>CAKLNU010001118.1:1800000-2383572 GCA_922788865.1 Poeciliopsis turneri | reverse complement strand
CTACGTATTGCTCTCAGAAACAGTGAACACTCATATTCTGTCCATCAGGGGGCGATATGATCCTTCTTACTCACAAACTGGCGTCGCGCAGTTGGTAGCACTGGTGTCTTCCAGCTTGAGTGCAATTCACAACACCTCATCTCAAGCCATTTAGCACAAAAAAGTCAATTCAAATGCATTCATTCTAACATAGCCAATTTATCAAATGGTTAATTTAGTTAATGTTTTCTAAGGAAACCCATCAGATTGCATTGAATTGTGGGCTAGCAGCATTCTGTCCTCCTGAACCAGCTGACAATCGCTTGTGTTATGTTGTCTTTACAGCAATTTCTCATACTCTGCATGCTTGTAGCGACAGCAGGGAAGAAAAACTCCCCTTTAACAGAAAGGAACCTCCAGCAGAACCAGAACTTGGTGCAGCGACATAAGTCTTCACTTTTGAATATTGTACCGGGGTAACTTTGTCAAACTGCTTCTGTTCAGGTTTTGTTAGATACCACAGTAACATGCCACATACTCGCTGAAATTTTTTTTTTACTTCAACTGATTAAATTACACATATATGAAAACAGACAGAGTCATTGAACAGGTAAATATCTTTTATTGAAGCATCAAGCTCATAGCACAGATATATTTAGCACATCTTGACCATCCAAAGAACAGCAAAAGAAATTAGAACAGCAAAGTGTCTCCTTCAGTACATCCTGACAGATCCAGATAACTTCACCCTCTCGACCCCAGAGGGGGAAAATCACTCCAACTTTAAGGAGTGGAGAGTCAGATATTTATTCATTCACAAGAGTTAGTCAGCTTTAAAAAAAAAAAAATAAATAAAAAAATAGTCATCCCTTAACATCTGAACAAACTAGTTTGGGGAAACCGCTTTAACATTTGAAAACAAAAGAGGAAATGAAAAATTGGTCCGCAGCAGAAATACAAAATGCTTTGTATAAAATTTTCTGATTCTTTTACTGTAACAATGCATTGACTTCACTGTATAAAAAGAAAACAAAATGGCAATGATCCCCAAAAAGTAGCACTAAGATGTCCTTCAACCCACAGCAGCTGTTGGGAAGTCTTAAGGAAGAGTGAGGGTTAGGGAATCCCTCCAACCTGCTCCAATAACTTCCCCGCAGCTTTAAGATAAACTACAACTTAACTGAACCCGTGAAAATATCGAAAAAGAAAAGAAAACCCTTTAACATGTCAGGATGCAGCAGCTTCTACGTGTGCTTCCAGCTGGAAGGTGAAGCACAAACAAAACGAGGAAGAGGTGGCACTAGGCTGTCAAGCAACACGGTACTAGAAGTCACATGCACCACAGTGTCACAGGACGTCCCCCTCAACGGACAAAAGGACCAGTCATCCAAACAAAGAAAACTGCTAGGAAGTCCTATTTTCAACTGATTCAAAAGTTAGGGGGGGAGACAATCAATTTAATAAAATGGCAGTTTAGGCAGGAGTTATATGTGGAATGATCCGGGTTCACCCTGGCATGCTCAGACCGGTGGGCCTCTATTGTGCTTTTACAGATTTCTGTATGGGGCGGAAAGAGAGAGAGGACGGACACAGAAGGAAAGAAAGAAAAAAAAAACAAAAAAAAAACGCTTTGCTGTTCAACTGAGCTAAATGTGTCTGATTCATTGAAAGCGTTTGACACGGTAGCAGCCAGGATGGTCGGCTCCATGGTCTGCAAGGACTGGAAAACGTTTGGTCAGCAGAGGGCATTGTGACTGCGCCGGCTGCTCTCCTGGAGTCAGACATTCAGCTCAAACGCGCTCCAGGCTGTTCTCCATGGAAACGGACATTCAGATGGTGGGCCAAATCACATCAGCCTAACGAGGGCAAATTGTGAAGAAAAATAAAAAGAAAGCTGATGTCAAGAAACTGGAAAATGAAGCGACGCATTACGGCCCAGCAAAGCAGAGATCCACTGCTGTAGTGCTCAGTACAGCAACGAAAAATATCACGCAAATTTAGGGCAAACGATAAACATCCCGACCGAGTCAAAAGATCTGAGAATTTGGAAGGTCAATGCGTCTTAAGTGAGCCGTGAAGAGGCGGGCCGGTCTGAGTGTGCCAGGGCCCTGCTCTAGTGCGGGCGGAAGCCCTGTCTGTGGGGGATGAGGGGAGAGACCTGCAGGAAGGGACCGGTGTACTGGGCGCCGATGGACAGCCTGGAACAGAGCACGGTTAATTCCTCTACATGCACCTCAGGATCACAGCAAGAGTGAGCTAGAATATCGAGACAGCAAGAAGAGCTTTCATGCAAGAGACTTAAGTCACAGTTACGACAACGCAAACAACTCAAACTGGAGGGTAAACTCAGGGCGAGGCCGGCAGGCGCCGAGCAGGCGGGGAGGGCCAAGGATGGGGCGCCCGAGCAACAGTGGCAGCTGCCACCAACTTTCTTTTTGCGCCTCTTCTTCATCCTCAACCCTCAGCTCTGCTGGTTCTGCTGGTGGTTCTTGGCGTAGCTTGTAAAGACGAAATTGTAATCGTTGAACTGAGCCAACTGGCGGTCGAGGCGCTTGTAGCCCTCGAGTTTCTGGGGGGAAGAGAAGACACTGCGACACTTGGAGCTCTGTGGAAAAGAAGAAGAAAAAAAAAAAAAAAAAAAAAGAACAATTGAGTGAAAATATACAAAGAACAACTATATATACACCATTGATTTATACTTGATGGACCACTAGGGGTGAATGTAGCCTTCCAAAGTGTAGAACTTCCTTTAGGAAGTCGGAGTTTTCTTGTGCAGCCTCAAAGTTCTGGAACACATTGCCAATCGATATGTTATCATGTACAGACTTCTTAAGTTCTCTGGTATAGTAAAACCATGGCTCCTTCTGCATCAAGTAAATTCACATTAAATAAGCTGAAAATAACTTCATATTTATCTGTGATTGGATGGGACTACTGTTTTTATTTTCTATATTTAAATAAACTCAATTAAACCAGAACTTGCTTTTAGTAATGATGGGACTGACCTGATTATATAAAGATCAAACACGTAACTTTACACATTGTATTAATAGTGTCCACACAACATGATGCTATCACTCCCATGCTTTACTTGGGATGGCCTTTGAGGCTTGGAAGCGTCACACAGTTTTTCCTCTAAAATGAGGATTTGATTATGTTCACACATTTGTGAACATAATCACAGAGCAACTAGCCAAATATTAAACTTTGTACTGAGGGCATAAACTATGGCAGTGCTCATCTGCAGCTTTAAAAAAAAATTCAGGAGCAGCATCTCACTATGATGAGACGTAAAAATCACTAAAAATAAAACTCTTGTTTAAAAAAAAAAAAAAAAAAACGAGAAACCTGTGAGATTTATATGTTGCTAAAACTAATTTTGTGGGTGATATTTTTATTCCCTTTGTTAAAGATTTCTGTGGTTGTCCACAATTTGGCTAATATTTGTACTTCTTGATAAGAGTAATGACCAAAAAAAATACATTAGAACATTTCATTAAGTGTTTTTTATACTTCTAACTTGAGACTGAAAGTGAAGTATAACATAACGTTTGCTTTTTAATTTTTTTTTAAAATTAAAGTGAAATATTTGTTGTTGCAACTTAAAATTTTTTTCATAAATTTTCAAAGTAGGGAATAAAAGAAATGTTTTAATTGTACTGCATACCAAATAATTAAAGGTTATTTTATAATTAAAATAAGCATTGGTTGTTTTTAACCAGCATTTTCTCTTTCATACATTTTTTGTACAAGCTGAAATAGCTAAAACGGCACAGGATAATATTTTTTATTTGATTAGTTATCAGAATAATCGCCACATTACTCAGTTACTAAAATAATACTTTACTTTGTTTTAATTTAACCAAGTAGGTTGTTTAAGAATAAATTCTAATTTTCAACAATGACCTATTAAGAAAATAGCCCTAGTTTCAATATGTCAATATACCTGGATGGAAATCCAACCTGTTGGGTTTTTATTGTGCCTCCAGATGACATGAGCTGTCAATTGAAGTTAATTAAAACGGACTGAAACGACATTACAGCTGCACACACCTGGTTGACAAAAAGTGTAGTCACAAATTTTCCTGGCTTGAACACGTCAACGACCTTCCTGATCAGATCGTCATAGGACGTCTGGGAGAGGTTGGTCTCGAAGCTGACGTAGGAGAACTCTGGCTCCGGGGTGATGTGGATGGTCCAGTAAGTTCCCTGCACGCCACAAACACAACAGCAACGTCACCGACGAGCTCGCATCCGCCGGCGCAGAAGACGGCGACGTCGCTACTCACATCAGTCTTCATTCCGTTCATTGAGTATCCACAAGGGTTGAACATTGTGGCGTCGATCACAGAACCTGGTATCAGGTCACGAATTCCACTCCTCTGAGGGCAGAATGGGAGGAGACGGTTAGGACTGTTCCTTCATTTACCCTTTAACAACATTTTTACCAGTGTTACATTAAGAAGTAGCTTGTAAAATGAGTTCAGCAATTGTGCAATTCCACCAGGTATTTGCAAATTGCTGCTGGCTAGTCTGAAGGAACCGAGTGCTCTGTCAGACTGAAGCTGAGAAACTGCAGTTCTGAGGAGAAGCTGTGTCTCAAAGGTGGAGCTCGTCCACCCAGGTGTTTTTTCAGAGATTGCCATGGAGATTAAAGGATTTCTCAAACACGCATGAAAGAATCAAGGCAACACTGCAGATTATGTTTTAGATGAGGGAATATTATGATAACGTGATGTAAAGCACAAACAAGTTAATCTTGTATAACCCTTTAACATCAAATCAGTGCATCTCTAATTAGGACTCTTCCCCCGTCACTATGAACAGCCACTGCTGCTTCAGGTTACTTACACGAGTGACCTCACTTGCAGAAACACCGTCTTTCATGTAGAACTGGTCCATAATAGCTGGGTCGAGGTCGCTCATCAAAACTTCCAGTGTCTGATCGGCCTTCTTGTTTTCCCAGTACTCTGGCAGATCCAGGGTGAACAGGTACCTGCAGGGCAACGGAGCGGTCAGAACAATCCAGAGGGAAGGGGCTTGACACCTCTGAATGTGCCGTCATTAAAGGAACAAAGCCCCAGGGACAAACCTCAGCAGTCACCAGGAGGCAGTAGTTATCAGAAATTCTGCAGCAGCACAGCAGACTCTACAACTAGCTGGTTCATTTGTTTAGAGATGAACATGAGAAGCTCTATTTGTCGTTTAGGGCAGAGGAAGTTTACCGTATTTTCCGGACTATAAGTCGCAGTAGTTTGCCCGCGGAGCAACTTATGCTCTGGAGTGACTTATGTGTGGAAATTAACATCATTATACCATATCACATGTTATTTTCACACTAAACCACAAGAGGGCGCTGTAGGCGACATCGAGGATGAAGATTTCATTGCGCCTAGTGATTTGGAGTGACACGGATGGTTTGGTAAACTTGTTAGCATGTTATTTATGCTATTGTTATCTGAATAACTCTTAATATGTTAACATACCAGGCACATTCTCAATTCGTTGTTTGTCATGTAACGTTAGCATACTCTAAAATTATTCAGCCCGTTGTTGCCTCTATTCTATATTTATTGCCTTTCAAGATGACATGTCGGTTCTTGGTGTTGGATTTTGTCAATTAAATTTCCCTCCGAAATACGACTTATACTCCGTTGCAACTTATATCTGTATTTTTCTTCTTTGTTATGCATTTTATGGCTGGTGCGACTTATACTCCGGAGCAACTTATAGTCCAGAAAATACGGTACGCCATTTTGTTGAATGCCTTTCCAGTGAAAGCAGGATCATCGGACATACACTTTAGTTCCAGCCGATCAGCTTCAGGACACTTACCAGCAGTCAGAGTTCAAACGTCCCATGCAGTAGGCTGCTCCGTCTGCAAGGAAGAGGAAATCACGGTTTATACCCGAATCGAAGATAGTCAAAATTTTACAACTACACTTGGTGAGATCTGCTTTACGTACTTGGGAAAATTTGGCTGAGAAAATCCACTTCCTCCTGAAAGTTTCGATGAGGGAACTCCTGGTGGGCCGGCTTCATGAAGTTCTTACGGGAATAGAAGAAATTCTGCAACAAAACGCACCCAAAAGTTACCCCATGGTGACACTGTCCACTTACTAGCCATAACAAATCTGCTCAAGACTTTGATATTCTGCTAATGTTGAAAAAAAAAAAAAAAAAAGAAAAAATGCAATTATTATGCAATAAGTCTGCTCTTGTTTTAAGTTAATAAAAATCAGCTGCAAGTTGACATAAGTGCTATGGATTTATCACGTTTCAAATGTCAAAGTCAACCTTTGATGAACTGTGATGCTGTGATAGTTGTGGTGGAGCCATCTATGCATTATTTCAGGAGAGCAGAGGCTATAAAAGAGCATGATGCAAATTAAGTCTTTCCACTAGTTTTGCAAAATACAATAATTTGAATACAGCTGAAAGAAATCTCATCCCAACGCAAAAAAGATTAGTGAAAAACTTTTTTTTGCGCAATTTCACGGTAAATGGAAATGCAACTACTGTCACTGCAACTCCCAATGTTGCACAATGACACACTTTATGTGACGGACTAACAAAGAGTCACATTTTGTAAAGTGGAAGTGAAGTAATATAATAACAACAAAAAAATCTAGTGCCACTGATTACATCCAGAAACCAGTTTAATCAGTAATTTGAGCACCTCAGTGCAACTAAACCCAATGCAAATGGATCTTTTCAGTTTCTGGATTTGGATGTTTGTTAGAAGAGTATCATGAAATCCTAAACTGTACAGAAAGCAAACACGGCATCACCCTGAACACCGAGCTTTCAGCAGGACAACATCCTGAATCGGCCACAGCTACAAAGTTGGTGAAAACGCATTCACGTCTAGACTTTAAACAGCGAATAGCTGGCAAGTTCAAACACATTGAGGTTTGAACATTAATAAAAGCCTCGGTAAGGGTCTTCCCCAGCAGCCCATACATACAGAAGTGTGATGACTTTCATTTGAAGGCAGTGTGTGCGTGTCTAACCTCGATGGCGTCAAAGCCACAGTACTCCCTGGCGAGCTCCAGCAGAGGCACCAGTGCTTGCAGTAAGAGGGTGGTTCCACATGTCTTCAAAATGAAACGTCTCTTGGAGACAAACATGCTACTCTCACTGTGGAGCAGATATGAAGAAAACTTTAATAATAAAACTTCATTAAATATTATTGCAGCAGAGGAAGCCATCAGTGAAGGTGATGCCACTGAGCCAGGCGATGTTTGGAGAGGACAGGCCATTCTTACCTGAGTATATAAGCTTCCTGCTTGTCAGTCTTTGTCACACTTATGATCAAACAATGCACATTTTCCAAAAGTTTGTCCCACTCAAACCTGAAAAACAGAAGAGAAGGAGGATAGATGTTAGGATTACTCTGCACAGCTTCCCAGTCCTGCAGTGTTTGAACACTCCAATGTTCCAACACACCTCAACCACAACGCCGTCATAGCATGCCGGTATGTTTGACACAGTTACATCATTAACCAGTCATTTTTTTCAGGTGTATTGGAGCAGGACGCATCCAAACATTGCAGACCCCTGTCCTAAAATATGTCATAGAAAAGGGAACCTAGTGTTTGTGAGACATCCAATATATACCAGTCTACCATTTTTAATCACTGCAGTAATTTACAAAAGTGTGCTTTTATGTGGCCTGAAAATCTTACCATATAATAACAAATTTCAGCAATATGAAATTAATAGCTGAGTAAAAAGGAGATAAACACTGTTTATCTCCTTTACAGGAGGACAGATACTTGCTGCTCCTCCTGGCCTCCCACGAGGACTGGGGGGGAAAAACAGCTGCAGTGCAAAAAGCAGCTGCGTCACGTTTTCCAACACAGCCTTAGAAGAATAGTCTGGGCCAATTCACAGCCCGGCATCAGCTACTAGAGAAAGCTCGCGAGAAGAGAGCAGCGCCCAATGGGGACTGTACCAGCAGCTACACCGGCCCTCAGCTAGTAACTGTTCCATCTCTCACACACACATCGATTCGCATCAGCACAGACTTGAATGAGTTTCTGTTTGCAGATGAGGTGAACATCTTTCATGGAGAACCTATTGTTTGTTTTTCCAGCATGAAAAAGGGGAATTTATTAGCTGAACCACAGGAATAATAATAAACCTCTATTGAGTCCATTACTAGACTTAATAATGCAATGCTACTGAACAACATTTGTTTATGCCACAATAAATCAGATCAACAGCTGATTTATTGGGCAATATGGGCCTAGAATTTGATTACAATATTTTGTGGTTCCATTGTGATAATGATAATACAAATGATAATGGAAAAACTATGACACAAGGTTTCCCCCAGAAAACTTGCTAAGCCTAGAGGTTGGAGGCTAGGGCAGTCATTCATCCAGCCACCCATTGTGTTTTTCAGTTACATGTTTAAAATTGACAGAAATTTTTAAAATATCACTTGATAATTATGTGCTATTGAAAGATTGGAAGATTAATACCTGAACACCAACAATAAAGTCTTAAAAAATGTAAACATTTTAAAAATGCTTAATTAAAAAAAGCAAAGTTTAGCCTGGTGCGGCACAAGTAAAGCCTGGTGGCCCGCCAGGCTTATCAAACACTGACCCGCTCCGCCATGCACGTCCCTGCATGGTGTGAAGCAGGGATGTGCATGGCGGAGGGGGAGTTAACAACTCAATGCAATCAACAAGGATGGGTATTCATTGTGTTGTTTATCATGAGAAATTCAAGAATTTTGATTTGATGTCATGTAAAAGCAAAATAAACAATGTTCTGTATTGCTTGAGTTCAATGAGTATTAGTAAATATGATTAAATCATGTGATCAGTTTAGTGACATAAAAATCACGTACATTAGAGTGTTTTTCAAGAACAGTATTTGTGTCTGTGGGCAAGCAAGTGAATAGTTCTTATTGTCACTTTTATTATCATTGCAATAGTGCAACAAAATATTGTGATAAAACTGTAACCCCGACCGACTGTCCATTTTTGCCAGGAAGGGGAATTGCCCTGGCTGTACAACTTATATTGAAAATACATCACCGCAATATTAGTGTGTGAAATATTAATACCAAAAAAGGACTGCTTGGAGTGCAATGTGCTTTGGCTGATAGTTATAGAGTCCTGAAGTTGAATTTTTTAATGCCAATGTAATATTTAGCCAGTAAGACAGTCTCACAGCAGCATGCTTTGACCATACACACACGCGCGCACACACACACACACACACGACAGCCAAAATGCTAAAGGTCACCTTGAGCAGGAAGCACATATAAGGAATGAAGTGTTGTATGTCGCAATATTTACAGAGCCCATCACATGGTTTTCTACATCTTGCAGCTTTACGCTAGTCAGTGACTGAGTTGTTCAGAGAAAAACTTTGGAATTGGAATAATGAACTGAACTTAACGGCACTAGAACTACAACTGGGCTGGGATGTATGGACCACACTGTGAATATGACTGTGATATAAGAATTTTCTATGTTCTTTGATAAATTGTATGTTTCATGCTCATTTTATACATTTTCAACACATTTTAAAGGAACTGGTTACTGTATGCTAATTGTATGCTAATTGATAACGCTCTGAGCTCATGGTCGTCACCTCTGGAGTCCATGGACAACGGGGGTCCAGCCATGGACAGCAGGAGGTTGAGTGAAACTTGTTACTGTATGTTGATTGATCATGATCAATTAACATACATGAGCTCATGGTCGAGTCGTGGGCAGGGAAGTAGCATTCTGATTGGCTAACCCGTCTGGAAGAGGGGAAATGGCCATTTCCTTCTTGCATTCGAGGTCATTTTTGGTAATGAGTATAAAAGCAGAAAAGTCTCATTTGTTCAGTAGAGTCTGCTGTGGGTTTCGTACGGACGCCCAGTTACGTGATGCTATAGCTCTGCCCGGACTGTCGGCTCTCCAGTTCACTGTGTCACGGTAAGAGCGGATTGAAAGAATTTAAGCATTACGTATTGTTTGTTGTGTGAAAGAGTTTGCTGTAATCTGTGGCGGAATAAAAGGACACATTTATTCTAGCAGAACAGCGTGTTGTCATTATTTATCACCGATCACCCCCGATCCTGCCTAAAATTTCACAAAACAGACTGTAAACAGAAAGCAGCCAATTTTGTCCACAGAACATTTGTTGTGAACAAAAATAAGTTTCCAAAAGGCTTCCTATTAATTTCTCAGATTCTAAAAATCTCTTCATAAACAGACCAGTACATCTTCATGTGCCAGACTTGTACATGAAGTTATGACGTATTAGAGATACACTGATTAGTGTTTTCAAGATCTGGCCCATTCTCTACAGAAAAGAGACCCTAAACTCTGATATGTACACCAATGTTTCCAAATCCAGCATGTTCCAACAGGGACGTTGTCTGAAATCTGAAGAGGATAAAACAGAATGACTTGATGTAGACCACTCAGCCTTCCTGGTAACCACTAACTGCCTAACTCATCCAAAATAATAATAATAATAATAATAAAAAGATATTTGATAAGAAAATATTCAGAATTCATTTTAAATCACCTTACTGGTACTGGAAAAAGCTCACTAAATCTTTCTGAAGTCACAATTTCTACACTGATCTGCCCTTGTTCTGCCCGATTTAAAAAAAAAAAAAAAAGAAAGAAAAGAAAAACTGGCCTTGAGTTTCCAGTAGTCTGGTCACCAGTAGGGGAAAAATAATTATCCAATGTCAGTCATCAAAAGATTTCTTGGTGTGTTACTAATATTGTTGAAGAAGCATTTCAAGATTTACTTTACAGTTTACAAAATCATACAGGACAGCAAGCAAAATTAAAACTATGTTCACGTAGTCCTGTTTTCATGCGGGTAGAATCTCGCTGCACACTTATCGGCTCACAGATCAGATACTTGAGACGTTTGTGGCAAGTAAAATAATTTATTCAGTCCCGGCAGGACTTCATGACTGCTTTTGTGGGGTTTTTTGCAATCAAAAATCACTAATTTTGTGGTACTACTTTAGAGAGTAGTACCACAAAATTTCAAAGTAATTTTCTATGTTTTCCTCATTAAAATTCCTTTTAAAATCTACATATGGAGGGACAAAAAAAAAAAAAAATGTTTTTCCATTCTTTTAACCAACTTGAATAGCTCAAATTTTGTTACTCCCATATTGATTGTGGAATAAAATATCAGGCAAGGCTGAAGCAGCAATGTGGTAGAAGAAAGATATACAGACATACCTGCCTGTGGGGCCTAGTCACTTAAACCCGATGTTTTTCACCAAATTTGCAGAAAAATAATCTCATAATTATGCATTAGGACAAGAAAGAGTGGGGCTTATGTGAATTTCTACGTAGATTTTTTAAAGTTATGTTTTACAAGAGAACACTGTTTTCTCAGCAGCTTCCCTACAAACAAATATGACTAAGAACTTCTGACTGCAGGGTGGGGTGGGGGGTCTTGAAGCCATCTTGACTCAATTTTCTTTCTGATCATCTTCAGCAACAGATTAAGGCTTGGAGTGGTGAAACGCAGTCAGCTTCATTAAGATATTCCAACAGCAGGCTGCATGCTTGTTTTGCAAAGCATTTAGGTCAAACAAGTGTGAGCTTCAGCTCTATGGGATGGTGCTAAGGGCCGCCATTTCACACATGGGAGAGCTGTTGCAATGGGCAAAGGAAGACATGTTGCAACAATGTTACCAGAAACCTGAGGCAGCTCCCGTTTCACAGCGACATACACCAGAGGCTATTCCAGAGCTCTCAGCGCATTCCCATTTCCTCAAAGAAAAGAACCAGGAACTACCAGGACCTGCTCATCTTCATCCATTCAACATTTTCACCCAGAACTAAAGCTAAAGTTTGACACCACATTGCCTTTGGGAAAGTTGCCCTGCAGTCACCAGCAGCAGACCATAAGATCTGAGGCTTGACAGTGGAGGTAATCTGAGCAACAGCCCCGCCGGTCACTCAGATGTCCTTGTGGACTTATTTGGACACTGGCTGATGTCCAGCGAGCTTGATCCACTGACTGGGTCCCCGTAAGCCGCTAATCTGCCCTTTTGCTGTAAATTAATGCCACTCCTCAATCACACCACTGGCCACACACACATGCGCGCGCGATTGTCCAATTACAGAACGCAAATTATTCCAATCACTCATTTTTCTTTGAGACCTGAACATTTCATTTTCCTGAGAGTAGAAAACAAAAAGGGGAATAAATGCAACACATCTGGTGAGACTGAAAGCTCTTTTAATATAAAAGTTGTGATATACCCCCCACCCTATTTATGCTTTCACATATAGACACCACTTTCTTTTCTTTAAAATCAAAAGGTGTGTTTATAGGTTGAAAACAGTGAGAATTCATCTTCTCTCATTCATTATATGCAGCAAACAGTTTGAGCTGCAGACCAGCATTCAGAGCTGTTCAAAACCAAAACAGGCCCATTCTGATCAGATGAATCACTATTCTGCTCACCTGCTGCGTCTATGACCAACTTTTTTTTTTTTTTTTACATAACTGTTTGAAGCATGTGTCAGTAGTGGATTTTGTTGAACTGAACCAGGGCAAAGGTCAGTCTTTTGCATCCGCCACATGGATCTTTGTGAACCTCCCATCATCCTATTCAAATGTAGCCCGAGGGCCACTGAGCAAATCAGCGTGTAGAACCCTTGAGCCAATCAGAGCTCTGGGGAGGGGAGCGTCCTCATGGCTGGAAACGTGACTCGTTCAGGGACCAACAGGGATTTTTTTTTTTTAATTTAACAACAAAAGTCAATATTCGGGACTGCAGATGACTGGACAGAAACGCTTAATTCGAGACCTCAACCGTACAACAACAAAAAATGATGACCCGGTGTCTCTCTGGGCTTCCCACCTGACAGAATTTACCTGAAGAACGGAACCCAGTCAGAAAGTGTTGCAGCCTGTCCAAGGAAATGACAGGCTGGTGAAACTGTCCAGAAGCGATTCTGAGAACAGTAAGCGCAGCGGTGGCCATGAGACTGAGTCAAACGAAGGCCGACCACATGCTTCACGCTCCCCTCCCTCCTCCTTGTTGAATGACGCATAGAGAAATAAACTCAACGACAAACGCAGCTACAGTTTAACAGTTTTATTACAAGACAAAAATGGAGTTTGCTTTCCGCCCCCGCCCCGCTTCTCGGTTATTAGGTTATTCAACCTAAACCACGCAGACAGACAGCAACGCGACAGAAGTATACGAGCAACTATACGTCGCTGAAGTTGGCATCAGTTTTATCACGTCAGTAAAGGGCTATTTCAACACTTTTAAAGGAACCTGAACTACCGCTGATCAGTTCCATCTTAATTTAGAGTCCTACCTGAAAAGTACAATACTCTGGTCAAAGCTGCACTGGGTTATTATCCACTAAATAGATCCATAATATAGCACTTTATGACATGTTTCACACTTTCATTGTATTTACCAAAATCAACGCGTCTCACTAATGTCAAATAATATATTCGTGTTTCGACACAATTCATATTTTTTAACTTTCACAAACGCCCTAATCCTAGATGAGCGAAATCCAGATTCCCTGAAAAGCAGCATAATGACGCTTTAATGAATGCCGAAATTCAAAAGCTCCGAATCTCATACCAACTTCGGAGTCATGAGCATCGGTAAAGGGTTAAGAAAATTCAGCAAGCCCGCCTAATTTTGGCAGCAAAACCTGTCTGACACATGTCAGTGACGGACTAATCAGTCACCTAAATGGGACAGCATTTTAAGATCCCAATTGTCAGCAGGACAGCGCTTGAAAGATGTTGATACTTTTCTTTTAAGAAGTAGCATGAGTTACTCAGCAAATAACCGCTTGCCCACCTGCTAGTCTACGTATTTCTAAACACGACAGAAAATATCCATTACGAACCTTAAAGCATCAAGTAATGGACTAGAAAGAACTGATAAACTTAAAGTACGACGAATGAATGAGTCATCCTCAGAGTAGCACAGTTAAAGGGGGAGGTGACCATTTTCCAGAGTGGTGTTAGCTAACTCGCTGGTAAGGCCAGAAACTGCTTCGGTTCTCAGCAGGCCAGATTCAGGTATACCAATGAAAGTCTTTAGGAGCCTGGTCTTTATAACATATTACTAACTACATGTCACACAATGCCTGAAGTGTACCGCAATAGGCGA
Organism: Poeciliopsis turneri; assembly: GCA_922788865.1. NCBI lineage: Eukaryota > Metazoa > Chordata > Actinopteri > Cyprinodontiformes > Poeciliidae > Poeciliopsis > Poeciliopsis turneri. Next base: position 2,369,444 of record CAKLNU010001118.1, on the reverse strand, counting down.
CACAGACATGACATGACAGCGCAGACAAGAAAAAGACTCAAACCTCGGGATGGTGCGGAGGTCCCCGGTTCCTTTGGTCTCGTCCTGGCGAGAGAACCAAACCTCCAGCAGCTTCTCTGTCCCCTCGAAGAAATGTGCACCGTTATCCTCCATCATGAGACAACAGACACCCAACAGAATTATTAGAACGTCAGTTACAACGTTTACAGCTTATTTAATCCTTCCTCGGTTAGTTATAATTTATTGAGGTACAGTCCTTTAAGCAATCCAGGTGTTAATTATCTTGAGTTACCGCCTTCCCTTTTGCAGAGAATACCGTAAGCGAGTGCTAGCTAATATCGCCGGCCATACTGTGTAAAGCGCTGAATGAAGTGCGTGTGTTGGTTTTATACCAAAGCTTCATTACGTCACTAGTGAATCGAGCCAATCTGACACCCGGGGCACTTCTTGTGGTTTCTGATTGGACCATGGAAATGTCCCTTATGGCAGAGAAAGGTTTCCACACGTGCCCTTCCACAGGTACTAAAAATTACGACACAATGGGGATTTGTTGATTTCATACAAAGTAAGATCAAATATTGGGCATAACTATTTGATAATTCTATGATTCTTTTTTATTTGAATTTGTAAAACTTTTTTGTTATAAAAAAAGTTGTGACAGTTTTAAGTGCGAACTATACTGGGAAAAAGAAAAATACATATTTTGAAATTAGCTATAACAGTATTTTAATAATCAAATTACATTTTCTTGAACACCTTTATGCATGTTTTCTAGGTCAGAAAATATTTTTTTTAATCCATGCAAAAAATTATTATTAATGTACATCTTAACTTTAATTGGAGTATCACATATCATTGCAGGGTGTTTTATTATACCCAGCCATTTTAAGTACTTTAATAATCAAATTTTTAATAAATAATTTCTTAAAATTATTTATAACATTTTAATAAATAAAATTAAAATGATTTATATGAGCAGAAATGACGATGTTGGAGATGTCAAGGTGAAAGCTGTGCAACAGCTGCTGTTGTTACCAGACACCACCACTGTTGCAGTGTAAGCAGGTACACTGCTACATATTCTGCCCTACAGTTTGAGAATGGTACAAGGACAAGCCTGGACTTCCTGAATAACTTTGTGAATCTAGTCATTGTGTCACTGCATGAACAACACAGGCCTCATTTCACACTCATGGCTGAAAATGCTCCAAATCATCAAGGTTGCATCATCATGGTATTGCCACTGGAGACTGGGGTTCCTCCAACAGAGTGACCTGCAATTTCTCCAGGCTTGAGTCCCATATGAAACCCAGAGAGACAACTCTAACTCTGAAGGCCACCTTTCAAGAAGAGTGGGATGCCATGCCTCAGCAGACAATAAACTGACTTGTGAACAGCATGAGTAGTACTGTCAAGCTGTACTTGATGTTCAAGGATACATCAAGTACAGCTTGATGTATTATTGAGACATTGACACTTTCTGCTGTGGCATACCCACCACTTGGTAAAAGCCGCCCCACAGTTCTATGCAAAGAAGGTCCTCGGCTATTGAGAAATGATTGCTTGCTGTTGAAATTTGTACATGAAACCCAAACAATAACATTTGGCTGTGGCTTCTGTAAGGCATAGATTGAATGCTATGAAACTTACTGGAAATTGCGTACAAATAACCAAAATTTTATATAAATAAAATTGTATATATATATATATATATATATATATATATATATGTATATATATATATATATATTAATATATTATTATTATTATTATTATTATTATTATTATTATTATTATTATTATTATTATTATTAATTTATTTATTTGGCAATATACATATAAACCAAAATATGATATTTCTGGTTATTTAAAAACTGAAGCTGTCCATGAACTCAAATGTCCGAGCTGCATTTTTGAACAGCGCTCAGGGGTACGCAAAGTGCACTAAACCGCAGCGAGTAACGCGGGTTGTAGTTTTTTGCCTCTTCAGTTTGTTAGTTTCCGAGCGGTGGCGACTGCCCAGAAGGACTGCTTTTCCCAGAATACCACGCGCCCCAATTAGAAACGTCAACGAGCCAGTGAACATTAAGCGGAGCAGACCAAAATCCCAAACAAGGAAATGGTGGGGGAATAAAACGACCAGATTATTTAATTAATGCATGTAATAATTAATATTTTATTTTATTGTAATTTAAGACGTATTTATGGGTTAAAATGGATTACGACTTCAAAACAAAGCTGGCAGCCGAGAGGGAGAGAGTAGAAGATCTGTTCGAATATGAAGGTTGCAAAGTGGGTCGAGGCACCTACGGGCACGTTTATAAAGCTAAGCGCAAAGACGGGTAAGATAACCGTGATCGGTATTGTTTGTTCTGAGATTCAGCCCATTTGCAGGATGCATTTTGGGACCGCGAGTCCCGCTTGTGTGTTGAACGCAGCGTTAGATTTTGAACCTCCCCGAAGCGATATCCTTCTGCGTGTGTGTCTGTGTTTTTGTTTTCATGTAACGCACGCATTCACTCACCAACTGTCCCCCTCTACACTCACGCGCACTCACACTCACGTATACACACACACACGCGCATACTTCCTCTCTTTCCTCCTCCTCCGCTTCTCTCCCAACACTCCCAAACAGCAACATTAAAACCATGGCTGCTGGTTATCTCTTAGAAAGCGTGGCGGTGAAGGTAGCTCGGTGTGCTGCAGCGCTCCGTTGAGGGCTGCTTGCGACACTTCGGCGGATTACGGTGGCCCCAGCTTTAACAGCCAGCAGTACCAAACTTTGTTTACAGACACACTAGGTTATTAGGGGCTCCTTTTATTTTCTGACAGTCCGTGTGAAGCAGAAGACAAGCCCAACATTACAGCAGATGGGATGTTTACATTCCTGCTCAACTGTTCATACTTTGTAGGTTCCTTACCCAAAACCAGTTTCTACCTCCTTGTGGGCTTTTACTTGACATTTGTATGCTAGCCAAAAGGTGAATCACTCTGACCCTTCAGCATAGAGAGGGAAATAGCATGGCAGACCAGGCAGTAGGTGCTATTTACTAAGGTTAAGATCAGCTACTTTTCCAGCTGTCATATTCTGACAGTTCTGTGTGATAACAGTGACATAGGAGGTGCATACTACATACTTACCAGTTGCACACACATTTTCAATTGCAAACAAGTTTGTTTTACATTGGTAAATAAAACTTTTTTTTTTTATAAACTAAAGACAGTTCAGAGAATAGATCATTGCTTTTTTAAGAACTAGGAAAATGATACACAAATGTTTGCACAGACCATAAATGTTCTACATATTTGGAGGAATAGTTTGCAGGCTTAAAGTAAAAGAAGCTGTGGCAGAGAGGGGAAGCTATTGAAGTCTCCCAACTGACTTCTGAGGAGGCAGGATGATCGGTAGTCCTTGACTGACTGCAAAACACCTGCAGCAGTGGCTTAGTGACAGCAGCCGCTGAGATTTCAATTCCCAAAGCAAAGAACATACTAAGTACTGAGGATCTCCTTGCCTGAACTCCACAAAGTGCCACTTCTGACGTAAAAGTACATGAAAAACCAGTTTGCTTCCATCTGCATAAATAAGCTTAGAGCAGTTCAGGGATGAATCAAAACTGGCTCTTTTTCAGGCCTGTGAACCAGCAATGTGACTGGAGAAGGAAGAATGTTTTTCTCTTTATCTGTCCAGGTCTCAATATTTTGACCAGGTGTGTATGAATTTCTAAGTTATAGAATATCACTAAAACCACAAGAGCGTTAAAACCAGGAATGTTTTTTTCCCCTCTCCTTCTTCTTCTTCTCCTTCTTCTTTTTTGCCTTCAAGGAACTACTGTGTTTGGAAAATATGCTTGCAAGATTATGAACATGAATGTGAACTTTGGAGTCGATGAAATTGAGAAAAATCAACAGTAGACAGATATGAAACAGCTGTGTAGCTTTTAGAAAAGCTCTCATCAGCGAGCCGAATCAAAACAGTTTGCCAGGGTCCATAAAGATTAGCCCTTGTAGCAATGGAAAAATGTCATGTGGTGTAATGGAGCCATATTTACTCTGCCACAGGGCGATGAGCAGGTCGGGATAAGAAGAGCGCCGAAAGAATAAAGAGCCAGGCTTTCTATTATTAGGTCTATTTATGAGCTCACAGGAATATTTAATAATCAGTTAATCAGTTTACAGGTGTCTGGCTCATCAGTTCAGTCTTGTTAAACTGTTATTATAACTCTGGGCAGAATTAAATGGAGTCATACCATTAGCTTAATGCCTGGAAAACCTATAAGTATCTGTATGCACATGGCCATGCATCGCTGATGGGCCCAGATTTCTGCTAATGTTGCATAAAGATGCAGATCAGTTAGTTAGCACCTATGGTAAATATGTGTTTAAAGCCATAAAATAGATATTTTTAAATGCAGCAGCATAATCTCCCTTTTGTAAACATTTTTATTTGAGCACGCTAAAAGGTAGTTGTTTTTCTGTAAATTACTAACTGGTGGCATATTTGTTGTCCAGCTCCCTTTGGCCAAATGCTGGACAGAGGGATGTTTGAACCTTTGGTCCTCTCTGATGCTCTCTCCAGTTCAGCTCAGTCTTCAGGCTTTCTGTAGGATGAAGCTCTTGGTACTGAGATGTTGATGTTGGTGGAGGAATGTTGAATCTGTGCGTGGTGAACCATTTTTCTGTTGATATGACCATATAATGTGGATTAGTGGACTGTCACCTATTTACGGTTCTGTATTTGCAGAATTTTTTAAAATAAAGCACAAGTAAAATATTCAAAATGCATAGGAGCTATGGGAAGTTGAAATGGTGCAATGCTTCTCGACACATCACTGTCTGGTGCTTGCAAAGCCACCAATCCATTCGTTTTCCTTGCCACTGATTGGCTGAATCCTCTGAGAGTGTAAACAAGGAACATTGTGGATGTGAACACTGCCTTTGCTGTAATCCAAAGAGAGTGTTCATTGTTTTTATGAATACATATTGTGGTATATTTTGTGAAGTGCAACAATAAATTGGCCAGTCGATAAATTGTTCTCCTTCATTTTGAGAGCTCTGTGATTGGCCGATGCTTAGATGTTTTCCACTGATCTTGTCTACATCTGCAAAGGTCTGAAAATCAGCCACTGTCCTGTTTTGTTCTGCTCTGATAGAAGGCTGACTGACTGACAGACCCACCTACCAGGTCACATGGTAGGTGATTAACAGTAATCATTCTATGATTAACAGTAATCATTCTACTGTTTCCAATTTAGTGACCTTATTGTTATATTTTGTGACAAAACAATAGTATTGGCCAATATCGGAATGAGCAGCTCTGTTTTTTTTGTTTTGTTTTGTTTTTTAAAGATCACTGATCAGTCAGAAAACTGCAATCAATCTAGTCCTGATTTGTGCCTTTGGCATTTCCTGTACTTGTTTATAAATAAATTTGCACATACAACACGTATTTGTGTCAGTTTTTTTTTTGTTGTTTTAGTTAAGGGTTGCCATGATTTATAGACAATAAATGGTCATAAAAATTTTAAAATCTAGATGTGATATAATGTACTTGCATAGCATTGTCAAGAATATTTGTATTGCATGTTTGTCCCATTTGTAAGACTCACACAGTTGTAAATGACTATTAAGCTTCTGGAAAATATGATTGATTTTAACAAGTAACGTACAAATGAAATCAGCCAATCACAATTTATATTGTTCTGCAGCTACATTTTAAATATGGATTGTTAGCAGGCAAGAACTGTGGACAAAAAAAGTCAGTGGTATCAGGAGTTGGTTCCCTCTGATGGAGCCTGAACCTGGGTTGAATTGTCAGTGGCAGCAGGGAGGGAACGGAAGCATCACCTGTTCTCACCGGACCCAACCTGTAAAGCTTATTAAAGTGAAAACTCCTGGTGCCATCCCCTGTGAGTGCAACACTGGGAACAAATTAATCCACCTTTTTAGGTAATATGAAGATATTTAACGCTTTTTTTTTAACGTTGGTGCGCTTCACACCTAAAGCCAGAGCAATACGTTGCTTTAGTAAGTTTATCCCACAAGAGGGGTGGCAGAGCTCAAAAAGGTGTGAGCAGGGTTTAATGTGCAAAAAGAAATTGAGGGATTGTCCCTTAATGTGCATTCAGTTTGGAATTGATCTCATGAACTGTTAGACAGGATTGGGAATGTGTGACTCGAGGAATGTGCCCACATGAACAAGTAAAGTATGATGTATGTGAAAGCTGTTTACTGTTTTTCTTTTCTTTTCTTTTTTTTTTTTTTTATCCAGTTTGTTTCTATTCAAAAAAGAAAAAAGTTGAGGACCCAGAAAAGTGGGTTATTTTTGTTTTGTTTGCGGACAAAACATTCTGAGAAATTCAAGTTTTAGTATTGCCGTAATAGTAATAATCATGTTGCATGAGAGAAAGCAGTCACTGTAAAACATGGAGTCACTATTATTCCAAAAACAAATTGATTTCCCCATTAACATTCTGTGTTAATTAGATAGTTAGGTTAACTGTCTTTAGCATTTTGTGTTAGCTTTTGAGGCGATTAGCGTTACTAACTATATACATCTCTCTCTATTTGGAATCTCCAGGGAATTTTAATGAACTGTGAGATTTCCAAAAACCTGCCAATATTTTCAAGTCCAGTATTTTCTGTCTCAAAGCCTTAAAAGCATCAGCCTTTCTGTGACCTGCTAAAGCTTCGCTCACTGTGTAATGTCTTTAAAAATGCTGTCTTCATGGGAATTCATATTCTCTTTCAAATAGCTGCTTCCATCCTTTGAGTTTCATCTCAGATGGTGAAAAAAAGAAAACTTTGACTCTTCCTTTAGTTTTTCCCTTAGTTAGTAACCCTAACAACAGAGCTGTTCTTAGGACTGCTTTGCTATAATGATGCCTTCAATAACCAAGATAAAAAATGTCTTTTTTTTTCTGGTGAGCAGCTGATTATTTTTTACTGTAAAATTTCAGGCCTGTCACAATGAGCAATGAACAATCCTGAAATAATTATATCTACATCTTAAAATGAAATCAATACAATTCAGGTCTATATGATTATTTGTGTGTAATAATTCTTTTCAGTATTTCCATTTTTTGTAAATTAATGAATCATTTAAACAATTATTTTATGAGTTATTTATTTATTGTACTTTGGCGCTTTTCACTTCATACCTGTCTGGTGACGCAGTCTGTATTATATTACAGTACATTAATTTTAAAGGGAAAAAAAACTCAAAATATATCTTAAAAGTTGCTGTGCTGGACTTGTAGCTAAACAAATGACGTTACATTTTTCCTCGCAAAAATGATTAATAGTTTTTAGTTATGTATGGGTGAATACAATAGACGACAAATCCCCGAGTTCGTAGTGAACCTCTGTGTCTGTGTTTTTGCCCTGCAGAGTGCTTGATAAAGTACTTCATGGTCTGAATTTGCTGAAACGATAAGCACCTATTTTGTTTACAGACCAAGAGCTGAAATGTGACGAGTGCCTGAGCTGCTTGGTTAGCGTCTGCCAAGTGTGCCTGAGAGCTCCTTTTTTAAACCGTGTCCATCTGGGATGCAAATGAGGCTGGAGAGGGTTTGATGTGAGCACTACCAGGAAGTGTTTGATCTGTGTGGGCTCCACACTCTGTCAAGTCCTCTCTGGATACTGCTTACGCTTTAATTATGCCTCTCAGCGCAGGTTTTAATGGGGCCGTGTCTCCCTTTGGCCCTGATTTCCTCCAGTCTGGCTCTCCAACATGTGGCCCTAAACACAGGGAGGCCGCTCAGTTGAAGCTATCGCTGTTAGCCTGCAGACTCTGCTCTGTCCTGCAGGCTCACATTTCACTTATTAACTGATTTTCATGCACAGATCCGATTCTCAAGGGTAAATGGGGGGGGGAGGAAATGTGCCAGCTGAGAGCTGCAGCCAGGCCAGCATGCAGTTTGAGTTTCTGTCTGTGCATCAAGGACAAATTTCTGCTGGGCAGTGGTTCTGTGGAACGTTCTGAATTCTACAGCAGATCACCATGTAGGGAACCCAGGAGAACTCACTGAAGTTAAATGAGCAGTATTATCAAAAATCAACTTTTCTTTTTTTTTTTTTTTAAGTTTTATGTCATGTTACGAAGTTATTCCCTCATAACTGCCATAGTATGCTTAAAACTACAAATCCACATACCCTGTTATTAGAACAACACATTCTTTCATAAGGTGTTGTATTTTTGTGTTTGTATTTCTTAGTGCTAAAATGTATGTGAACCCATTCATGTCAGATTTTTTCACATGAGAACATTGTGCTGCTCTACCGTCTAATAGTAATAACACCTCCACTCCTTTCTGTTTTTCTCTCCACAGGAAGGATGAGAAGGAATATGCACTGAAGCAAATTGAAGGCACTGGAATATCTATGTCAGCCTGCAGAGAAATTGCTGTAAGTCCCACTTTTTGTAACAGAGGCCTTAAAGATCCCCATCCTTTAATAAAACTCCAGTAGAATCTCATGATAGAGTCAAACATTTGACTTTGTAAGCACTTGTTGCAGATATGTCAAGTCTAGACTTTCTAATAACGTTTAATTCTTTGTCCTTTAGTGTTACACAGTTCATAGTTCTATATTAAGAGTTACTGTAAAGATGAGGATAATATATATATTCATTACATGTTGCTTCACTGAACACCAGTTTAGGCCTTGTTTTCTTTCCGTGTCTTTCTGTTCAGTATGTTTTGCTTGTGGACAAACATTCACATTCTCATTACGATGTATGAGAATGTGAACAAAAGGGTTCCTTTTGGCACAGTTAAACAGTGCACTGTAGTGGTCCTATCATGAGTAATTTCTTTAATCTCAAAGACACCATCAATCGTAGTGGGTTAAGAAACTCGTCCTTGTTTTCAGGACATTCATAAGGTCGCCTCAAAGTAGCGACAAACATACAGAGTTTTGGTCTGTACATTTCTGCAACTTAATTGCACTCTGCAGTTATATGAAACAAACTAAATCAGTTACGCATTGAGTCCATCTTCCTCAATTGGCACAGTTTCTCCATCAGATAGCCCAGCAGAGTGTCAGGATCAAGGTCAGGACAGAAGTTTTGTAGCAATGACTCTTACCAGCTTGGTTTTAACCACTGGGATGTCAGTCACTGTGCTAGCGCCTAGTGTTCCCCCTGTGCGCTGCTCCCGCCTCTTTCTCTTATGCTGTTGGAAATCTTCGTTGTTCTTCCAATTTGAATTTAAATGTTAATGTAAAAAGTCGAACTAGGTTCCAGTTCTTTTGGTCTGTAGAGGGAACATCCATCCATATATACATACATCCATGTGTGGTCACATGAAGACTCTTATACTTGATGGCCATTTAGAATATTCAGTTGAATATTTTTGGACTGTGGACAGAAACTGGAGTTCCCACAAAGTCTCTGAAGTGGCAGTGCAATGTGTTAAACCATGTCAAGGTTTGCAAATAAATAAATATCTGAATCTCAAGTTTTAGTTGCATTGTCATCATCTGGAGAGAGGTGGACTGTTTTCAGTTAGTTTTTAGGTCTACCTGTGTAAGGAGAACAGGTAGAAAAAGTGTTCTGCCAACACAAATACCACAGGTTTTGGTAGAACACCAAAACCTGTTCCTGCTTGTTTCCGATAAACCGGTCGAATGAAGAGAGATATAAGCACCAAGGCTTCATTTAGTTTGTCATGGTGAAGAAAAGGCAGAGTCGTGTCTGCATACTTTCAAGCATGACCTGAGAGAATGAGTGATGAATTATGACTTGAGGAATGGAATGAGGAATATGTAAAAATGCTCAACTCTTTCATAGAGACCATGTGTCATTGTGTGGTGAACATCACAGAAATTTTGCTTTTGTATGACTGCCACATTATAGGTGATACGGACTCCTTCGGGTTAAACTGAATCTCAAGTTTAACTAGAAGGAGAATATGTTTCCTTTTTATCTTTACATCATTCAGAAGAAACAAATTTCTACTTTTTTCTCAGGTTACAATTTTTACTTCAAATAACACTAAGATTAAACCTGTAAGGAAATCAACAAGATCTGTTAATCTACGTAATTAATTTTATTATTAATTCACTCATTGATGTTTACTCTTTACTTAAATGCAGTGGTTATATTTTTTGCTATGGATTACCTGACCTGGCTTCATAGATAGTGAGTCACACCTGTTGACAAACCCCCATCCATCCATCCATCCATTTTCCTTCACCCTTCTCCCTTCGGGAGTTGCTGGTGCCTCTCCAGCTGCGTTCCGGGCGAGAGGCGGGGTACACCCTGGACAGGTCGCCAGTCTGTCGCAGTGACAAACCCCCTGTGATGGACAAATCCATCGCCGCACTCCTATGTTGGTAACTCTTTTATGCACAATTTATTTTTTTTTACACAAACACAACACTTTAGTTTCAATAAAAATATTTATTAGTTGACTTGGATACATTTGTTCTATTAGCGCGCACATTTAGTTAGGCTCACTCGCCGACAGCAGCAGGATTTAAGCACTTTGTGAAAAAAAAACGTTGAGCACTATTTGTTTTTAGCTTGCAAAGTTGACCATAGAGCCTTTGTCAGTTTTGCTCATACAAATGATTCAAAGTCTTCTGGAGAGAAATGCACAAATAGGTCCTTCTGAAGTTGTGGTCAGCTCTCTCCCAGTGCACTCTTTTTTTTTTTTTTTTATGTGGGAAGCGATCCAGACTCACCCCACTGTTTTTTCTTTTGTTTTTTGTTTTTAAATTACAGCCAATAGTGACACGGTGTGGCATTATCTAAAATTACACCAGTCAAACGCAATAAAATGAAGAACTACTCAGGTGAAGTTCCTGTGTTCACGCTGTACATTCTAGTCCAGAGCGGACCCAGCCCAGCAAGTGAAAAAATGGCAACATACATGGGTGAAACTTATGACAAAAGATACATTTTTGGAAGTAATTATGAGTTTTGGTGTATCATAAACAGCTATGTTTTAGTTCCCGTAATAGGAAAATGACAACATATTTAGGTATGTTCGACGCATTGTGGATCCCTTTAAACTATTTGAAGGGATAATAGTTACATGATGGTAACATCACTTAACAGCTGATCACTTTACTGTGATTAGCTGTTAGCTTGTTAGCTCAGATCCAACTTCTGGTTGTCTACATGCTGCATACCTTTTCTGTAGAGCTTGAAATACAAAAATTCAGATTTTTTCTTGTAGATCAGGTTTATTTTTTGTAAACCAATTGTTGCACATCATCCTGTAGATATAATTCAACATAGAAAAGTAATCTGCACCTGGATGTTGGTTCATAAAATGTGTGGTTTAAAACGTTCATGGAGAGTATTTCCTCTTCTTTCTCAGCAGATCAGGCTTAAACTCATTTGTTTCTCAAATTTCACGGCCACCAGAATTTGGTTTTCCTTAAAAACATCTCTGAGACTCTCCCAGCTGAACAAAAGGGTCTTTGTGGCTCCCAGACCGCCTCCACGCTTCGTTTAGCAAACAGTTGGGTTCAGCAACTGGCAAGCCACATGTGGCAGAGTTAAGTTGGGAAGGGTGGAACGAGTTCGGTTTGGCTGCTCTGGGTTTTTGGCTTTGCAGAATGGCTGGTCTTTTTTTTTTTTCCACAGTAATGTTCTTCCTAGAGATATGAAAGTTAAGCAGCAGACAAATAGACAAATTATAGCAATTCATTGTATCATTGCATGGTTTTTATCTGAAGTCTCTACATAGACAGATCTTGAATTCAGAGACACCGAGGTGAATCTTTATTCAGGCCGCATAACTAGAAATGCAGTAGCATGAGAACAGGCTGAAGACATTTAGGGATCCATGAAGTATTGCCATTAACATTGGGTCTGGCTGATGCTACTCAGTTTTTAACACATCAGTCCAATGAGTAAAACTGGGATGATATTAAAGGGCCAGTATTATGCAAAATTGACTGTTTTTTTTTTCTTTACATCATGTTATAATGTTATTTTCTCATCCAAAATATACCTGGAGTCTTGCTTTTATTCTTTCATGCATGTTTAAGAAATCCTGTTATCTCCCATGGCAACCATTCAGCTGTGCAAAAGGCCTGGTTGGACCTACTTCTCAGAGCTGCAGTTTCTTAGCTTCTGAGCTTCCACCTCTCAAAGGCGCTACCCAGCGACTCCCCCACTCACATCCTTCAGACGAGCAAGCAGCCGTTAGCAAACACCTTGTGGAACTGCACATTACCTTTGCTCATTATACCAACTACGCCTCAGTGCTATGCTGGTAAAAACGTTGTTAAAGGACTGATAGAGGAGCCATGTTGTGCTGACTTCCTGAAGGTGGAGTTTCAGAAAGAGCAGGAGTTTTTAAACAGACAGAGGCCCAACTTCAAGGCATTAAGTTATATTTATATAGCATTTTTGTAACCACTGGAGGTAAGATTGATACTTGATTGTGCTATGAAACAATCAATTATGCTATTATCATAGTATTGATAATAGCAGATGTTTATTGTCAGGTTTGTTTCTGGGTTGGAAAACCTTCCTATTGAAAAAGAATTTCTTCCTAGAGCCATGGATTCTGCTGACATTTTAAATGACTGGAACTGATTTTTACCCAAATGCTAACGTTTGGCCATGACGTATGTAATACACCAATTCAATCGTGAAGGAAGCTGCCTTGATGAAGCTGCCTTCTACTGATTTCTACCGGTTTATACCGGTTTATCGGAAACAAGCAGGAATAGATCTTGGTGTTCTACCAACACCTGTGGTATCTGTGTTGGCAGAACACTTTTTCTACCTGTTCTACTTCCTCAGGTAGACCTAAAAACTAACTGAACACCTCCACTGAAGGTAGAGACTCACTGCAGAAGCAGTCCACCTCTCTCCAGATGATGACGATGCAAGTAACACTTGAGATTGGTTAGGTCAAAGAGAAAATTGTGTGAGCTGGAAACAACCATCCTCCACTGCAAGGAGAGAAGAGTCGAGCAGAACCATGGCATCTTTGGCAGCAATAAAATGTCTTACATGTTCCTCTTACACCAAATTTAACTGCTCAATATTTGGAACTGTGGACCAACATCGACAGAACGGCTTCGTTCACTTTTTCCACTGCTATTGGTAAACTTCAACCATAGGCAGATTACAATTCTAAAACTTGATGTCATCTATTCACAAATCCTACTTCTGTTCACTGATTGGTCATGATGAAATGCATAATCAGGCAATAATGAAAACTTAAGATGACAGAAAAATATCAAATATGACATTTTATTGTTTTAGTTGACGATATTTTCACTTGGTCTTCCACCTACACAAGGAAGGAGATGTAGGCAGAGATTCCATAACTAAGCTCAGCAAGGTTTCACAACCCTGTAAAGCTCTGCGACACAAACAGTCTGGGGTTTAGCTGTTGCTTGGGTGAGTTGCGTAAATGCTCTGGTTGTCTGAGGTGATTGGTTAAGTCAAAGCTAAATTTAACAGGGTGGGCGGAGCTTACTCTGGGTGGAGGAACACAGGTGTAAAGATTCCAAACACTTTGTGGTTTTGCAGTAGTTGTGTTCAACGCAGTTAAACACTTCCAGTTAGTTCATGTTTTACTTTTTGGTATAAACATGGTGTTTATTATGGTGTTTCGTAAGCAAACTTCATAAAGTCAAAGTTTTAGAGTGCATTACTTGAAGTAAACTTATGGACGAACACCTAAACCAGCACAGCTCATTAATGAAAGATTGTCAACAAAGATCTTTCCTTGGTCACCTTTGCCCTTTCCGAATGATGCACTTCTTCCCTGGTTTTACTTGGGTCTTGGCGGTGTTGCACATTCTAAATCGTTTTTCATAGCTGATTGTTATTGAAGTAAAGTGATGTGCAGCACATCCTTCCAGTAGTTGGAGTCTTACTTGCATCAGTCAATGCATCTATTCAACAATGAACATCTCAATTTAGGTCACTTTTAGTCATCGTAACTTAAGATAAACATGGAAAGCAATGATAGTTAACATTATTAAGAATTTGTTTTGACCCACCAGGACTACTTTCCTCTGAATCTGAAATATGTATATCTTTTCTTTTCTTTTTTTTTCAAATGCCACAGTTTATCCTATAATTATTTCATTTTCAAAATATTTTATGCTACACCATGTTTCCTTTGTAGCTGTCATCTGTTTAAGATTACTTCAGTCAAATTAAGATAAACATGACGGACCTCCTTCTTGTCTGTATGTTTTATTAGGACTCCGTAACCCCCCAACCCCCTTGCCTTGAAATTGAAAACTTGAACAGTAGTTTGTTACAAATGACCTTAAATCAGAGGAGATGAGTCCTAGACAGCTGTGCATGTTGAAATATTTTCCTCATGCAAATGATACATTTGTCTGCATGCTGGCCTGCAGGAAGTGGCAGCAGGCTGACGAGGTAATTCAACCCATTGAATCAGGAGTGTTTGAACTGGGATGCGTCTAAAACACTTCCAGGGCCGTAAAAGAGGTGTGGGTAGCATTTGGATAAAGGTGAAGCTGCTCCTGTGTGCACCTTCATCTTTACAAAGTTATTGTGCTTAGCAGCATAATTCTGTGCAGTAAGAACAGTAGGGTGTTTTAAATTTTAATTGTTCTGCCGAGAACAACCTTGAGGGCTTTTGAGTGTTCTTTGTGTTCAGGTTGAGGTGTGATGAGGGGTTGCAGCAAATTATTTTGAAATTAAAAACAAGTTTGTTCACATACAAACTTCCAAGATTCTTACTCCCTGATTGCACACATTAAATGTGTGTTTAGAGACTCGTATGGAGAGAAATTTGAGTAACAATCACCCAGCAAAGTCCAGTCACACATTGCAATTGACTGAGTTTCCGTTGATAGAAAATGTTTTATCAGTTGATGCATGAATTTATCAGTCCCTCCAGAGTGTTGTAGTATTTTTTGTGATTGTTGCAGCTTAAAACGACTGAATTTTTGCAGCTACTTTTTCAGTAAGTTGCGGTCAATTTAAAAATGTTCTTCAAGCTTGATTGAAAAGGTTTATATATGTGGAAAAAAGTTTTATGAAAGTTGAGATTTAACAGATCACTGCGATTCTTGTGAAATTTTGTAATTTCAAAAAGTTGAAATTGCTACACATAATCTTTCCCAAAAAGGCAGGATTTTAACATAGTTAATATCTAAAGTAATAAAAAAGAATTTCATATTGGTTATTACAGTTACATGATCTGTTTACACAAATCCTAAAGAACTTCTCAAAATGGGTTTTGCAAAGAAACCCCCAAAAATCATGCTTTTGTCTTGCAGTTTCTACTTTCCAGAAATGTTGTGAAACAGGAAGTTAAATTAGAATGGGATCGAGAGAATTGGTCAAAATTCAGCAGGAAGGAAGTTGAAAATGAGAAGGTGATTGTTCAGATATGGGGAAAAGTTGCACTGATTGATAAAAATCAAGTCTTTGCAAAATTTGCGAATGATGAATTAATGAATTCTGCCTGACTGCAATCGTTTGATGACCAGGATTGAACAGGCATGTCTGTAACTGACTTTTAACTTGTGTGTGTGACTAACCGCTGTTCCCTACGGGGAAAGAAAAATTAGAATTTTCCTTAAAGTACTGTATACGTAGCTGAAAGCCTTTCAGTTCATTGTTCTGGAAGTCTTGTCACCAGCTCTCCCCTCTGCTCCATCTCCACCCTGCTTCATTCTCAGTTTGACCTTCATGAATTGAAACATTGTTCATGAATCTTGTAATTCCCGAGGCATTTCCATGTTTGCTCACAATGGCTTTTGTTTCGCAAAAGCCCTGGCCTCACAAATGCAGTCTTTTACCTCTGGGTCCCCAGAAGCTCGTGGCAGATGCAGTGGGAAACCCTGACGCACACGACTGACGGGTTTGTTTTTCCTCACCTTGTTCCAGGTTAGGAGACTTCTCCAGTCAGTGGACTTATCCTTTTAAATTGCGCAGCATTGGGTGGCCTTCAACCTCAGCAGTAGAAACATAGAATGGGGAGGTTTTATCTTTACTGCCCCCAGGCTGATAAGCTGTGTTTGTTCTGGCCGATGTTGATAATTCTTCCAGAAGCATGCGGATCACTGTGCAAATATGACCGCAGTTTAATGTTAAGAGCGGCGGTTATAAAGCCCTAAAAGATGGTTACCATGGAGCAAATGGCTACTAAAACCCCTGATTTACACTTCTCTAAGAAGATCAAGTTCGGTAAACCATTAAAGAATTCACTGCTTCAGTAAAAACAACATAATACAATAATTCACGCGTTTAATCTGTCAGTGATACGTATTACTGCATTCCTCCTGCCCAGTCCCACACTATTATACTTGGAGCGCCAGCCTGTAGTTTAGCCAGCGGTTTGTATGCAGTAATAACACCAAATGTCTGCTGCTAACCTAGCCACCGCTGTGTTCAGAGAAGAGAGCCGGCTTTTCCCTGCACCGTCTGTCCGTAACCAGGGGTTGGCACAGAGCATTCTGCAGCATTCATCGATCTACTGCCTGCCAGCAGCATGAGAGCAGCCATTAATCAGTCCACAGCAGCTGGCTGATGCAGGACAGCATGTTTTCTTTCTCTCCAGTTGCCCCGTCAGTATCATGCAAATCCATTTTGGTGCAGCAATAAACTGGTGTTTTTGCAGCCTTGCTTGTTGTGAGTTTCCTATTTCGACTGCAAAAATTTTGGTGGGTAATATACAACTTCCTGTCCAATATCGGCTAAAAGGTTCAATCTTGCAGCAGCATATGGGAAGGAATAGAACAAATAAATGATCTGAATCAATATCAAACTCTAGTTTGTTTTCCTAGAAAGTCGAGGCAAATGAACTAGAGTTTAAGTCAAGTTTATTTGTATAAAACATTTCAGCAACGAAGCAGTTCAAAGTGCTTTACATGTTAAATCATACCCTAAACATCTTACAGTCCCAATTACCCAATCTACGAATGTCAAATGTAAACATTTTGTCAAATGCCATCTTCAAAATCAACAGTAACCAGTGGTTGTACCGGCTGATTGATGGCAGTACTTTCACTGCAGCGTCAGAATAGAGGTGTTGTATCAAATTTGCTGCCTTGAAGGCTTTACAGAATGATGTCCCCGCTAACCTGCTAGCTTTATAACTAAACTGGTCAAAAACAAAAAAACAGCTGTCTCTTACTTGACTGTGTACATTCTGCATATTTGCAGACATAAACATTCCATTGTGTTATTCAGGTAACATTGGCAAAATATCCACCATCTTCCATGTAGTTTTTTTTAAGCTCCATTAAAAAGAGACAAAATATACTAATACAGCGTTGAATCTTCCACCCCATTGAAGTTGTTGTATCTCTGTAAAAACTGGACAGAGCAGCCAGCAGTGTGTTCCCAGCGTGTCCTCCATCCCTCCACATTTAAAATGGCCTAAATGGTCTTTGTTTAATAGTGCGTGAAAGCGAGTCACAAGATTTTCTGCACATGGAAAATTTTCCCACCCGGCTCGCTCCGGCTGAGCCTGGATTACAGCCGGATGATTGTAGCCTGCAGCGGTGTTGTCTTGGTTTGCTGTAATGTTACACCAGCAGAGTCCACACAATAAATATTCTACATGTAAATCCCAGTGTTTACATATGTGAGGTCATTTTAGAAAATCAGTTCAGCCACTGTTTCTCTGTGGTTGTCTCTGACGTTGCGCTAAGAGGCGGGACCGTTTTGAAACTGCATGGAGCTTGTAATAACGGGACAACAAACCCCGTTATTATTGTGTTTAGATGATTAAAGTTTAAACTGTGATCCACGTCTATTTTTTTATGTCCTTTATATTTTTAATTGTGCCGCTGATGAGCACCGTTTTTATTGTTGTCCATTATTGTCGTCAGGTATACAGGTAGGCTCAAAATGATTAATGTATGGATGTATGTTTTATGTTTTTGTTGAGCTCTTTATATTCTACTGGATACTTGAATTTCCCTGGGTATTTTATGACTATCTGTTGATTAATTGTTTGATTGATAATCAGCCATCAAAGGAGACATTGGCCTCTTATTCAGGCATTGGAGTGACAAGCCCCGCCTACTTTCCCTATAAAGTCGGTGCTCTGGCTCAGCACCGACTTAAATTATTGTTGTGATAACTCGCTGATTGCGTTGTCTGCTTACCCCGGATGAACTTACAGACTTTCATCCGATGATGATGAGTCTTATGTGCGACAGTGCCTTCAGCGACTGAAGTCACAGTTCTGCTTTCAAACAGCAAGTATCCCTTAGGTTTACGAGTGGTGGCAGTCTGATGGGGCTGTGCAGCCCCTAACCCATGGGCTCAGTGCCACAATGCTCCATTATAGCCTTTGGATTAAGGCTGTAATCAAACACTAACCCCTCTTCAACAACCAGAGGCTGAATCAAACAGCTTGTGTACAATTCCACCATTATTTTCCTGGACCTACCCTTCCTAGCCCCTTCTATTTTTAAACCTGGCTGTAAAATGAAGAGCAAACAGTTAAATAACTCTTTTTTTGTGGGGGTTAACAGCAAGATTCCCTGTTTTTACTCTCCCTCAAAACTCAGCTGACATTCTCAAAAGAAATCTTACTGACTTATAAATAGGAGTGAGTAAAATGTCTATTCATCAGTGCATTTTAGACATTTTTTTCCCAATTAAATATCAGTTGTGAAAACCCAGTGAATCGATTATTGCCACGGTGAGCAACACTATGGAGAGCCGCGCGTACTGTACGGGGACGCTTGAGATTTCATTCATCATTCGCATTTCACTTTCCTACATTTCCCACAAAGAGGGACAGCAAATTTGATTTGCACATTCTTCTTGAGTTTATTGCCAGCTGGCAAAAAGCTATTTGGTATATATTGTGGCGCTCCCCTATATTGCTCAAATATGCTTCAAAAATTACATTTAAAAAATGTGAAAATATCAGTTTTCACAAAGAGAATTATTTAAGTTTACATAAACTTCAATTTTCATACAATACTGTCATGTTCTAACTGTCATGTATTATTGTTCTACTGTTTTATTTTCAGATATTTTACCACAAAAGAAATGTTAATGCATACTCTGTTAAAGTAATACCACCAGGATTGTTCATATGGGCAGGAAAAATCATTTTAAAAAGTAATACATCAAATCTCTGATAAAAAAGTCTGAGTTTGATATATTTTAGAGACATTTTTGCTTTTGTTTGTTTGGGAAAGAAGACAACGAGTGCTGTGTCCTGGTTCAGTTTAAAGATGTAATGTTGTTTTTGTGGAGCTGGTGTTTTGTATGAGGCCATTTTGTTTTGTACACTTTGTATGTGGAGTGGCTTATAAGCTCACCAGATATGTAGCACCGTGTCCTTCTTCGATAATTTTTTTTTTTTTCCAACAAATGAAATGCACCATATTTCAAAGATAAGTACTGATATTGAAGTCTGCATATATAGACATGTAATGCAAGAAAACCTGTGGATTCTTAGGCATTCTTTGCGCCCTCTGCGGCAGTTTTACTGTTAGACTCCTTGCAGCTTCTGCTACTGAATAATTCATCCACATGACAGGATTCATTTCTGTTGGCGCTCCCCTCTCGCTGAGCCAGCTTTGCAGTAATGGAGGCTTGTCGGAAGGCAGTGATTGATTCTGGACGGACTGAGGGTCAGAGAATGACGCGGTGCAAGTGGGAATTTTTCAGATCAGTGGACCATTGCAAAAGGTGCAACATAGAGTTAAGAATGCAGTTATGCAGCTCTGTCACTGCATACTGTCACTGTCACTGTTTACATCCAATAAGCTGCTGTTACAGCTCCACACTCAGCAGCTCCCTGTCATGTTGGCATGTCATTGGGTTGGTGGATTTGGGTTTGTCATCCAAGTAAAACTTTCAGAAGTACAATAAACCTGTCACAATAAGCAATTAAGCAAGTAATTGTATAATAAATATAACTGAGCTCAATATTTTAATTCTTAATGCGTTCTATTTATGGTTTCGGTTGTGTTTGGGTTTTATTTCCTTTTATTTTTTCCTTTATTTTGTTTTTTGTTGGTTGTTTTTTTATGTTTAAATGTCTTCCAGTTTCATTGCGGAGTGTTCTGTACAAAATTAGCGTTTATTAGACTTTCAGAGTTTGAACTGGCACTATTATGTCTTTATCTGCAATATTATCATTTATTGAAATAATTTCTGGGACATTTTAATGGTCAAGTGAAATGTATTATTGTGACAGAGGTATAGGTGTTCATTTGTTGCAAGATTTAAAAGTGTATTTTACATTTTCTACTGAAAATGTATTGTTTTGTAGCATTTCGTCTTAAGACAGTACTCCCACATGCTGTATTATATTTCCAAACGCCGATCTCTTCCAGCTGTGCACATCTAGAGACTGAAACTTTCTGCCCATTGTTCTGAGCTCGTGCTCCACCAGATTGAATGGAGAACATATGTACCTACAATATTTTTTTTAGTTTTGCTATTGATTCTTTATTGGATTTTGATCGGTACTTTAACTGGACTGTTTATACACATGAAAATAATTTGATGTAAGCCACTCCACCATATCTCTGGAAGATAAACCTCTACCTCAGTTTATTTTTGCAACTTCTAACAGTCACAGCAGACAAGGTGTCAAAACAAACAGACCTATACTTTTCAAACAGAGCATCCTGCTTTATGTAATGTGATGAAATGGAAGGGGAATGTTCAGGGTGTGTGAATAAAATGTGCTTACCAGCATCTTGTTATGAGAAAATACTATTTAAAATTTGAGCCAAACTTTTCAGACTGTGAAAAGTTTGGCTCAAAGTACTTGTGACATGATGGGAGACAGGAAGCCCACAGTCTGCATGAGGTGAGAGGATCAGGTGCAAATCCGGACCCTGGTGGTTGTTCTGCCGCCTGGACGCCTTGTTATTAACTTACACTTTAATTGAGGGAGCAAAGAATGGGACACAATGTTTCACACCTGTCACTTCACCTCACAGAAAGTCTGAACTTTAATATTTCATTCAATTCATCTAGTCTGAATAGAAAAATAAACTGGAGAGCAGAAGTTATTACATATAAACACGAACGTATAGAAGTCATTGTCTAAATGTATAGGTCTATGGGTTTTCCTATCTTGGGGAAATAATATACACAGAGTAATTTAAAGGATGCAGGATTTTAAGTGAACACACAACTTAATCAGAAGGCATAATGTCACCTTCCTAAAATAATAGCCTAACTAAAATAGAATAGAATATACTTTATTGATTACCAAGTGTAAATTACCTTTTAGTTTACAAGCTGCTCCATCCAAGGTGTTAAAAATTGATAATACAAATACAACCATAAGCGATAAAATTTATAAAATATACCTAAGAATGGTGTAAGTTATTCAAATTTGACTGAATATAAGTAAATAAATAAATATTTTGTCAAAAGAATGTTTTGTGTGTGTGTGTGTGTGTGTGTGTGTGTGTGTGTGTGTGTGTGTGTGTGTGTGTGTGTGTGTGTGTGTGTGTGTGTGTGTGGGTGTGTGTAAATCTTCTTTTGGGAAGAAAACGGTGACGATTCTTTTTTCCCCCAAATCATTTATGGCAAAACAATGACTTGGGGCATTATTTTAGGAAGGTGACAGTATCACACTTTCAAAGGGTATTACTTATTTTCTCTCATATTTCTCATATATTTCTTCTGTGTGTCTTCCAGCTGCTACGAGAACTGAAGCACCCGAACGTTATCGCCCTTCAGAAAGTGTTTCTGTCCCACAGTGACAGGAAGGTGTGGCTCCTGTTCGACTACGCCGAACATGATCTGTGGGTAAGTCTTTGTGCACCACTTCTGAAACTTGCAACAGTGGCGATGAGAGCCAAATCCAAACTCTTTGTACAGAAACAGTCATTTGATTCTATTTTTGTCTATAATAAAAAACAAAAAAATTATTTTGTTTTATCTGTAGATGTTTGAAAGATAAAGCTTTTTGTCTGTCACAGTAAATCGCTCCAGTGGCATCCACAGACAGAGTGGGGGACATGAGGCCTTGGAAACTCAAACCATCTCAAACTTTGTTTGCTTTGCAGCACATCATTAAGTTCCACCGCGCCTCCAAAGCCAACAAGAAGCCCATGCAGCTCCCCCGAGGAATGGTGAAATCTCTCCTGTACCAGATCCTGGATGGGATCCATTACCTCCACACCAACTGGGTGCTCCACAGGGATCTGGTAAGCAGCTAACTTTGCTGCTCCAGTTTGCCTATATTAAACTGGATGGCTCCAGAATGGCTTCATTCTGGAGCCATTTCCATGTGATTAAGCAAGTAAATCTTTATCCATTGGCTCTTTTAAGACATTGGTAACAACTTGCGGTGTAGATAAACATTACTATATATGATTCATTTATAGAAATGAAAAGCAATTATTTTTAAAAAAGGTTTTATTTGCTGGTGCTGCAGCTGAGAAGTTTAATTCATTTTTAGTTTTCAGCCTGTAGGTGGAACAACCAGCAGACTTTGGTCACATGACCTGCCAAGGGCATACAGTTTTGAAGTTTAAAAGTGTATAGCACTGGTTGACCATTCAAACATTATAAGTAAGAAATAGGATGTTGATGTCCAAGTGTTTCTGTTGATGGGAGCCAGTGGAGCTGGATGAGGAGCAGTGTGACATGAGAAAACTCTCTAATGGCCAACAGTTATCCTCCATTAGCCTAAACCAGCGCCACTGTCTCTGGATTAATGCTGAAACTTAAGAGCCGAGTGGCTCTCCAGTTTGTCACACTGAATCAGAGCAGTCAGCAGAGATGTGTTTGTGCTACTGTGCAGGTGTTGTTATGTCCCAGTATGTTCTATTATTAAAAATGAGATAATGTGAAAGAGAGGGATTGTGTGAGGAGCAGAACGCCCTGAACTCAACCATCTAATCTGACTGCAGCATTACTGCATTACTTACTGTGAGATTCTTCACTTCTTTGTTTTCCCACACGACTTCTTTTGTTGTTGTTGATGGGAAGTTACAGACTCAGACAGAAGCAACAACAATCCGTCAGGAAGAATTTGAAACTGTCGCGTGTGTGTGAGATGTGAGTTGAGATTAATTTGTTCACAAGCTGAATTGTTGCATAAGGGTTTGTTGGCCTGGACTGATGAGTGTAAATGTTGGCAGGAGTGTTCCAATGCTTCAGCTGGTAGGTGAATGCAATAAAAATGAAATGTTGGGTTTAGAATTGGAAAACATTTCACATATACATTTCTCCAGTAGAGTGTCTCAAAAATGTCAAGTTTGACAAGTTGAAGGACTTCAAATCTTGGACTAGTGGGCAGATTCTTGAGAAACAGAAACCCAGGCCTTTTAGGCAGTCTGCTTCAAAACCTTGGGAAAAAAGAAAATTTTCTGTGATCCCCTTTGGCACGCTTGAAAACTGCTTTACACATGCTCACTGGGGTTGCACCGATAAATTGGCCCAGATTTCCTTAATTTTGGGAGGTTGTTGATACTTCTAGCCAGTCTTTACCAGTTTTTATCTACATCAGTAAAGGTCTAAAATAGCGACTTGCTCTGCTGTTTTACTGATAGACAGATCTCTGCACTCTTTCAGTTAATAATAGCCACCTCACTGTTACCATCTCAGAAAAGTTCTTGTTATATTTAGCAACATTTCAGACAAAAAAATCAGTATCAGCCAAAATCGGAATCAGAAAGTCAGGCTTTTTAAAAATTTGTAATTGGGTTTCGGCCAAAAAAACTCCTATCGGTGCAGCCATAATGCTCACTGTTGGTTTCCCTGCTGAAAGCTACAGAGCCTGAGAGGAAAGGTTAAATAAAGTATGGCAGAGAAAACATGGCCTGCCAGTGTTTCCTGAAAATCTTTATCCTAGTGCTACTTTAAGGAGAATGTGAGCAATTCCAAAGACTTCTTAAACTATCTTAATTCTATTCAGAAATATACAGTCCACTACAGGCTGATAGGAGGGTAGTAATTACAAAACCAGGACAAAAACGAGAACAACCTGGCTCCGCCCCTTTTCACTAAAAATATAAAAATACAAGCTTCTTGTTTGGTTTTTTTTCCAGAAGTACATAGCTTGGTAACTTCTTTTTATTTTTGAGCTAATCAGAGTTGGTAAATATCTGACTCCTCTTTTGTATGTTGTCTGTGTTTAAAAACTTGGTGCCCTGATCACAACATTAAGGTTTGTAACATATGATTGAATTTGTGTTCTGATATAGTCACAGTAGCCACAAAGTGTTGCTTAAAACAGTTGAAAACATAACGCCAACTATGAGTTTCTGGTACAGCTCACAAAAATATTGTGGCCAAAAAAACAACAAAAATGTGGTAGTGATGGAATCCACTACCCTGAGTAGCAACAATTTGAATAAAATAAAATAAAATAAAATAAAATAAAATAAAATAAAATAAAATAAAATAAAATAAAATAAAAGGAGTTTAAGAATCGTGACAAATGTTTCCAGTTTCAGCGCTGATCTACTGGCACCGCTCTGAAGTTCAAGCTGCAGCTTGAAGTCACTTTTGTATTAAAAAATATTGTGGTAGTATCACAAAATATATTAAACAGTTTTAAATTAAATTAAGAATTTCTTTACATACTCTAATTTTCTTGTTCAACATGTTTCTTGTTGTAGATCTGATATAAAATGTGCTTTTTCAGTGCTTGGTCAGATTCAGATATGAAATGTTTGTGTAGTTCTTAATATTTGTAGACACTATGATGAATCCAATGTCTTTAAAACAACCAATTAAGATGTTAACTGTAAACCTCCTCAAAGCAGCTTCATATCTGACAGTCAGGTCACAGATCTAAGTGTGTTACATAAGCAGCAGAACCAACAACCAAACACATCAGTGTTCTTGCAGCTTCTTAGCAAACAGATCTGTCACATTAGATTAAAACAACAGGACTGGTCCGATTTGCTTTCGCTGCATCTCACATGTGACTGTACGCTGCAGACTCCCACAGCCCATCTGTATGTCAGCTCCCACGCTTCCATCTTCCTCTACAGCTGCCGTTCACAAAAAAGGCCGATGTTGTCTTTCTATAATAAAAACTAAGCGAACAGAGCAGATTATGTGGGAGAACTTTAACTTGATTGGTGCCGTCGCTGATTTGATGTCAGATGGTCAGAACAGCGGCTGTCTTTACGTAATTCCCAGCAGACTGATATTACGCTTTGTGAGTTAAAACAGCTGAGCTGTCAGTTGTGGAGTGGAGTTCAGAGGTCAGCAGTTCAGGCCTTGGTCTGTAGATCTATTTCTGTTCATTTTAAATCAGATTTTGTGTGCGTATCAGTAATCCATGATGATTGTTTTCTAAAATGTCTCATTGCTGCTACACAAGCCCACACCATCTTTAACCCTCTTCCATAAGTTACTGGTGTATTTAGAAAGAGTTTCTACTATCTTGAATATTTTACTATAGTTCAGTTGTTCTTTTTGTTTGATGGTGGAATCATATTTAATGGCGTTTTGACTCTTCCCAATTTGATGTCTGTCTATAGTTTCTTAGATTATACTCACTGGCAACTTTATTAATCACATCGTACTATTAGTTCTACCTTAACATAAAGGTAAAATGACACCTGAATCTTAAGGACACCTTGATTATCGTAATTCTAATCATAAACATTACTTCCACTAACACTGAGGCGTTATACCAACATGGTATTTAGCAGAATCTAAAGCTGAAGTGCTACCTGTGGCATTGTACTTCAGCAAGTGATTCTTTGGATGCATTATTTTTTTTATATAGTTCCAGTTTTAAAGTTGAGTACTGCCAACTCCTTTGCTTAGTTTGCCAAACTGACTGGAATGGGTCTTCGATCAAAAGCACTCAGCACATCAGTAGATTTTCAACTGTTTACTATTTTACAGTGATGGATTATGGGTATAGAATCAACGTCAGTTTTCAAGAACCTGTAGAGAGGAAACAGAACTGCTGCTTCACCCACTAGAAGCATAAATATAATCATCTAATCACTTTCAGAATTCTTATCAGTCGATTTCCCAAACTTCAGCACAGATCTGAAGCTTTCTTCAGCTGAAAGTTTACAAAACAACCAAGTAGATTAGCACTTAGAATTTATCCGCAAAAATTAATTCAAGAAAAGCTAAGTGTGCTAAATGTTCTCAAAGTTAGCCAATTGCTAATGCGCTAAATAAAAAATTGACTCCACTGTTAGCTTTGCTGTTAGCAGTAAGCTCTGTTGTAGCCATAGTTTACTGTTTTTAGTCGATAGATGTGTCCCCTGGTGTAGTCTCCTGCTGCTGTAGCCCATCTGCTTCCAGCCTTGTGCAGTCAGAAATGGCATTTTCATAACTTGGTTGTAACAGGAGGTTATTTTAGCTACTGTTGTGGTTATTTGTCATCTGGAACCAGTCAGCCCATTCTCCTCTGACATCAACAAGACATTTTCATCTAAAAAAAAAACTCTCCTGACTGAATATTGTAGACTTTTCAGACCATTCTCTGCAGATCCATCTGATGGTTATGTGAAAAAATTTCAATAGATCAGCTGTTTCTGAAACACTCAGACCAGCCTGACTGGCACCAACAGCAACATTACTGCTACACCTAGAGAGTTGCTGGCAATGGATTGGCTGATTTAATCTTTGTACTAACAAGAAATTGAGAAGTGTACCTCATAAAATGTCTGATGAGTGCATTCTTTTTTTTTTCTTAAACTGGACTGAACCATGGTTTGGACTTCGTCTTTATGTGTAAACCGTAAAAACTGGCTAAACTGAAATTGCAGCCGGTCAGTAAAAAACGAGCTGACTCTTAGTCTTTTGATATCCAGCTGGTGGGTTAATTAAGTCATCTGCAGATTCTAAAATTATCACAAATTCACCTTTTTTTTCACCCTTTAGACTAATGTTTAAAATTAATTGTAGTTTATTCTTTACATTTAGGTGTTATGTTCTATACTCACCAGATAGATGTGTGTAGCCCATCAGTGGGTGTGATTCAAATAGCTTTATCTGACTTATTAGCTCCGTTTCTATTGACCAGATAAATGCGCAATTTGGTGCAAACCATAAAGATGACAGGAAGTATTTCGAGGATGATGGTATTTTTTTTAATGACTTGTTGCATGAACAAAGTTATTCACATGTGATTTTAATTGTGTTTCTTATTTAGTGAAAACACACAATTACAAAAGTATGTTTTTTCAACATTAGTGGAATATTGACAAAGTTTTGCACTCATTTGTTTTAGAAAGACAGCTATTGACATGCTCAATCTCTGCCTCAGGCACAGACTTGATCAGAACTGGAACAGAACCGGTGTCTGTGAACAGTGGACACTGGTTCAAGCTTTTAGTGTAATTAGCTGTCTGGAACCATGTTTCCAAATAAACAAGGATATTATGGTTTGGTTTGACTGTAGACAGGTCAATGTCGTCATAAAGCTGCCATGTGGGAACATTAGCTCATGCTGAAGCTGTGGGTCCTCCATGTGACCGGGTGCCGACATCCTCGCTGGTACCGGTCCTGATTTGGTCCGAGGGTTTTGTGCAGCTGCACAAAGGCCGTGAACATGTGGTCCTGCACAGGGGTATGTTGGCATTCAGCCACACCATTGTGACTCTGCTTTGTTTCAGAGTCAGCTGCACCAAACCTGTGACCATCTGCTGTAAGGCACATGTACCGTCATGCTGCTCAATGGTTATTGGAAGCCTTTCCAGTGCGCAGCTCTCCAGTCCTCTGGTATCTTTAAACAACTTCATTTGCTGACGTTTTTTAGTTCAGAAGGCTCGATGAGAAAACTTGTTTCACAAGTTTATCTTTTACAGCCGTGCAGTAGCAGAGTTAAATTATAGAAGATAACAGATATGACTCAACCTGCTTCTCCTGCACCATACGAAATGCAATGAGCTGCAGAGACTGCAGTGGGAAATAAGAGCCACAAATGAAAACTGTGCTGCAGCGCTACTCTTAACACTTCACTGCTGTGGAAAAACACTCATATTTTACCTGGATTATATACAATAATTTACACTGTGCCACAGATTGAACAGACGCTCACTCTGAAGGGATAAAAGTGAAATCTCCTTGGGTCTGATTTTTCCCACAACAGCATTGTGGTTGTTTTGCTCTTTGAAGGTCACACTAGTCTTATCGGTGCACAAACACTTCCATCCTTCCACAACTATTTTCTGTACAGCCAGATAAAACTGTGATGCATTGCCCTTAGTCCTGTTGTTGTAATGTTTCATTGCCAGGGCTTCCTGCCATTGTAGCAGGTTCAAGCTCTGATTTGTGTAATTCTTTAGCTCTCATTGTAGACCAGACTATCGTGCGTCTTGCAGGTGCTCGCCTCTTGTTTAGTTTTCTCTGAGTGTGAGCAACAAGGAACGAGAAATGAGTGGCTGTTGACGCCTGGTAGAAAACAACCTCAAGGCCCTGTATCAGAAATCCTCTGAGAAGTTAGAGGATAGCAGCGACACTGCAGCCGTATAATCTCCAGCTCTCTGTGTCTCCATGGGGAGCAGTGCTCCTACCACCACGTCCTTCACGGCTGCAGTACTTGGGCTATTACATAAGCTTCAGTTTGTGCTGCTGTGTAGTTCTCTCTGTCTGTCTGGAAACAGGCATGTGTTCTGCAGTGCACTGCTGCACAGTGCCCTTAACCCCTATTAGCTTGTCCCCCCACTGCCTCCTTCCTTGCCCCCGCCAGCTGTTTGGTGTGGCGCAGGGGTTATGTAAGTGCATCCAGGCCATGCGGAGCCGACTTCTCCACATTGACTTAGCAGGTGACCCAGCTTAAGGTCCTTTGCTATATAAACCGTCACAGCTCACCTGGAAGACTGGAGTAAGAAAAAGTGTCACTGAAAAATGGTGCATCTGTGAAATGGTCAATTTTAGACCGATATAGTAACCTTTCTATAACTTAAAATATTCTAATGTTTTTTTGGGGAGTAAAATCACAATCATAGTTTTAATTTTAAACTGGATAACCTTAGCAATGTCATTGCAGAGGGCACCAGAACATCTGGCAACAAAACAATCCAAAGACGTTGCATATGATTACCATCTGTTGTCTGTATTTCTGTCTGTGGACAGAAATACATGTGCTACCAGCTGCATATCCAGTTGGTCAGCTTACAGTTGTAAAGTCCAAATATAATGTTTGGTGGTTTACATATTTCTCTTTTTTCTTTTAGTGCCTTGCTTTTTCACATTGAACAGAATGTGACCACAAAATGTATCAGCCTGATATAACCTAGGCCAGGGACCTTCAGATCCAGGCCTTTAGGACCAGTGTTCTGCAACTTTTAGATGTGTCATTGGTTCAATGCGCTTCAATTAAATGGCTGAATTACCTCCTCAGTATGCAGTAAAGTTCTCCAGAGTCCTGCTTGGAACCTGATTGTTCGACACAAGACACTGGCCTTTGGGGCCTGGACTCAAGGATTCTTGGCCTAGACTAGTATTCTAGTGTTGGCTACAGGGACTTATTCCACCAGACTTTTATGGGTTAAATAATCTCTGCGTCTGGTAGCGGTCCTGCCTCAAGTGGAGGAGTTTCAGTATCTTGGAGTCTTGTTCACTAATAGGGGAATAATGGAGTGGTAAACATACAGTCGGATTGGTGGGGCGTCTGTAGTGATGTGGACGCCGTACCGGTCTGTTGTGGTGATGAGAGAGCTGAGGAAATGGAAAAGTTCTTAATTTACTGTTTGATATACATTCCTACACTTATCTATAGTCATGAGTGTTGGGTAATGATGGAATGAAATTGCAGACACAAGCAACCTAAATGAGCCTTCTCTGCAGGGTGTCTGGGATGTCCCTCACAGTTAAAATGAGAAGACAGTGGGAGTCTCACAGGAAAACCCAGGACACCCTGCAGGGACTATGTTTCTTGGCTGCCTGCGAACCCTTTGGGATTCCACCAGACGAGCAGATCCAAGCATCTGGGGACAGGGTGTCTGGATTTCTCTGCTTACACTGCTCATATTTTTTTTTAAAAGGCAAAATGTGGTCCTAATGATAACCTGGCAAAACTTTTTTTTTTTTTTTTGCCAAGTGAGTTCAAATATTAAAAATATAAAATGTACAGCATGCTACTGTGTCGGAATTTGGTTATCTACTTTCTCCCTCCATGCTTCACAATAATTTGTGAATCTAAGATGATACTGATCATACTAATAATCTGGGCTCAGCCTGTTAGTAGTCAGAAAAAAATGTTTGTTAAATAATTCCAAAAATAAGCCAGACTGCATTCAGTTGAAGCCAACCCAAGCTTTTGCCATTCCAAGTCAAGTGAATCTTCGTCGATGCAGACAGAGAATCTGCACAGTGTATTTAGAGGTTAAGTAATCAGCATTGGCGAAGTAGCACTTGAATCAAAAGCAGTGGTGAATTTATGTAGTAAATATGGCGTCCCAATATTCCAAAGTTATTGCCATAGTATTTTTTCCCAAAAAATCTTTTATTGGCTTCCACAAAGATGATGCTGCAGCACATCTACTAAAGACAGTGCATCTTTATATGCCATGCCAACGGAAGACAGACAACAGGGGCAAATATGAAATCACATCGGTAGTGAAACATTGCTCCCTTCCCTTCAAACAAGCTAAACACTGATGGAATGTCATTGCTAACCGACAGGTGTGATGCTCGATCTGATTGGACACAGAATTTTCTTCATTCTATGTCCAATCAGATAGAGCAGAATAAAAGGTGGGTTTGACAAAGGAGACACAAGCAAACTAAACATAGCTAAAGAAAGAAAAAGTAAAAATAAAGCTTGTCTCCTAGATACAACACAAAACTGCAGGGCATTAAAATCTATTAACCAAGTACTAACTGGAACAAACCCCCTTGAAAATGACCATTTGAGAATAATGTGTTCATGCAAAACAGGAAGGGGAAAACTACCTTGACTTTTGATACATTTGCTTTATAGACTTTTGTGTTTTCTATTTATCAGTTGTTTAACTGAGCTTCTGGCTCCTGGTTGACCTATTTGTGAAGACAAAGATGTAGATGGGTTTGTGAAAAGAGGCCACGTCCCTTAAGGACTGAGTTTCTGTGTCCCTGCAGGGATAGAGAAGGGTTTCCCTCAGCTCCTGATCCATTTCTAAAACTGACCAACTGGAAATGATGAACCTCCCTGGATATGTTCAAAACAAAATGTCTATTTTAATTTGTTTGTTTTTAACTTAATTTAAATACATGACCAATGATGTTCTTCGTTTTATTGTGCTGTTTTGTTCAGCTCTCATGATCTGATTTGCTCCGTTCTGTGTGAGTTAAAGAGGCTCATCAGGTCATTTACAGATCACAGAAAACGTGGGGAACGCCAAAGATGAGCTTGAACTTGTCGGCTCTTTTCAGAGATGCTCCTCTTTGTGTTTTCTGATCGCAGCAGGTCATGTGGTGGGCGTGAATAATAGGCCTTCTTATTAGTGCCGTCTCTATAGCAACACAGCGTGTTTGCCAGGCAGGTCGGTGTCTGGGAAGTCGGTGGGTTCATGTAAGTACAGACACCCTGGGACTTTCAGTGCATTCTAGTGATCTACAGTGTCTGTTAAAGATGCAGATACCACGTCCTCCTTTAGCAGTGGTTATCTAAAACACATAGACTGGATCATTTTGTGACCACTGGGTACCTCTGAACACACTTTGCTTATGAGTTGAATGGTGAAATTAGACCTTCAAACATTTACTGTTAAGAACTCTATTAAAAAGCACAGAAAATATTCTTCCTTCTGGCCATAAATGATCATTCATTTTAGTATGTTGGCTTAAAAATAGCAATTTGCTTTTCATTCATTCATGGTTAATGTTCTGATAGATTTTTTTCCCAAATTTTTTTTATATAATTTTTTTTGGCCTCTTTTAATAGAATTAAAAACAGTTACTTATAAAAACAAAATGGAGATTTGAGAAATCGCTGCATTTGGATTTGTATATGCATGTGGGGAAAGTGCAATTGAAACAATTCTTTCACGTCATGAGTCTCCTATCAAAAACTGGATATCACTACTGTGGGAAACGACAAAGTGGACAGGAAGTGGTAGGAGGACAATGTTTTTTAATGACTTATCATTTGATTTTAATTGCATTTCTTGTTTAATGGAAACACTGGAATTACAAAATTGTGTTTTGTTTTTCAACTCTCAACAAATATCAACAAAGTTTTGCGCTGGGAGCGCAGCTTATGTTTGGCCCTACAACTTCTCTTCTCCAGGGTTGCTTTATCTTGTCTGAGCCTACTTTCTGCACCAGCGTTCTCCTTCTATATGGTGTTTAAAGTGTGCTCTCCTTGTCTTGTACAGAAACCAGCCAACATCCTGGTGATGGGAGAAGGTCCGGAACGAGGGAGAGTTAAAATTGGTACCAGTTTTTTGTGTTTTTATATCCGTTTGAAATACAATGCAGAGACTGTGATATCATTATTGCAGTGGGTCAGTAAGGTTTGTCAGTGTTTAACCCTTCCTTTGGGAGGTTAAATCAGGAGCCCAGAGCAGTGTTACATAAGCCATCTGGCAAGAGACTGTTCGAGGGGAATGCTGCAGAACTGGAATCTATTTTTAAACCCTCCCACTAACAGAATGAAGGTGTTGTACCAGTGCAGCCACACTCTGTAGCTCCGCTGCGAGGGAGGATTGCACCGGACACACTGAGCCCGACTGAGCTGCAGGGGTGACCCGATCAGAAGTCAAGAGAAGTGCAATGGGAATAACTTTGTTCTCAGTTCGTTTATACCTTCAGCTTGCTATGATGATAAAAGAAACTGATCAAATTGGCTTGCGCTTCTCAAATTGTACAATTCTCTTTTAAATTAGAGATACAGCAATCAGACTTTTTTGGACATAATGCCAATTTTTGGAGGTTTGTATTCCTCCTTAAAGGGGAGTAATATGTAACATCAGCTTTTTTGAACTTTATATTAAGTTATAATCTTATTCCTTCATCAAAAACATACCTGAAATTTTGCTTTGATTGATAAATCCTATAATATCTATGGCAACCATTCAACTGAGCAAAATGGCAATTAAAATTTTTATTTTTTTTTACTTTCTAACCAGCCAGTCCATATAAACATTGAATGACTAAGGGTTACAAGTATGTCTGTCACAATAACAAATGTAATAAAAGTTATTGCGATAAATGATAATGTTGTTTTGAGACTATTTTTAATTAATGCAGTGACCATAGCACGGTGATGCAGGAAAACATTCTCAGAGATCAATAAACTTTCAATTCTAGTGAACATTTAACACTGGAACTCGAAGACATTTTAAATATCCAAAATGAATAAACAACAGAAAGAGCAAATAAAATGAATTATAAAATCTCTGTAAACAAACTGTTTCTCAGATTGGCTAGTTGAGTCCAAAGAGAAAAAAAAAATGAAGAGAAAAACAATAAATTGTGCAAATGGAATTATTGAATAATCTC
Organism: Poeciliopsis turneri; assembly: GCA_922788865.1. Taxonomy (NCBI): domain Eukaryota; kingdom Metazoa; phylum Chordata; class Actinopteri; order Cyprinodontiformes; family Poeciliidae; genus Poeciliopsis; species Poeciliopsis turneri. The sequence goes on along the minus strand of CAKLNU010001118.1, from coordinate 2,336,125 downwards.
AATTTATCATGTGATTAATTGATTTATTACTTATAGCTACATTCTTCACATGTACAAGTTGTCGGTGCATCTCCTTAAGTGGTTCTTTGTGCAACATTTTAAGGAAGTGTCTCTAAATTTCAAAGCTATTCTGATAAACAGAGGTCGTGTAGAACATCTGCACCATTTTTCCGTCTCATTAGTGTGTCTGGAACAGACATACGAGAGGGCTTTAGAAGAATGACACATGTGAGAATCACAGTATCCCTCACTCATGTCACCGTCACATAATCCTTTGTTTGCTCAGCACATCTTGTCTTTTCTGTGAACACCACACAGCTGACATGGGATTTGCCAGACTCTTCAACTCTCCGCTGAAGCCCCTGGCGGACCTCGACCCCGTGGTGGTGACCTTCTGGTACCGGGCCCCTGAGCTGCTCCTGGGGGCCCGGCACTACACCAAAGCTATCGGTGAGTGTGATTCATCCCAGCATTGAGATACGAAAAGCTGGGATAAATCACAGCATTTTATATGGTTTATGTTGAGTCATAAACCATATAAAATGCTGGGGCATAAATAGGTGCGCTACTGAAAGGGCATCCATTAGCCACTGACTTGAAGGGGATGAATATTTCTGCAATCACTTCATTTATGTTATGTATCTGTATTTAACTGTCATTAGAAATCAGTAGAAATCAGTAAAAAGTAAAAGGGGCTCAGTTCTTCATTCTTTTCATCTCCTTTCTTCATCTACTTGATTCAAAGTTGTAATCAAAGGAACACGGATTAAAACTGTGTGTGTGTGTGTGTGTGTGTGTGTGTGTGTGTGTGTGTGTGTGTGTGTGTGGGGGTGTGTGTGTGGGGGGGGGTGGGGGTGTGTGTGTGGGGGTGTGTGTGTACATCAGACATTTGGGCAATTGGCTGCATCTTTGCGGAGCTGCTAACGTCGGAGCCCATCTTCCACTGTCGCCAGGAGGACATCAAGACCAGCAACCCTTTCCACCATGACCAGCTGGACAGGATATTCAGTGTGATGGGTTTCCCTGCAGGTCTGCATCCACAACACACAACCACAGCTTCAAACAAACATTGCTGTTGAGTTAGCAACATTAGCTTTCATTGTGCACTTTAAGCTATGTGTTAAAAAGGCAACACAAATACACAGACACAAATGTTGAAGGAATTTGCTAATTTGACCAATTTTAGCTCTAAAGCTGCTACATGTTTGTTCTGTGTGCAGATAAAGACTGGGAGGACATCAGAAAGATGCCAGAGTATCCCACACTGCAGAAGGATTTCAGGAGGACAACGTGAGTGAACCTTTATTTCATTTAGCATTTTGTGTCATTTCCCTCTAGGATCAATAAAGTGCTTTTGAATTTGAATTCGACGAAGAGGTTCTGAGTTCAGGATGATGTCCGATCATCTAAAGCAGTGGTCCCCAACCTTTTTATTACCGCAGACCGGTCAAGACTTGACAATATTGCTGCGGCCCGTTGGTGCGGGGTAAAGGATGCTTCTGCATGTTGGTGTTCCTGCTAAAGCCTTTTTAATTTTTTGCCCCGATTTTCCTTTTACGACATTCTTACAACATCCTGCAGTGTGTGATGTGTTACGTGGTGGTGTGTTGAATATGCCTGATCTAAAATCAGACATATTTCACATTGTCTTGGCCCGATTATCGCAGCCTGGGGTTTTCCCTGACTGAACGCAGCCTGTTGAATGTGACAGGCAGCCAATGAGAAAGCGCGGTAATGTAAGCACAGAGGGGAATACCAAACTGTTGACATTGCAACTGAGAGTCCAGACATTGGAGGTTGGGTACCACTGCTCTAAAGTACCAGATATGGCATCATTTGTTTTCATCCTAACAGGTATGCAAACAGCAGCCTCATCAAGTACATGGAGAAACATAAAGTGAAGCCTGACAGCAAGGTTTTCCTCCTGGTAACTAACACACACACACACACACACATGCACACGCACACACACACACACACACACACACACACACACACACACATCAGTATATTTTTGTGTCTTCACAAGGACTTGTCATTGACATTATTTAGTTTTTAATTTATTTCCATAGCCTAACTCAAAAACAGCACTTGCTTGTATGGGGCCTGGGCTGTAGGGCCCATAAGGAGCAGTTGCTCCTCAGAACAAAGTATTTTTACTCAACTCTTGCTTTTAAAATATAAAAGAAAAAAGGTTGTATAATCACTTTTTCCAGAAAAAAAATCAAGTGAAACATTAGCATTTTTAAAAAAATAAATAACTAATATTAATTTCTGGAGCATGTAATAAAGAATGAGCAATAATTATATCTGCAGACTCCTGCATCTCTATTCCAGGCTTTTGAACCAAATGCCAGACAGAGAGTTGAAGAGGAGTGGCAAAAGTAAATGAGACACATTAGCAGAGCTGGACAACATTTAGTTTCACTTTGGGATAAATCAAAGTATTTTTTTAATTGAATTGAATATAATATTCTTGACCATGATGAGTGTTTCTATGTGAATTTGCCCAGCCTCATATTTTCACCATGTTGGACCTTTAAAATATTTAAAAGGTCATGACACCAATGAAAGGGATCCTTCCATTACAGAAACGTTTGCTCCTGAATTCAGTCATTTCATAGCAGAGCCAGTGAGGTTTTGGCCCACAGCGCTTTGGTTCAATGAAAACCATGGCTGTGTTTTTAACTTTAAGTTGTATTTATTATTTAATTTTTTTCTTTTTCCCTGTCAAATAAGCAATGAAGGAATAGTGGCAGTGGGGTCTAAAACTGTTTATTTTATGTAACACTTTCTGCTCTCTGCCCCCCAGCTCCAAAAACTGCTCACCATGGATCCCACCAAGCGGATCACGTCGGAGCAGGCTCTGCAGGACGCCTACTTCCTGGAGGAGCCTTTACCGACCACAGAGTGAGCCTAAGAAAACTTGTTCCTCACGTAGTGGTGGGGAGGAAGTTTCCTCTTTCGCTTTCATCATGTCTTCTTGTTGTTAATCCTATATTGCCACTGTACACTGGTGCAGTGATGCTTTATGTGAGGATCTGATGTGTTTTTCTCCAGTGTGTTTGCTGGCTGTCAGATCCCCTACCCAAAGCGAGAGTTTCTTAACGAAGATGAACCTGAAGAGAAAACAGACAAGGTAATTTATTCTCTACTGTGTTCTGTTCCTGCTCACCATGTTCCATTCAGATATTCGCCTGCTTCAGATTCACCATTAAGGCTTCTGGTGAATGAACAGGCAAAACAAAAAAACCTGACTTGCATCCAAAAAAAAAATATCAAAGACATAAATGAATCAATAAATGGACATCAAGTAATTACATGCAGACAAATTTATACCAATAAACTGTCATTTTCCTAATTCTTCAAAAGGTTCAGTCCTTCCCCACTAACTGTGGCAGTAGTTCAGAAGTTTGTTTGTTAAACTTTAGTTTTTGGCATAAACAAATAAAAATAAATATTTAGGATTCAATTCAGAGACTCACCAATCATGCAGCGCAACAAACATGATGTCATTCAACAAAAATGCATTCAATTCTGTTATAATAAACTGAAAATAAGCCCAGACTTCATAAACACTTCACTGACAATGCTACGAGCATGTTTTCAAAAAACACCAAAAAAAATAAATAAATAGGCTAAAGGCAGTTTAACTTAATTAACCAAGAATAATCAGTAGTCCCATTTCAAGATCTTAAATACTTTTTCACACAAACTCCACGAACGAACGACTGTGGAAGTGTTAAAATAGAGGAAACCTAGAAACAAATCCGAGTGGAAAAATGAACAACACTTGACAAAATATCTGTCTGTTTGGACATTCGGTCCAAACAGACTGAATATCAAGCAGCTCACCACTCAGTTTGGTAAAACCATGTCAAGTGTTCATCCAGTTCTGGGACTCCAGCCATGCACAGCCAGAACGGTTATAACAGCGCCTCCGGTGGCTGGAGGAATGAACAGGTTTTAGACTTAGTGAAGTTGGATAAAACATTTTGCTGTAATATTTTTTGTAAAATTTTTGTCCTGTTGTTGGGCTCTGGTGACCCCAGAGGGGACACGCCCCACACTTTGAAAAGCCAGTTGTTAAAGGTATTATTCAACAAAAACAGCTTGAAACAAATAGGTTCTAGACTTGATTTATAGAATTCAGTGTTTCAGCAGTGCAGACATTTTTGACACTGGTTGACAGCGTTGAGTTGAGAACATTAAAAAAAGCACAAAAAAACAGAGAAGTATCCTTTTTTTAATGTTCACAATCTCAGCATAGTAATATTGTAACATCCTGCATTGAGGCTGAGAAAATGTCATACTGTTGATTTAAAAAAGACAAAACAACAACAAAGAAAACGTCAGTCTGTGATAAGTTATAAACTCAAGATTTCCCAAAGAATCATCTCTGAAATGAAGATCAGTAATTTATGGATTTGTCCAACATAATTGTGGCTTCTTTAAACCAAAATAATTCATCAGAATGTTTGTTTACATCCACAGGATTCACAGTCACTTTGACTCTGGAGTCTTTCAGGTCTTTCGGCAGTTTCATCCCTTCACAGCCTTATGCATGTATTTCAAAGTACCAGATGTGTGTGGAGACGTCCACATTCTTGCTGTAAAAAAGTACAGATTTGGTTTCTTACACACTGTGACAGTAGAACGGGCTGTGAGAAATCTGGAGTCTGTTAGAATCTGCAGTCACTCCTCTTGCCTTTCGGTTATTTTACAGTGTAATATATCACTGAAAGGGTTCAGCTGTGACTTTGCCAAAGGCAGGAATGCACCATCCATGCAGTGACAGACCGCAGCAGGAGGTGGAGGTCATTGCGCTGCGAGCAGCTGAAAAGGTGCAGCCCTCATCAAAGATGGTTGTTGGTTTAAAGAAACATCAGAAGGATTTTCTATCTGATGTACTGATAAAGGAAAAAAAGAATGGAGGTTAGAGAAGTGGTAACAATGCAGAGACAGGAAGACATCAAGTGTCTGATATATCAGCACTAATATCTGTATCGTCTGATATTAGTCATTTTTTAATATATCGTATCGGTCCGATAAATAAAACTGGGCCGATCTTAAACAACTGATGTTTACCTCCATCTTGTTTGTTTCTTAAGGTTGGTCATGTGGTATTTGTTTGGCCGTGTGATAGTGGCAGTGATGCAGCAAAGGATTTTGGGAGTTTAACTTTTTTTTTTTTGTTGTTTATCCAGAGATTGCACCAAGTTGTTCATGTTCTATACATATTACATAACTTCTCATATCTTTTTTTAAATATGTATCATAAGAACAGAAAGCAGAGAAAACATAAGAACAGAGGAAGAAAGGAGATGAATGTTAGAGGCTAACATGTCTGGGGTTGTTTATTTCAAGGTGTCAAAAGGATAGTGAAATATTTCTGATATATTTAATTTAGGTTAAAAAGAAACAGACCATAACAGCAATATTTATACTAGATATCAGTACTGACCCGAATGTTCATATCAGTGCTTCTGTATCTGTGATCATAGATAAATAACTACTACTGCCCTCCAATCTGGAAAAGATTAGAAATCCTTTTCCAAACACTTCAAAGGCCATCATTCTGCAGTGGGAACAAAAGTTATTCACAAGTGAAAACATTTCAGACGGTTTTCCGTACAGAACATTTCAATATCTCAGGGCAGAAGTAGGTCGCAGGTGCGGGACAGAAGGATAAAAATAGAGAGGCAAACAAGGAGGTCCACCTGGAGTCAGGAACCAGAATATCTCACGGTCCAGTTTTCTGAGGAATCTCTCATGTTCACCTCTTTGCTGCAGAACCAGACCCAGCAGCACCAGCAGACGACGGGCCAGACCCAGGTCCAGACCCAGCAGCAGGCAGCGGCCCAGCAGGCCCCCTCCCAGCAGAGCTCGGCTCAGACCAACGGCACCGCAGGGGCCACTGGGGCCGCCGGGGGAGGCGGCATGCAGCATGGGCAGGACCAGGGCCCGCCCAACAAGAAGCCTCGGATCGGCCCCTCTGGGGCCTCCTCTGGCACAGGGGTGCTACAGTCGGAATATCAGGTGTGTTTTTTGAAATTTTTTTGAGAAATGCACAAAAGAACCATCAGCTGGCTGCTGCAGTCAGGACCTATAAATTAACCAAAGTAAAAAAAAAAGTAAACTGCTATAACTAATCAAAACTAATCTGAAACTAAACAAGACTTAACTATTAAAAACCAGCAATAAAACCTAACTGAATTAGTCAAACAAAAAGTCACATAAAAAAAAAAAAAAAAAAAAAAACCAACAACAACTAAATTGTAGTGAAAAAAACCCCAAACTATTCTAACCCTGCTAACAACTACACCTTTCGGTTTAAAGCCGCTGAGTGAAGGCATGAGGTTGTGGTTGCGTTGGACTCGTCTGCTCCAGCAGCCTCAGATTGACTAAGCAGCAGCTGCTGATTGGAGCAATCCGCAGCGTCCTGCTGACAGCGCTGATGAGAAATCACTGTTGTCCACTCGGGCGCCTGCTGTATTGCTGGCCTGACCCTTATCACTGTGTCAATGAGACCCGAGATCTGGGAGGGAGCAGCGACATCTGGGCAGAAGTTTGCTGAGCTGAAATGATGAAAACAAACCTGGACGAAAGGCTGCCAAGGCAACGCCACTGTGATAAATAAGCCGGAGACAGCTTGTATCATCAGAAACAGTGTAAACATCCCAGAAAGAGGAGAAGTGTTGGGTTTTTATCAACTATAAACCCAACAAAATGATTTCTCCAAAGTGAGATCACTTGGTCCAAACAGTGATCTCTCCAAAGTGAGCAAGAAGGAAAATCTGATTCAGTCTCGCCGTGTTCAGGACAAAAAAAAAAAATCTGGGATTCGTTTCATAAAAATTCACCAGAAGAATGACTGAACTAACTGTGAGATTTTATTTTGTTTTAAGCTCTCTGTTTGACCAAGTTGTCCACATTTAAAACTTGAAACATGTTGACACAGCAGGAGAGCAGTGGCTCTGCTTTCAACACGTCAAAGCAACATCTGGTTCTCGTCGCGCCTCTCTGATCATATTCTAAGTCCCAACAAATACCTTCCACCACCTTGACCTCACAAGGCTTCCTACACAAAGCGTAAAACGTTGTTCTTCAGTCCGACTGGGAGCCATGTTTCTACACTCTGGAAGGAATCCAGGTTGAAAAGGCCAAAGGAAGTCATGAATCATTTCATCCTGACTTCACTCAGGAAGGATAGAAATATTTAAAACTCACTGATGTTGATGCATCAGTAAAATGTCTTTGTGGAGCTTAGCTACATCCCACCTGATGCAGAAACATAATATTGTAGCGAACAGCACAATGAGTATAGTCAGAGTACAGGACAGTCATCTAATGGAATAGAATAGAAACAGCCTTTACTGTCAGACAGTGGGGAAAGTCAGGTGTTACAGCTGCATCAAGATTTAATAATCAAAAGTGTAAGAAATATAGCTTTAGAAAAAATTAAGACATCACTTAAAATGATCACTTTGTCTGATTTTAATTTTTATAGGTATATATTTGAGTAAAATGAATTTGTTCTTTTATTCTGTGAACATGTCTCCAAATTCCAAGCAAATGGTTGTTTTTTTTTATTATTTATGCTCAAAATAAAACAAGTTGATATTCATTTAGAAACAACAATACTAATGTTTGAACTCAAGAAGAGTTTAGACATCAATATTTGGTGGAAGAACCAGGAGGTTTTCAGTGGGCTCTTCATTTTTTCCAGAGCTGTATTAATACATATTAATAAAATAAATTGATAATAATAATGACATACTGTACAAGATTACAGTATGTCAAAGTGTGCTGTTATCAGAAATGAGAAACATTGTACTCACTATCCAAGGGATGAGCAGGATGACTTTTTTTAAAAAATGTACATTATACTGAATGGCCCAGTCAAAGTCCAGTCCGATATTCAAAATCTGCACTTCTGCAGAGTTTATAACAACCATTGCAAACAGCATCAATGAACGACATGGAGGAGCGTCGTTGTGATGACATGTTGAAGGGAGAAGGTCAGAAAGGGTAGGAGCTTCTTAAAGAGGCAGACGCCATTTTCAAGGTGCAAGACAAGTCAAATTTCTTTGATATGTCTAGCATTTTTAGAACAACTGAAGGTAACAAAGTTACTTGATTGTGTCATAATGTGGGACTATCTGCCTGGAAAATACATAAAAAATGAAAATAAAGCTTAAAAGTATTGGTTGGAGCACACAGGCCTGTGGAATTCCATGAATAACTGCAGCTTTAGGAGGATGCATTATTTTATATATATATATATATATATATATATATATATATTTTAATATCCATAAATAACCAAACAAATAAGACTTGGATTCATAATTTAGAAAACCAATTATTGTTTTTCGGACAAACTACAAAATATCAGACAGTATGAGTTAAACCAGTCATATGGTTTCTTTTCTTCCTCTGTCGCTTTGTTTTTGGAGCTGACAGTTTTGAAATCAGAGTGGAATGTATTTACAGTTGTTCTGACACCATTTTCCTCTTCCCCATCACAGCACTCCAGCTCCCGGCTCGGTTACCAAAGCAACGTCCAAGGGTCCACTCAGTCTCAAAGTACCATGGGGTACTCGTCATCATCCCAGCAGAGCTCCCAGTACTCCCATCAGACACACCGCTACTAGGAGCCGTAGAGTCTCCTCCAGACCCCCTGCCCCACCTGACCTTTCCCCCCCCCCCCCCGCTTCTGGAACCAGCAGAGGATGCAACTCCTCATCTTTAACCGACACCCAGCAGCCTTCCTCGCCTCGGTTGGACCCCCTAATCTTAGGTGACGTCATTCCAATTTGGCCTTCCTCCATTCGAAGCTGCTCTCATCTGTCATCTTATCGTCTGAAACATGAAGGCAAACACAAATAGGAACCAAAAACAAAGACAGGTTCTGCCTTGTGGAATGAAACTAAAGGAAACTAAATGCAAAAGGGATGTGAAGGCATCATCCAAACTGAGAATCATGGCACTTATAAATGCAACGTTCCTCAGCACGACGACTTGCAGCTCTGTTCATATATGTATATTATATAGCACCTTTTTCTATTTGATTCTTTTTTTTTTTGTTCTCTTGCTCGTTTGCTAGACTTTTGGAGTTTACCTTGATAGTTGATGTCACTCGAAATATTGTTACACATGGGAGCAACGGGATGCAATGAAACAGTGGAGGAACAGACCTTCATCCTCGTCTCCGTCGTCCAATCAGAAGAAAAGGAGCGTTGGGAGTTAACCCTGTCCGCCTAAATGCAACCAAGACCCAGAGACTCCTGTTCCCAGGCAGCAGGGGGGAAAACGTCAGCTGTTGAGCTGATGTCAGTGCAGGGAAATATTAAAGCGCAGTTTATTGGAAGCTTTGTAATATAGACTTTGTATATTTAGATCCAGTTCATCTCAACCTGGATTGGGAAAGCGAGAGAAGCAGTCGTCTTTATGGAGCGCCGCCTTCTGCGGGTTCCGCTTTTTGCCGACGACGACGGTAGTTTCTGGAGGCCAGACTCTTCCTGTTTGTGCCGGTGGAAACTTTGCTCTGATACCCATCTTATCTCGGACCATCAGAACTTTGAAGGTCTTTTTTTTAAACTAGTATTTTAAACACAGATGTAACGTGCGCATTACGTACAGGGCAGCTAAAATTACCCTGCCTTCCCCCCGAAATATGATTCTTGAGACTGTTACTGCCTAATGTCAGATTTTTTTTATTTTTTTTTTTATTATTATTATTTTTTTAAGGTTTAAATATTGTTACCAATTGTGTGTGAGAGTGTGTGTGCATGTATGAATTTCTATTTGCATGTTGTTTCAAACCTACCAGAATTGCACTGAGCGCTGAACCCGTCTGCAACGAGTTGGAACAAACGCTGGGTGAGTTTTTGTCACCTGAAATTTTGCCCTTTTGTTTTTTCTGGGACAAATTTGTCAAAATATGACAAACAGTTGTTTGTCAATAGCCTCATTTTGGCCACATTTAGAGATAAAGGGTGCGTTCTTTACTACCACTAATATGTTCAATCTTTTAAGTTTGTTAACACTATGAATGCCATATTAGTTTGTAACTTCAATAAATTGTGGATTCATTCTGGCTTTTTACAGAGCCAAAATTATGCAGTGCATATGCGCATGCACCCTCACTGGTATTTAGATTAAGTATGTCTTCTTAGCAAGTTGCATGGAAACCACATGATTTGTTTTACCAGCAGCAGCTTTTTTTTTTCATAACTCACTCTTCCTACCAGAATCGGTCCAGCTTATGAACGGACAGAGCTGAACTATGAGCATCATCCAAACATTCACCACGTTTAACATTAGAATTGTCGGGAAACCCAACGTTAGCCTTCTTTATCTTTTGGAAAAGTGATACAAAAGTGACTCTTTTTTCCACTGAACTCTGGTGTATTCCACGTCTCTGTGGAATACACTGCAGATGAGTGTATTCCACTGAATACACTCTAGCAGATGAGTAGAAACAAACTGATGAATTACTTGGTAGCCCTCCTCCATTGACCGCAGCTCGGCCTGGCTGGCCCTATTCCATCCAGCCTTGGTTGTGTTTGCATTGACCAGAGTTCTGCCTTCAAAGTGGGCGTACACCATCACACCGAACCGCAAACTCCTGGAAATGTTCCCGGATTTCAAAACGATGGGTGAAGTGGCGTTTGTAATTCCACTGTCCAGTCAGGTCAACATCAAAGCACAAGCAAGTTAATATAATTCAGTTGCGATCGTTCAATTTCAATGTTTATTTGTTCTTATCGCGGCCACAGTTGGTGGTTTCGTTGTCACTGCAGAGAAAAAGTCTCATCTGCTTGCTGTGTGATCTGTTCGGCCTGTTGAATATTTAATGCAGCTGAATTTGTTTAAAAATTGACAGGGAAAAACAGATGATGACAGGATGTTTTTGACGCTGCCAGTCAAAATGATGGAGATTGAGAAAATAAACGCTCCTCTGCCTGAACGATCTGTGAGTCGACCCATGTCTGTCCCCGCCCCCACAGCCAGTGAACCAATCAAACGCCGACTGCCAGTCAAGTCTTGTCTGGGGGGCAAAGAATAGAACCACATCTCTTAATAAGAGGTGAAGGTAAAACTGTGTCACTGGAGGAGTTCTGGGTAGGATATATTTGCAAAGTAAATTTAGTCTATTTTTTTTTTTTTTTTGAGTCTCTATACTCCGGTTAACAATTAATCGATCAGCCCTAAAACTAAGCTGACATATTTCTTTCAGCTTTTCTTGTGGTTTCTCTGGGAGACATTAAACCAAATATCAGTTTGGGTATATGTATACGTCTGAGCCAGCATGTATAATTTTGATGCTGTGTGGAATATTTAAAAAGTTGTGCATCAAATTCCTGTTTTTAACATTAATAGAGCATGTTTGGATCAGCGCTCCTTCGCTTTCGGCTTTTCCCTTCAGAGGCAAATCTTCTGCATCGCCTTCGCTCTCATAACACTACACAACCCCAAACAGAACAGTCCAAAATTAATATGACATCATTAGACCTGGTGGGTTTATGTAAACTTCAGATCGGCTCTGGAGATATTTTGCATTTCATAATTATCTTGAGTCCAGATTTGAGAAAACCTGTGCGTGGAAACAAGGAGCTCTCATGTGGAGCGTTTCCTCCTCTCTCATTTTTCCCTGAATCTTCCAGACTGAAACAGGTTTTCTTGGACCAATTACTTGTGCAGTTGGGAAGAAGCAGGAAGATTATTCTTCAGCTCAGAAGTTTATTTAAGAGGAATTTTGCTACACATTTTTGTTCCATGGAAGTAAGAAGTAAGACTTTATATCCAATCAGCTCTCCTAAAGTCACATAGTTCCTATTTGCTTGAGGTCTGAGCTTTGACTGGACCATTGCAAACCTGACTGAAGTTGACCCCCTGCACTTTCTTCAAATCAAATGAATTTGGTGTCAAACGTTTATGCAGTAGAAATTTTTGTTTGATTGTTTGTTTGTTTTTTTGTTTTTTTTTGAGGATACGAAGGATTTACATCGTTGAAAGGTCAACCAATCCTACCTCAGTAACCAAATAAGAAGAAAATTGGTCAATGACTTGCGCTACATTTGTAATGGTTTATGCTGCTGAGAAAGTTTTTTGTGCCATTCTAATTTTGTGGGTGGTGCTCTGCCCCTGCACCACCACTGCACCTTTAAATTTTACAAACAATGTCTTCATAACAAAAGCAGCAAAAACTTAGCAGAGTTGATCAGTTTTGTCTCTGGCAACTTTCATTAACATCTTTAAAACGATAAAGGCACAAACACACATTTCTGCTGCAGAGGCGTTTGTCTCCGGTTTGATTTGGTTTGAATGAGGTTCAGTTTTTAACTCCACTCAGGTCCATTTTCCTTAGATTCCTTGCAGACATTAAGACATTTTGCTCTTTCTTATGATCTTATGATGCATTTCCGTATGTTTCTAATGTCTTCGATTTTATTGTCAGGCCATACTGAGCTCACTACATTAAATTAGCGAAGCACATTTAGGAATCGGTTAGATCTGAAATCGACCTTGGTGTTTTTCTACTCCTGTGTTCATCGTTTATTGACTGAACGTTATGAACGATGAAAGAATAGAGCTTTTCCTTCATCCTTATTGGTCCCAGCCGGTCATGTGATCAGCTGTGATCCAGGCTGTATTAAAGAACGCACCCAGTGGGTCCCCAAGGTGTGTCTGTTTGCCTTCACAGGCTTTAACCCACAAAATACTTTTTTTTTTTGTTTGCCTGTGATTAGCATAATAAAAACACTGACACCTGGTGGCTGAAAGCAGAACTAAACCCTCTGCTTTCAATTTGCAGGACTTGATTTGTGGAGGACAATGAGGGTAAACAACTGAAGTGAAAACAGAACAAACTTTTAGGTGAATAAAACAGTTTTAACAGAATTTTGACCCACCAGTTAGATCCTAAATTCCATTTCACACATAATCTCAATATACAGATTGCCATATGCCATCTGTCAAGTTGTCTTCCTGACCTTTATTTTGGTACTTTTACTTGTTTTGGCTGAGATTTCTTAGCATTCAAGCAGAAACTGGAAGATGAGTTTTTCTGTGTGAAGTCTGTGTAGTCGAGTTATTTTGTATGATGTGTTTTTTGTGTGTGTTCTGGCATTTTGGCAGACGGAGGCCGAGCGGGGAGGGGGGGGAAGGGAGGCAGGGTCGGGTTGTACACGACGCCGTGGATCAAAACCAGCAGCTATATTTGAAGGTTTTCCTCCTCCCTTCAGCATGCATATGAGAAGGGAGCGGCAGCAAAGACACCTGAAGACACTTTGTTGCACATGTCTCTCTCCACAAGAAGCGAGGTCTCACAAGTATTAACTGAGCTCCAGGCACGAGTGAGTGGCAGGTCACCGTCAAACTACTCCTATGCAAACAAACCCCAGACTGAAGTTTTCACCTGTGCTTCGCTTCTGCGACGATGACTCCAGCACACACAGTGCTCCTACCTTTGTTCACTTCCTTTTAAAATGTATGTTAAATGTTCTATTGTAAAAAAGAAATACATATATATCAATATTATACTATCATATTTATTATTTCCACGCATCTACATCTAGCGGACTTTCCTCTGCCTTAACAATGACAGCTGTAGAAATGAAGTAGGCATGTTTTTAAGCAGCGGCCTGCTCTTCCTCCACCAACATGTGGATGTGGGCTGTGGGTGCACCGAGTGCAGATTTCTGGCCGATCACCGATCCTTAAAAAGCCTGACCTGCTGATTCTAATTGGGCCGTTTTTCTAGTCTGAAATGTTGCTGAGTTGGCAACAGTGGAGATATGAGGTGGTGGGCGGGTCCATCAGTCAAAGTTCTCATGGCTGATTTTCAGTCCTTTGCTGAGGTCGATAACATCGGTGGAAATGATTGGCTTCACATCAGCCAATCACTGATGTCCCAAAGTTAAGGAAATTGTGGCTGATTTATTGGCCAGCCAATTTATCAATGCACTCATAATATGGGCCCCATGTGGGTGTTGGTCAGGCAGTTTGATTCGGGCTCTGTATAGAGTCCATTTGGGTTGTTTGAAGGACGCCTTTTCGTCTGACCCAATGGGAATGCAGGGATGGCGCCTCGCTGGGTAATACCTGCCAGAAACTGTAAGGTTCCTGTGGGCCCAGATTTCCATCAAACATCTACAGAACATTGATATTGGACCATGATACAGTTTTTGCAAAAACATTCATACTCATTCATACATTTCAGCTTTTGAAAAACGTTATGTGCACACAAACTTCAAGTTGTCTTTTGGGAATTTCATGAGATAAACCAGATAAATCAGTAGTTCATGATGGAGGTCGGCACCAACACACTCTTGAGTTTTAGGTTGTTGTAGATCGATCAAATTCTGATCTATTGATTTTAAACCTGACATTGTAACTAAAAGCTACTAGTACTGTAGTTTTGCCCCAAGACAAAATGATTTAACCGTCAGACACACAGGCATCAACAAAGAATGAAGGGATGTTTTGAAGACCTTTTATCATTTTCTTTCAACTCCACAATTTAAAATGACCTTGTGTTCATCTGTCCTAATAAAATCCACTGAAGTTTGTGGCAGTAACGCAACAAAGTGAAAAAAAAAAAATCTAAATTGAGTATAAATATTTTTTTACAGGCACTGTCACCTGTAGTTACCCCCCATTTAAAAATAACAGTGCAATATTTCTTGTGTGTTATCTCAGAAAGTGAACCAGTCATTTTATAGAGAGCAAAATACTTCAAGCTATATATTTTTTTGCAATTTTAATGGCTATTGCTAACAGGTAAAAAAACAAAAAACATAAGATGACAGACAATAAATATTTCACTTTGCACAACATTCTAACCTGTTTAGATGTAACAGTTTCTGGCTCCTTTTGATGAACTGCCGGTGAATGGTTGGTCGTCTCCCAGTGAGGTCCAGTTGTTCTGCTGTGAGCCCAACATAAGCTGCGTTTCCACTACAAATGTGTGAAAAACTTTATTAAGTAAACTAAACAACACCAAAAACCTTCCCCCAGTTTCATAATTGCAGTTTCTGGTCCAAAAACCTTTTATCAGTGAACTTGAGCGTTTCCTTTTTTAAAATTTTTTCTGTTTCCATTCAGCGGATCTATTTTCATAATTCCAATTTGCGCAATCTGAAGGTCAATGGAAACGCAGCTGTAGTCCCAGAGCTGTAATCACAGCACCGAATGATGATGATGATCCGCCTTTTGTTTTGTGTGGATGGTGCCTTTTCTTTTTATCGTCCAAACATGCCATTTCAGTTTGTGTCCTCTGGCCTTCGTTAACTCCCAGCAGCTAAGCATCCACATTTAGCATGACTTTGACGCGTCTCGTCCCAGAGGACTGCAGAGAATCCCGACTGAGGGCGAGCATGCGGCTCCTCTGCTGACAGATTGTTACCGTCACACGTTGCTAGTTCCAAGTCTGTTTTGAGATGCTGTACATAAACCACATTTTAAGACTTCCTCATTGAGATACTAATAAGATAATTGTCTTCTAATGCACTGTTGTTGCTAAGATACCTTACATAGTGATAAGTTGAAAGAAAGTATTTACTGTTCTTTATTGTCTTGCTTTGGACACACTAAAGTTCCTGGCAGTGCACACTATTAAACTCTGGTGCACCATAGGCCACTCTCCTTCTCTTCTCGCTGTTTTTGAATAGTGTTGCATGTGCCTGCCTTTTTTCCAGTGGAGAACGTTAGCACTTATTGTCCCACAGTTTGTACAGACAGACAGATGCTCCAGCCGCACAGCTCAGTTCCTGCTGATCCTGCCGTGCCAAGCGTCCATCAGGTTTTTTTTTTAGCCCCACCGCGTTGTTAAAAGACGGGATCTGTTCGACAGGGTCGCACTGACCCTGCATGCGCTTCTACAAGTTTTTTTTGTGTGTGTGCGATTTCGGGAACTGACAGTCTGACGGGACAAACCCCCGCTTTCCCACTGTCTGACCGTGACATCTGCTGCGCTCCTTCTGAGCGCCGTGCTAAGACCACGAAAGGGTTAATTGTCATTAGTGGTGTTGCTCCCGTGGCAACCTCCCCTCGCTCTCCCTGAGCCGCAACAGGAAACACAGAGCTTTGCTTGTTGGAGCATCTTTCCACTCTCCTATCTGTATGTGGTATGAGTGTGTGGGTGCGTGTGTGTGTGTGTGTGAGAGTGAGTTGGCCTGCACATGACTTTGGAATCTACATATGGCCTAAATGTGTTGTCTTTTTTCATAGCGTTTATAGATGAGGCAGCAATAGCCCTGCGCAGAAAAAATCAGATGTTTATTTAGCTGCTTTTAGCAAACTTGTCCAAATGTCACTGTACAAATGACTGTTAATGAGAAAAAAGTCATGTATATTTATTTTATATCCTCTATAATTAAAAACCTCTTTTGTCTGACTTGTTTTTTTTCTTTTAAGATTTTTTTAGAAAAACTGTGGCAACAATTTCCACTCAGCATTTTCTGTGAAGTGAACCCAGCATGTCATTTTTAGGTCCAGTTAACTCAACTGGTTTAGGAAACCAACGTGATTTATCTCAACCTCCCAAAGCATAATTATGTAAAAGCAACGTAATATTAATTTTGAATCTCTGGTAATATTAAGCTGACAAATTAATCAGTTGAGTCATTCTAACTCATTTTTTACTCACAAATATTGATGTTATTTGTTTGTGGAGTTGAAGTAACTTTTCAAGCCAATTATTATGAAATGTTTTTCAAGCTAAAAGGAGCAGCTACACACTTTTTGTTTTTTCCCTTGTGTTGCAACATGGCCGATGCAACCGGAGGGACGTTCAAACTCACTTTGAGTGAGTGAGTTTGTCAAGGACAAACTTGATGTTGTCCTTTAATGATCACAGTGTTTGATCATTGAACTCCAACATTTAAGCTGAGGTGTTCTTTATGTATTGTCTTTTAAAAGTGACAATAAAATTTATAGACAACTTATGCTTAAAAGTGCTTTCACATTCAACAAACACCAGAAATATTTTTTGATTTATGACCACATGATGGCGCCCTATAGCAACTCTTCGCTGCCTGGGTTCTGAGAAAAAGGGGAAAAGGAGAGATTTTTTTTCCCCTTAGCTGTCTTTCACAGAACATCTTTGGACCATTTCAGAACCTCCTTCGTTCTTTTTGAAATAGAACCAACTCACAGATTCTGGAAGTTTCCATCAAAGGAGTCTCACAGAACCACCAATCACCACCAAACAGAGCCGGCCAGAGGCATGTGCGAGTTAAGGTGCTTAAGGATTTTCACCAATAGGGTGCCAAACTTACTGACATGGTTAAAAAGTATATATATATATATATATATATATATATATATATATATATATACTTTTTATATATACATACTTAAAAATATATTTGATATACAAACTAAAAATGTGTACATGAGCTGGTGTTACTTTCAAATAGTCAGAATAATATGGCACTCTTCAATGCCATTCTGCATTTTCCCTTTTAAAATCAAAAGCAATAACACTGGTCTGATGTAAGCCAGTCACAAACCATGCTAATGATAGTATGTTGCACACATAGAGTAGCTCAGGAATGATGAAGCATCTGGTCTTGACATGTTGGTAAAGGAGGGCCCAAATGAAGATCTGATTAAGGCCCCAAAAAGGTCCTGAACACCAGCTGAGCTGTTAACACGAGGCAGAAAGGATCCATGTTTTCATTTTCACATTTGTCTCAATCCAAGATGGTCCTAAGGCCTCTGGGGCCGATGTCCTGGGACCTTTAGGTGAGTCTCTGCTTCCCCCAAGGGTGAGGAGTCTGACACGAGGTTCATTCAGTGACCCCTGACCCATTGATCATGCACCAGGCATCGGGATTTGCTCAGGACTCATTACGGCCTGCTGGAGGGAAGAGAGCAACCAGTACAGGCAAGCTAAAACCTGGCAATGCCCCCGCGACTTCTGGTGTAGCTTTGTGTCGACGGATGAGCCTCCGGTGTTCCTGCCAGCCCCTAAAAATTTATGACTGACATGTAGAGAGCTCAGCAGAATGTGCTTATAAAATAGATCCTGTGTCCTACTTGTGTAGCTGCTGCAGCAACACAAGCTGCCTGCACACCGATGGACTCGGGGGCCAACCGCACAAGGTGGCTGTGTGGATGTGCAGGTGCTGCGAGGAGGAATGTTTCTGGTGGGTGCTAACTCGCTCGGTTTTTACGGTTGATGAATCTGTGTGTTGCTAATGAATTACGGCGTGAGGTTTCATGGGTTTAATGGGTTTGATAATGAGTAAGACCATTTTTGAAAGCTTCGGTTTTATTTTACAGCCCAAAATCAACAGGTATGAAAATTGGACTTTGAAAAAAATAATAATAATAACACTGTGGCATTTATTTCGACTTTTATTGCGGGTAATATAATCTAGAAATGTTTCATGTTTCATCTTGTCTGCCTGATTCTGCTTTTAAGACCTGCAACACATTCCAGAAAAAAAAAAAAAAAAGAAAGAAAAACTAGAACAGGAAGCTTCTGGAACTTCATAATGTTATCAATAATAAACTGAACTTGACTGCATTGTTTGAAAATTAGGATTAATTAGGAATGTATTTAAGTCAAGGAAAAAATTAATTTTTTCCTTGACTTAAAAATTAATTTTAAGTCAAAGAATTAAAATTAATTTTAATTCCTTGAAAATTAATTCCTTAAAATTAATTCCTAGTCAATTAATTTTATTAATTGACTAGGAATCTGTCTTAATGGCTGATTTGAGCTGATTGGAAACAATATGTGAATCAGTGCTATGCAAATAAACTGAACTAAATCCTCCATTCCCACAATACTTACAATAATATTTATCAGATTTCTGCTTTTAATTTTATTCGGGATCCAGAGGATCTGAAGCAAACGCAGAGGCGAGGAGCCCAGTGAACACAAACTGACCCAAAACACAGAGGAATTACCAGACAGACACTGAGAAACCCCAGAGCATCACACCGCCACCGCCGTCTTTCACCAGCTGAGTTCCCTTTACACATGTATGCAAAACTTTGCCAATATTCCACTAATGTTGAAAAAATAGAGTTTTGTAAATGCAGCGTTTCCATTAAATAGGAAACACAGTAAAAGTCACACATGAAAAAGTTTGTTCACGTGATAAGTCCCGTGATAAGAGGCGACTGTGGCTGTGTGGCTGTGTTGCAATCAGAAGGTTGTAGGTTCAATTTCAGCTTCCTCCTGCCACATGTCGATGTGCCTCTGGGCAAGGCACTTAACCCCAAATTGCCTACCGGTCTGCATATCGGTGTATGAATGTTTGTGAGTGCGAATGGGTGAATGTGACTCTAGTGTGATTTTGACTTGTCAAAATGACTGGAAAAGCTCTATACAAGTTCAGTCCATTTACCATTAAAAAACAAGCCGCACCATCGTCCTACTGCTTCCTGTTGTCTTCTTCTTCATGGTTTATGCCAGTGGCAACATCAGGTTGTTGATCATGTGACTCGTAGGATGTGAACAGTGTGAAATAAATCAATTTCAACACAGCCAAAAAAACAAACAAACAAACAAAACACTTCATCCTGGTGCCGAAATCTTTTATCGACAAGAGGTTTGAAATTGAAACACAGCTGCTGCTGCTGTGATGTTCTTGTTTTTCTTTCTTAGTCCTGAATTGTGAGAGTTTGTTCCCCTCCTCTCAGCTGCAGGTCTCTGCATGTGGGCGTGGCCGGGCAAGCCGCAGCATTCACAGCTGACTGGAACCTCCTGATTGGGCTGCTGTGGATGGAAGAGAACGGCTTCTGCAGTGGTAGAGTTGAACCTCCAGCCGGTCCAAACCTGTTCCATGCCTTCTATTAAAGCATGTGGCATCTGAGATGCCGGATCAGCTCTTTAGATCTAGTTTCCTTCTGAGATGTTGGATCCACTTCCTGCTTCGCAGTAATCAAAGCTCTTTCTTCTTCAGCTGAACATTTCCCTGCTTTAGAAACCAAGATGAGCCACATCTGGACCTCTCGCTCCAACTCCTCACACGTTCATTCCTTCATCAGACTCACTTGTCCTCCGACGGTTCTCCTTCAGTCCTCCAGGTGAAACATGAATCCACAACCAACTGTGAGAGTCCTGCAGTCAGAAACTGTTTCCTGTGTTGTTCCCCAAAGGTGCATGTAAGTCCCAAAAGTACTGCAATGGGTTTTTTCAGCAGAAACACCTGAAGGAAACAAAAAACACAATTTTTGATAAAGAGTTTTTATCTAAGATGAGGCGATTTTTCAGCAGCATCAAAATGAGTGTATTTCTTCCAATAGTGATGGAAGGGCTTTTTTCCATAGGAAACAGTTTATTTGTTTATTTGCTCTCACAGCATCGTGTCCTTCATCAGAAGCTGTCCTTAATTTGAAACTGTTGGATCCATAGAATAGCTACAATTTCCCAAAATGCTGCAAATGTAGCTTCTGTCATCCAAAAGCCTGACTAAGACGCCGACGTCTCCACTAGTGGCTTAAAAAATTTTCATATTTTGCTGAAACTGTTTCTGTTTTGTGATTTTTATTGCAGTTCTTGTTAAAGGGAAACTGCAACTGTCTATATGAGACATAAAATCAAGCTCATCCTTCTCCCTGAACTATTAATGCTGTGTGAAGAAACGCACCGCTCCCAACCAAAAATAACCAATCAGAGGCAGGAGGAGCGTTTCAATCAGCATCGTGTATGTGCTGCAAAATATGGCGGCAAAACAACTCACTATTACAGGAAAACCATTTATCTCTGTCCTTAGCACATTGGACAGCATATACACATGCTGATTGGCAGTACTAAGACCCTCCTCTCCTGGCTCTGATTGGTTGTTGTTCACTGAAAATAGAAGCACTGGGAGATGAAGGAGCCTGATTTATTTTTCACAATTTGTCTGTTTGTTGGCACAGTGACAGTCATAGCAAATCTATGAAAATCCAGGCTGAATTATTGAGATATAAGATCTCATTTACAAGAGAGACCTGCTTTGATAAAACATCAGATAAAACTATTAGATCTAAAACTCGTCTGCTTCATTTAAATCAAGATCCCAGGAGCTACTGGATCCACCGCAGATTAAAACATTCACTGCAGATTGGCTCGAAACATTTGAACTGACCTTAAACATTTTTTAACAACAGAAGTGTTAGCAACGCTTCAGTGTCATCACTGAAGGTTCAGATGTTTAGAACCTCACAGAACCTCAGAGCAGCTGTAGAAGTTTCTCCTCAGTCTGCTCTATCTGCTCTATCTGCTCTAGTTCTGGGTGGAAAACACTGGCCCCGTCCGCGCAGAGTCAGTTTGACCTTACGGGTAGGAGATTGGTGTCTGGAGCTCGGCCATCGCAGCACTCACTCCCTGTCTGCCTTCAGAGGAGGGTCCGACCACTTCATGCTTACACTCCACAGACCTTGACATTTCAATTGGTAATAAACTCTCTTCTCTCCTCCAAACTCCCCAGAGACTTTCTGAATGCGGGCGTTTCGCCGTTGAGATCCGATTTTTCTGCATTCAGTCTTCTCTCATTGTTACACATGCAGTAACGTTTGCTTAGAATGCATCACAAATATAGGTTGCAAAACATATATATTATAATAGCACTTGAAAAAGCTACTTGAATTTCATAGATGTGTTAAATTATTTTATTTTCGTAAAATGTTTGTTGGGTACAATTTGTCCTTGAGGAATAAATCATATTTAAATAAGCTCAGCTCTTTCTCTCTGAAACTCAAAATTCTGATTTTCACACAAAACTTTGACGTCTCAAGATTTGACTTCAGCTCATGAAAAGTTCTGAAAAGAGAGAAGAAGGAGAAGGTTTTAGATTTTTTAACAAAACATTTATTTACAATAATAAAGTGCACAAAGTACAATTAGAAACACAAGACATCACATCAGGACAAGCTTAAAAATAATCAAATTAGTTGCTTGTTAAATATCAGTTTTCCCTGATATATTGCGCAAAATCTCTTCAAAACCCCATAACTGCAGGAAATTTCCCATGTGACTCTGCAGAAGCAAAACTCCAGCCTGAGCCTGGCCTGGACGTCTCACTTCCCCAGAGCCACGGCATGGACTGGAGCTCCAGCCTGGGGTTTGTCTCTACGAGGTAAATAAATACACACTTCGGCTGTTAAGAAATTGAAAATCTTGCACTTTGGCTTGTTGGCTTTGTTAAAACGCAGTCCATAAATAAAAATAGAACTGGTTAAAAACAAATCCAAAACAGCTAAAAACGCTCATCAGCAAACTAAAACATGTTGTAAGTCTCCTACAGTCAATAAAAACACAAAAAAAACTTTCAGACAAACCACAGAAAGGACACTCATTTAAAACCCCTGGACTAATAACCAATAAAAACGAGTTTGTCGCCATGGCGCCGTGTGGGATCCTCCACTGGAGATCGCCAGTCCGTTTCTTGATTGGAGGTTTATAGAGAGTCCTGCAATGAGGGGTTTGCCCTCCCAGTCGGTCTGCCCAGACGCTCACTGCTCTATTCTGCAGAGTTCTTTCATTCAGGACTCTGACACAGAGTCCTGAGTGAGACCAGCGCCCACCTTGATGCCGTTGTTCCTTGTCAGCGTGGAGAAAGCCCCAACAACAACCAACATGGCGCCGTCAGACGCCGGCCAGCCAGCCAGCCAGGCCTGACAGCCAGGCCTGACAGCCACACCCAAACCAAAAAAACTAAACCCTTAAAGCATGACAAACTAACACAAAATCACAACTAAACAAGTGACATAAACACCCAGTGAAAAACAGTAAGAAAAAAAACAAAGATAGAAAATATACAATCACTTTCTCACTCGCTCTTCTTCCACTCTTCCACTACCCCTCCTCTCACACAAAGAAGAAAAAGAAGAACTGCTTCGTCTAAGTTATTTATTTATGATTTGACCAATATAAAGTTTATTGCTTGTTTCATAACTGAATTGTTTTTATGATGTAACTGCCTGTAAATAGACTTATTTGTGTTTGCAGTTTGAAATATGTAACGACATATTAGCAACTAACAAAGTCGATCGGATAGTTGAGATCAAGGAAAACAGATCAGAATCAGAATTAGCCTTTATTGTCATTTATTTCCGTAAAGTCCATCCAAAACGATGACAGACAGACAGACAGACACCATGGGCAGACAGGAGCCTGAGGCTGCAGCCATCATGAGAGGTGAGAAGGAATCACTCTACTGTCATTCAGTCACTACTGGAATTTATTGAACAGGAAATAGACAGGAAATAGTGAGGGGAAGAAAGTGGAAGACATACAGGGAATGGTTCCGGATGAGGAATTGAAGCAGGACAACTGGACTGAGGACGACCGTCTCTGCACATGGATCATGTGTTCTACCAACACGCTAACCTACCTCACTGTTGGCCGGAGTCGGTCCTTGGTTCTGTGTGTCACTCAGTCAGCCCAGACTCTTCTTTGGGTCTGGATTCAGTCAATCAAATTTTATTTGTATAGCACATTTCAGCAACAAGGCATTCCACAATGCTTCACATCATAAAAACACAACGTCATGCAGCATAGAATCAACAACTGAAACATCACATTTCGTCACGTTCCGTCGTTAAATTCTTAATCCGTTATATTGCAAAAGCAACTCCAAACAGGTGTTCTTTTTATTTAGTCAAGATTCAAAGGAACTTAGTGTTTCAGCAGTTTTGCTATATTCTGGAAGTTTGTTCCAGATGTGTGGCACATAGAAGCTGAATGCTGCCTCTCCTGCAAAAACTGGAAAAAAAAAAAAAAGGCTCTGTTTACGATGGAAAAAACTAAAAAACTGAGGCACTTAGCAATGCTCCTAAGCATCGCCTTCGCACTGTGCTGCTAAGGCAACGCTGTGCGTATGTGTGAGATACATCCCCTTCGTATTTCTGCTTTCTCTCACTGAATAACAGGGACTTCACAATGTGAAATCTGTTAGATTGTACGGGTTAAATGCTGGGGTAGAAAACAGAAGTGTGACATACATGTAGAGTACATGTGAAGTGCAATGAGGATGCAGGAAGATCAGGGGCAGAACTGTGTGAAGTTTACATCAATATCATGTAGTCTGGCTGAAAGTAGAGCCATCACTCTTAGTGGACGGCCTGGTGGAGGATTTCCCCAGACAACCCTCCCAAATTCACTCTGGGTCTGTCCCAAACTCCACCGAGCCAACTGAGCCCTGCAGCGTCTGACGTGGAGCTCTGTGGGGATTTTGTTACTCTTTGAGCAACGCACAGTCTGACCTCGGGCAGATTTCAGTGGGATGTAGTATCTTGAATGCTGACCTCCAGATGCCACAGTGTCAGCTTCCTGTGTGGTTTGCTGCGGGTTTCCTGCTGGTTGCAGCAGTTCTTGCCTAATTTCGACAGCGTTTTGTCCCTGCAGCTCTGCTCCTGCAGGTGTTCTCAGCGTTTCATCGGAAGCTTTTCTGGTTTTTCTTCCACGTCACTTTCAACAAATATTACTATCTGATGGAGGAAAATATTTATCTCCTCTTTGTGCAAAACTTTTCTATTTTTCTTCCTTTTAAAATCTAAAAACATTCTTTAAAAAAAATGACAATTTTTCAAGTCCAGCAGATACTTGTCAAAAAATTAGAAGTTGTGATATTTTTTTAAAGGCACTTGCAAGTTTTATTTGACTGGATCAAAGGTAAACATGGCTTTTTGCCTTTAATCAGCAATTAGAAGTGCATCAGACATTTTTGTATTTGTAATTATTACAAAAAAAAAAAAGTGTTGAAAATAATGTTGGTTCCACATTTTAACTAAACACTTAATCCCAATAAAATAAAATAAATTGTATAATTGTAAAGTGATAAAATGGGACAGGAATACTTTAGCCAGCCGCTCCAGTTTGGATGCATTATAATAAATAGCATCAATAGTTTTTTCTTCACTATCATTGCTAATGTATGCTAATGACATTAGTGGAGATCACTTTTCTGATTGACCGGCTCTTCACAACATCTTTTGAAGCATCATCTAATTCCAGCATGCCTTATAAAATGCAAAGTGGAATTAAATTGCAATTCTTAAAAATTCTCGTTGTGCTTATGAGAAACCGTCAACATTTTTTTTTTTATGTAAAATTTTAAATTAAGAAAATGGTTCTCTTCCTTATCTCCGCGACGGTGTGCATGATTCCACTTGTGTGAAGGTTTGAAGTTGCAGCTTGATAAGTCACTCCTGCATAAGAGCAGAACAGCTTTCTGCTGCCCTCATTTCCTCTGTCCCCTGGTTCTCTGCATGGAGCTTGTTTGTGCAGGACGCCTGCGCGACCCTCTCCCAGCGGCCAGCAGACAAGCAAAGAGGTTTGCTTAAGACGGGAGTAATGACTGGAGGACCACTGCGGAGCTGAATCTAAACTGCTGACCCACGACATGCTGTCCTCAGACCGTGAGAAACGGGCCTCTTTCCATGCCAAGAATGTGGGTGGCCGGTCCTCTTCCTCCAGAACAGCACATCACAGGAGCGTGCTCGGTTTCAGGCCTGGAATCTTTTTTTCTTCCATCCTGCTTGTGTTGAACGCACACGCTCTGCCTTTGGTTAAGCTAGCACAGCATGCTTTGTGTGGCTTGCAAAAATATGAGAGCAGCACAACATATGAGCAGATATTAGTCGTTTCTTAACATATAAATATTGGCCCGACAAACAGAACCGGGTCGATGTTAACAACAGATATTCATTTCCATCTTGTTGCCGTTTTTTTCTGGAGCAGGCGTGAAGGAGGCTGGTCATGTGACAGTGATGGTGATGCAGCGAAGGACTGCAGAGTAGTGAAACATATGCATTATATACTGGCAAATATTGATTATCTGCCATAGCAGTGAAATTTATATTGGATATCTATATCGGACCAAATTTTGAAATCGGTGCATCCATGGAAAATATTCAAGGATATTGCTGGTCAAAATAACTTTTTAACCAAAAACAATTCAAAATATTGTATGTTACCAAATATAAACAGTAAAATTGTGGTGGTGGCAGCATAATTCTGAGGAAGCGTTTGTTTGTTTTTTTGAGGAGGGAAAAGACACCTGAATAAAGTTTATGTGTCAATACATTTTGATACATTGATGTCTAATATTTATATTTTGGATATAAATATCCAATGTACTTATATCCAATTAAATAAATTGTATATTTTTGTATTCAAAATATGGGTATATGCATTTGAAAATATGGACCCAAATTTTCAAATGGTGCATGCCTAAAAAATATTCAAGATAACCTCTGGTCAGAAAGGAACAAAATTCTACTTTTTGACCAAAAACATGCCAAATATTGTATGTTACAATACCCAGAGTGAAACATAGCGGTGGCAGCATCATACTGGGGAATTTTTTAATAAATAGGGAAAATAAAGCTAGATATAGATGATGGAAAAATAGCTGAAGCTAAAACTAGAAACCAGCTCAGTCCTGGAAGCAGCAGACCGGAGACTGGAGCGAAGCTTCACCTTCGGGCTGGACAGTGACCCGACTGGACCCAGATCCCAGATTGATTAGTTAAAACAGTCTGGCTGCATCTGAGGTCCAATTGGGAATCAGTGGCAAGACTTTCAAGTTCCCAGATGCTGTCTGTCCAATCTGATTGGACTGAAGCTGCTGTGCAAAAAAAAAAAAAAAAAAGCAATAAATTTGGTCTCCAGATGTGCAAAACTGGTTCTGACTGAATATGAGTGCATACTTGTCGGGTTTTTATTTGTTAATTATATTAAAACACATGTAGTGCTTTATGCACTTTTGCAAAAAACAAATTTGGCACACGTCACTTGGCGTGACGTGTGTTCCCACAAAGAAAGTGAGCAAGTGGAGAACACACAAAGCGAAGTCATAGGAAATTCTTGAGAATTCTGATTCTTTTCTTTTCCTGCTGATTCAGTTGGCTGACACTGAGCCCTGCATTGTGCAAAGCAAGGAGAGCATTAGAGGATGCTCTGTCCCCCTCAGCGCGGCACTCACAAGAGATGGGGAATTCTGCTCCCTCCCTTTGACTCTGGGTTTTAAGCTCCAGAGTCAAAGGTCACAGTCCGTGTGAGATAGCTGCGGCCTGATCCTTTCTGTGCATGAGTCACCACATTACGCCGACACACGAGACACCACATGTTTCCACCGAGTTCACTTGAGAGTCGAGGATTTTTTTACCGAGGTTCTCACAGGCCTCTGTTTTCTCGCTCAACCCTGCGAGCTGCGGGCTGATGGAGCGCAGAGCGGCGAGCAGGAGACGCGCTTCACGTCAATTATCTTGTAAAAAAAGCAACAACAAAAAAATGCCGAGTTAAGTGGGCCACCTGTTTATGATGTCCATGCGAAAGGAACAACAACAGCGATGGTTTCTCGTTGGAAATAAGTGGCTGCCACATTGCAGAAGGAAACTGGAGGACACGGTGGTTTGGTGGTGAGCAGAGGAGACCTTTGAAGTTGAGCTATGTTTGTTTGACATCAAAACATAAAAAAGGGAAAAAAAAGAAGAAAAAAAAGCTGTTGCTGGAAACAAACGAAATTCTGTAAAGTAATGAGGTGATACTGGAGCAATTTAATACCCAACACTATATTTTTAGAATGTTTTCAAACTGGTCAGCTCCAAGATCCTGGAATTCAAAACTACATTCAGCTTCTCTGACTGCTGGATCCAGTCAAAAATCATACCAAATATACTGTACAAAAAAAAAAAAGACAAATTTTAGGTCATGTACAGTCACAAAACTATTTTGTTTGAATATTTGGACATTTTAATATCATTTTACCTGCAACGTGTCATTTTAAAGGGGCGGTTGTACATATTTTCCAGGCACACAGTGTAATTTCATAGCACAATCAGGAAAACGTTACCTTCAGTTGATATGAAAATGCTACATATATATGAAACATGACTTAAAAGAAATTTGACATTGCAACTTGATGCTTTGAAATTCAACTCTGTCTCTTTAAGAAGCTCCTCCTCTTTCCTGCACTCTGTCTTCAGTATATTATCACAACAATGCTTCCTCATTATGCCGTTTACAACAGTTCTTAGGAGCGTTGGACTGAGAAGTCATTCGTATGATGAGCTCATATGAACACATCTATATATAAAGAAAGTGAAGTTACTCCAGCTGCTTGCTAATCGCTGCTGCCACTAGTCTGAAGGAACTGATAGGGGGAGGGGCCTTTGTGAGAGCAATTTTGTACAATCAACTGCCTTTAAAACAAGCAGTTTTTTTTTTTTTTACATAAAAATGACAGACAGCTGTGTCACATCAGGTCCTGTTTGATGCATCATCACTCATCATTCTGAAGGAGGTTTTGGTCTGTTTGAACCCTGGTGCTCTGGTTGGTGCCAGGGTTAGGCTGTCGAAGAGGTAAGTTTACCCTTGGAGCAGACAGCAAGATGCTAAAAGAAGTCTCCAAAACTTCTTAAAAGGAAAGTGTTAGATCTATTACCTAACACGCTCGCTGGACATTAATAAGGACACAGGGAGACAGTTAAATTTTCTTATGCAATCTTCCAATTGAACGGAGAACTCTGCCCAGAGACATCCCGTTATCTCTGTCTCCGGACCAGTTCTAACGTGCTTCTCTGCAACTGCATATTTTATCACATTGAGGTGTAGCTTAATTACAAACATTTGCATAGAAGGAGTGGCAAACACAATACACATTCTCAAGGTACTGTCTTTGCATCTCCTGAGGTTACAGTTGTTTGTTGTCTCTCTGGACCTTAAAACTTCAGCTCTCGTGTCCTTCTGGGTCATCATAAAACTAGAGTTTCTCGGGACATCTAGCCTTTGATCCACTCTCCTGCTAGGTGTCAACTCTTCCCCCCGGCTGGCATCTGTGGTCACAATTGCTCCGTTCCCGGGATTCTCTGGTTCAGAGACCCCCTCTGGGGTCGTAGAGTTCAGTTCCAGAGACTCTGGGTTGTATGCAAACGACCCGTTCTTCCTACCAGGCTAACTGTCACCCTGGCCATCCGTGTCCAAAGTGACAAACTCATTGATTCCTTCAAAGATAAAAGAAACACAGATCCCAGGGGCAAACAAAGGTTTCTCAACCCTTATAGTCTACTAATATTGAATATTTATATTTGTATTTATCTAAAAACCTAACAGAAAGCCATATTAATGTTCCTGGTGTAGTTACACAAATTCCCATGCCAATCTGTCATTCTCAGTTATGTTTTACTAAAAAGTGAAATTAGAAGGTCTCTTTAGACAGAATATTTCAGCTGAAAAAAAGAACAAAACATAAATGATTGCTAAATCGAGTGTAAAAGATCCTTGAGATGTAAAGGTGAGCGTCTCTTCACAGCGAGCGTTCTTCTGCTACCTGGCAGCCCTTCAGCTGCTCGAGTGGCTGAGCAAAGTGTATTTACAGTCCCCTGATGAGGGAGCTCATCATGTTTGGTCTTCCTCTCCCTCATGAGTCGCTGAGGCAGAAAGAGCTTTTCAGGTTCAGCTCTGTTTGTGTTGCTGGAGTGGTTCAGTCCAGATCTCTGGATATCAGAATTAGTTTTTTTTTTTCAACCAGTGGGAGAGTTCACCATGGTAAAAACAACTTAATCCAATTTTCTTGGAGAATGGATGTGATTTCTAATACTAACCACATTTTGACAAAAAAGAAAGAAGTCCCAGGCGCTGCGATGCAGTCAGACCAAATCCAGCGTTTTGGGCTACAGATAAAATGCGATGTGCAATGGGAAATCATTACTACGCATCCACCTCCACACATCATCACAAAGGTGAAAACACTGCGGGGGTGCTTGGAAAAATTGCCAATGCAAAGATATGCAAATCTAGTAGTAACACACTCAAGTAGACAATATATTCTATGACTTAACAAACGTAAAAATAAGGTTATTTTTCCATCTGACTCACAAACTTTTCAATGGCTTGTCACATTCGATCCAGACACAACATATTCGAGATAGTTGAAGTAAAAGTGACAAAGAGTGAAAAGGCTTAAGGCCCAGCATGGCGCAGCATGACTTATGTTGCAATCATGCAGCAGAACTTCACAAGCTGAGAACTCTGTTGTTTCCAACTAGTCTTTTTTTTTATGGACATCTCATGCGTCAAGCACGCTTGGTGGGCAATATTTATCGAATTAGTGTTTGAGTTGGAGTTTTTGTAAAGAACAAAGCGCAGCTATCAGAAATCCACATGCCAAATAAGTTGCTGTAAGTTGTTGCTTGTTTCTGTCTTTGCTGTCTGAAAGCATTCAAAATGGCTTCAGAAAATCTCAGCATTCCAGCTCAAGCTTTTTGGAACAGTTACCCATCAGCTGACCTAAGGATAAAATTAAAATGAGATGAATGCTGGCGATAAAACGTCCTTAGGAAAACCAGTTTTCATCCCTTCAGCCGTAACCAAACTCTTCCTCCAGTTTGTCTTCTGCTTGCACATTCTGGAACTGCAAGCAGCTCAACCTGATTTTCAGATGGTGAACTTTGGAAACTGGGGGGGAAAAAAGGAAAACAATTTCTTCATCTCGCGATAGCAGCTCGCTGAAGCGGCCGCCATATTCTGTGACAGTATTTTGATTCGTATCTGCTGGAAGTGAGGAAAAAGAGAAAAGTGAAGGGCTGCAGAGGGGAGGGGGGGCGAAGACGAGGAGCTGTCAAAAAGTTCTCCCGGAGTCTCTGTCAAACAGCGGAGGGCTGCGGCTCGGTTTGCCTCCGCGTCTTGCTTTTCCCGAGCACACAGGCCAGGGGCCTCGGTGTTGTTAGCTCTTCTCCCAGTGAGAGCCCGGACCCCTTACGGCTTCTCCTCTCCCAGCTCCGCGGCCCTTCGGAGGTCCGGCGGCGGTCTCGGGTGTTGAAGGCGGCCCGGGGAGCGGCGGCGGCGGCGCAGCCTGGAAGGTGAGTTCCACTTAATTAACGAGGCTTTTCCATTTAGCGACATCCAGGAGGGAAGGATTTAGTCTCGCTTTTCTGCCGTAGAAAAACAAATTGAGCGTCTTCTGCGGCAAGTGTTGTTACGTACGAGCCACACAGCCGGGGAAGAAAAGTTTGATGTGTGGAAAAACTTTTTGTCTCTAGCAGGCAGCTAGCAAAGTCAGCTAAAGCTTGAGGATTTCTAAACCGACACCTTCCTGGCCGAGTGAAGAAAGAAATGAAAAAGTTTCGAAACATTTTCCGAAAGTTTAACGGACGTGTTAATGGCTAAATGTGGTAATTATTAGCCGCCTCCTTAGAGTTTTACACTGCCAGGCGCTACATGTTTTGTAGCTCATGTTAGCCCAGGCTACTTTTTCCATTGAGCTCTCTGTTGAAACCTCGCAAAACTTAGTCGAGATGGAAAGCTTCAATCATTAAACTGTAAACTGACGAGGCTCCTTCACCCGGGCTGCTTCGTTTCAAATCAACGAGCTTTTCTTGTCTCTAATAAACCGGAGTTATTTTGAACAATGAGATAAATACGAGTACAGTTTAGTGTCTCCACAGATTATTTTCTCTTTTTGCTGATAGATTCGGTAGAGGTCTGATTTAATTGATTTCGGACGTGTTTTGATTTCTTGAAGCCTTCATTTTTCTGGGATGGAATCATAATACAACAAATAATTAATTTAGTGCACAGAGTTGTATTTTAGCAGCAACGTTTTGACATGGATATTTTTGTGTTCTTGAGGTCTAATGATTAAAATTATTCTCATTCTTCCCAGCACAACCTGCAGGCTTTGAGAATATTCTAGTACTGTAGTCTGTTTGCCTGAAGTTTTCCTACGAAAACAGTTTTTTTAATGATGAATTAATCTGTAGCGTTCCATTTTCATTATTCCGTTTTCGTTTCAGTCAACTAGTACAGCTGGCAGTGAAACAACCCCACAGCATGCTACCTCCACCGCCATATTACATATAGTGTACTTGACTTACACAGAATTTATCAGTGTGGCATCGGTGAAGGAGAACCGTGTGTCTCCAGAAGCATCCTCCCTGTTCTTGATCGTGTAAAACTTGTTTTACAGCAGATGGTGAGACCAGCGCATCCAGTCCGGGGCAGATTTGAGCGTTACTGCTTCCTGGGTTGTTGTGGAACATTTTAATTAGTTTTCTTGTCCAGCAGGACATCTGGTGTCCTCTCCCAGACTTTTTAAAGATGTGAAGTTGCATTCGGTTGCAGTCGTTTAAGCTGATCTTGGAATATGGAGGTGTTTAGGAATGGCGCAAAAAAAAAAAAACGCTCAGTGAAAACCGAGCGTTTACCACACATTCTCATTGCTCTCACTGGACAAACTGATTTTCATTCAAAGAGAGCAGAAGTTTGTATGTCCCAAGATTATTCAAGTCAAAAGATGATCTAGAACCTTTAGCATCACTTAAGATCGTGTGTATACGGTTGAGCTTTTGACTCATTAGGGGTTAGCAAAACCCTACGATAAATTAAAAATGGTGCATACAATTTTTGTTCTTTAAAAAAAGAAGAAAGTGATGTCAAAGCAAAGCGGAATTTTAATAAACCCATAAAGCCCTTCAGAGAACACTGTACTGCCACTTTTGAATCTTCTGACGTCTAGCTTATATACGCTTTCAGAAGTTTTGTGTTGCACAGGTAATGAAATATTCAGTGACAGTTTATAACAAAAGTCCTCCTGGTTGTCCAGGTGACTGTATTTAAACTAATGCAGTTTGAGCTGGTCTCGACCTTTTGCAAGCCGCTGATATGAACGCTCAGTTGGTGCACTGTGTGTTGTTAGAATAATGTGTTTGGCCTGAGATAACCCTCCTGGAGAATGTTAACTTCCTTGTCATATATTATTTCTACATGTGTGGCCTCTAAAAACGTCCGGCTGGATTGTGTGCTGGAGAGCTCTGCCACCTTTGAAAACCAAAGAGACGTTTTTGATCTCAGTCCAGCAAAACAAACCGTCTTTAGATCCGCTGACGTTACCGAACCGTTTCAAAAAAGTCATCTTGTACGGTAACTTTTTGACTATCTACAGTAGGTAAATTTTCAATTTTAACATTTTGTGTTTGTCTTCACGTTTTAAAATAAAGAAAAATGTGAAAACTTTGCAAAAGAAGGAAATACTCTTCTACTGGACGTGGTTGAAATTATGTACAGGAAAAAAGAAAGTCCACCAGATGACGGAAAAATAGGTGTAAAATTCAAAACAATTATAACATAAAGAACAGCTAAAAATTGCTTTTACATTTGTAGGTTCTTATCTGCTTGGATCGAAAGTTTCTACCCTACTTTATCTATTTATTTATTTATTTTACAAATTACAAACGTCTTTAAAACACTGACTTTTATTTCAATCGTTCCTTTTGTGATTTGACCTGAATTCAAAGTGGAAATTAATGGCTGTAAAACAGGCTTGTCCATAAACTGATGGTTGGGCTGACATCACTCTGAACTAGGGGAACCCAAGCAGAGCTTTGGTAGAAAACAAAACCAGATTTTCTAAACACCGAACTTTCAAAACAGAAAATTTGATTAAGTGATGAAATTGGTTGATCACCCACCTGTATTAGCAGCCAAACATACGAAATTTACCGTCACAATTTGTTTGAAAATATACAAAAATATTTTTTTTGTGTGTGTGTGTGTTATATAGCTGTTGTTGAATGATTGTAGCTGTGATTGCATTTACAATGATTGCACTTGTTTTATTTTTGTAGGAGCCAGTTCAGAAACTTGCTGAACTTTCTGACATAATGGGATGATGTTATCATGACACCTTCAGACTTGGTGCATCTATATCTCACTCTGAACTCAATCAGGTTTTATCCTCTGCAGAGGTTGACTGACCTTTTACTTTTACTACTTTGACTAGATTCAGAGTCACTTCTTTTTTTTTTTCCTGCAGAACTCTCAATGCCTCCAGTCCAAACCTGCTGTTAACAGCTAAACTGTGAGAGTATATGTCATTCATTAGCAGTTTGTGCCTGCCTTGACTTGCAGTCAACACTGCACTTCCTGACCAGAGAGCTGCCATGGCCAACTGTTTATAGGTGCAGACCCCTAACTGAAACCATGTGTGCCTGTAGCTGGGCAAACGTGTTGCCAGGAGACCTCGCTGATTTGCCACTCTGCAGAGACCCAGCAGTAGCTGCTCACAGCGTTCGTGGTAAGTGCCAAGTCAGGATTTTTGTGCAGCACGAGGGGCTAATTGCCCTGTTTGGATGTCAGGAGGTATCTGCAGAAGGCCTGAATGAACATGTAAAAAAAAGAAATGTGCGGATCAGTAAAATAGGAGCGTCCTGCGTTTGCGCGGTGCTTGTTGACGCTGGTGTGAATGCTTGTGCGCCGTAAACAAGTTCTGAACTAGGACTTGTTCTTGAGCGCAAACCAAGTTTGTGGCTTTCTGTTGCGCCAACACTCAGGAAAACAGGTTTTGTTAGAGGGAAGAGACGTTTATCACTTCTAGTTTGCACAAATCTCCATGAAAACAAATGAATGGCAAATTTAGAGTTTGCATCAATTTCTCTATTCGCCTCTTTTAAACGGGGAGGACGGTTATGTCCTTGGACTGAGTAGAAACATGAAGTGAAGGAAGAACTTGTTCCGATCCACAATGTCAGTTTAACCTTGGGAAATAATTTCTCTGTTGCCAACTCATGTCAGTTTCTTTTTAAGGCTGCAGATACTGGTTTATTGTATTTCCGTCACCTGACCCCTCAGATTGCTCCATCCTCACGCTCTGTGTCAGATAAGTAAGTACACAGGGTGCATTTCCTACTTAGTGTCTCTTCTGGTAGAGCGGTGGAGCTAGCTCCTAGTCCAGTAGGCAGAAGGAAGGATCCATCATGCTCATTTCAGCAGATTCAGGAAGAGGGCCCGGGTGTTGGGAACCCTCCCCCCTCCTAACTGTGTGGCTGTCAGGAACAGAGGCTCCTACTGGAGCCCCCTCCCCCTGTGCACTACTCTTTAAAAGGAGGCTTCCATTACATGCTGCTCATGCTTCTGGTTGGTCCTAGGGAGAAAATGCATTGGCTGGTGCAGAGACTGTAGAAATAGAATCTGTGATGTAGAAATCTGTGATGTATATGCAGTGTTCACTTCACAGTTAATATAGGGCCAAATAAATCTAAGCGTTATGGAAACTGTTCAGGAACACAAATCTTTAAGAGCTTGTTTTCCTGTTGCATTTTCACCAGATGAGCATACACCCACTGGACACGTAAAGCTGCTCTATGGAACTTTTATAAAAAAATAAGTTTTTGACACATTTGTTAAAACTGTCATCATGTTGTGGCAGTATAATACGAGAGAGATACTAATAATACTATAAAACTTGTATAAGTATTTTATTTATTTATATTTTTACATATTTCTTTAGTTGTTGTAAAATATTGTTTTAATAAATGAGTAATCTATTGATTATTCTGACGACTAATTGAGTAATCGATTAAAAAAGTATTGATGAAATATTGGTAAAGTCTGACATAACACTATTGGCATCGGATATCAATATCGGCTCAAATTTTCATGGCTGTACATCCCAAGCAATTATTTTTCTGTATCTTAGAAAATTAACCTGTAACAATAAAGTCATTTCTTAAAAGTCAATCTGGACAATAATTACACAAAAATCTGAAATTCTATTCAGTTTATTAATAAACATAATAAGGAAGCAGACTGACATTGGGGAAAAAAATAACTCTCGTGTTTACATATTAATCCTCAGAAGAACTCTTACTTTATATACTTATAGATTTTGTGTACACTGGTAGAACCTCATGTTCCTGCTCTACAATGTGCTAATCATGGAGAAACAACTTCTGTTCCAGGAGAACTGTTTACCCATCATCATCGATGGCCATGTTAACTCGCCTTGGCATTTACGACAAGCTCCTCTTTGGTGAACCAGCTGCATCAGAGAGCAATGGGGAGGATTAGAGCAGTGCATACACGGGCTTGGTTGACAACACTGAGACCCTCCTCTTGGTTCTGGTTGTTCGAGAAATTTATTTCTGCAGATGGCAGAATAAAGGAGCTCTTTATTTAAAACAGATTATCTGTCTCATACTGTCATGACATAGTTATAACTTTAAGCTATATTTAAAGAAAAATACCTAAAAAAATATGTTAATAATAAAAGTTACCACTGCAGCTTTAATTAGGTACATGACCACCTTCTGCCTTCACAACTGGCTTAATCCTTTGTGGCTAAGATTCCACAAGGTGCTGGAAACATTCCTGAGAGGTTTTGCTCAGTGTTGATGCATCACACAGTTGCTGCAGATCTGTCAGCTGCTAATCCGAATGGAAACCTCCAGCTGCGCCACATCCCAACATTGCACTATTGGATTGAGATCTGTTGCCTGTGGAGACTACTGCAGTTAGGTGAAGTCACTGTCATGTTCCAAAAAGCAGCTGAAGATGTTGTTCTATGTGACATGGTGGATTTGCCTGCTGAAGGTAATCCTTAGAGGGTTGGACCATTTGGTGCCGTAAGGTTAAAAACATGGTTAGCAATGATACTTGTACCGTTTCATTAAAAGTACGGTAAATTGAGTCCATTACTAGACCACTGTTGCCTTTCTTTTATTCTGAAGCAGTCTCCCATTTTATCCATTTCCTGTAAGCCCAAAAAATGGTTATGAAAATGTCATGTTGTTTCATTTTAGATCATACATTATTTTGCTCACTTAAAAAATAATTAGATTCTTTATTTGCACTTTTAGTTTTAATGTTGTATAATAAAGTGGTTAAATAAAAAGCAGCAGAATGTGACAATCTTCTTAAAAGATTAATCATGAGAATAATCAATAGAATATTCCTGCAGGGTCAGTATTATGTTACTTTCGAACTTAACATCATGGTATAATGCGAGTCTCTCATCAAAAACATACCTGGAGTGTTGCCTCTTTTTCTTTCATGCATGTTTGAGAAATCCTTTTAGTCTCCATGGCAACCATTCAGCTGTGCAAAACACCTGGGTCGACCTAGCACCGCCTTCGAGACGCAGCTCCTCCTCGGACCTGCAGTTCCCAAGCTTCTGAGATTATGCAAAACAGAGCAGCTCTCCTCTGCAACTCTCCCACTCAGCTCCTTCAGACTAGTCAGCAGTAATTTGTAAACACCTGGTAGACATCTGTTGAGCCAGTTCTCAGTGAAACGCTGGTAAAAACATTAAAGGGTTAATAGAGGAGTAATGTTGACTTGACTTTGAGTTTAAGAAAGAACAGGTGATTTTAAAGAGACCAGGGCCCAATTTCAGGGCATTAAATTACATAGTCAAATTTCCTTGAAGTCACATTTGATATATTCAGCATTTATTACTTAGTTTATTGATTGTGCTATAAATGTGACTGGAAAATGCATAATGCATAATACTGCCTCTATAATAAAATAAACATTAGCTGGAGCCCTTATTCAAAGTCACTTTAATTCTTTTTCTTCCCATTTCGATGCTTGCTTTGACCTTGGGAAGGTCATCTGCAACACGTCTAAATATGCAAATACACTTAGCTTCCAGTGTGTGATTTGCTGAGGTGTGTTAAGAATTGAACAGGTGTGTCTCAGAGAACATTTATGGCTCCCATTGTTGCGGAATATATCATTGTGCCTGCCAGGGGCCATTATGAGATTATTCCCAACAATTTGTCACGTTGACCTCATTTCTGTTAGACTGGGTCTGTAGTGTAGTGAATCAGCTCTGCATCATAACATGATGTTTACGATGTCATTTTTCAATCCATAAAATATGTGTAAACTAAAACATTTAATGTGATAGAGGGCTTGAAGTAAGTTTATTCAATCTTTGACATTAAAAAAATAAGCATGATTGATAGAATTACCCCTTTTGAAAATACATTTTAAAAAAAAAATTTATTCCTGCTATTAGGGAAAGAAAGGAAAAGAGGGCAAAACGATAACATATTGATCATGAAATAAGCTGCATGAAGAAGTAGTTTGTAGGACCGTTGCCTAGCAGCAGGAAGGTTCTGAGTTCGAATCCTGGCCTGGAGTCTTTCTTCATGCAGTTTGCATGTTTTCTCTGGGTGCTCCAGCTTCCTCCCACAGTACAGAAACATGACTGTCAGCTTAATTGGTCTCTATAAATTACCCTTAGGAGTGTGTGGGTGTGTGTGTGTCTGTGCTGGATTGGCGACCCTGGGTGGATCTTGCATTTCGAAACATTTCCTTTGACAACACAAACTTAAATGAAAATATAAGATGTAGATGGACACACTAAATTGTTCACTAAGTATATGTGCTAACTGTACAAGACGTTATAGCTTTTTGCTATCCTAGTCTTTATATAGTAACACTAAGAGCTCATATTATTTGGGTAACTACATAATCTGTCTCTTTAGAAATGATCTGCTGTGATCATTCCTAACAACATTGACCAATTCCCAGTGTACCATCTGTAAATCAGACGTTTGTTTAGCTCACACAGTGAGCAGCCAAGTTCTGCTTGTCCACTGGACTAACTGCTTAAATGTTAAAGAAGCAGTTTAGATAAGGAAATGAGGATGCATGCAGATTAGGTAATGGTTGACAAAAACTTTGTGTTTGATAAATGTGTAAGATTAGGTTTTGGTGTGTTGTAAACGTCAGCAGTCGTATTGCTGTTGTGAAGGGAGCTTTCCACTCCTGTAGAGTGTGTTTCCATCTGATCTGGAAAATAAAGATAAGTGCCACTCTTAGTTTCCATTTATGTTGCCTACCACATTATTGTTTCTGTCTGCCACTTCATGATTTTGACTGTTTGCCATTTATGGAATTGTACATATTTTGCATATGTTTGAGTCTTGTGACTCTTTTTCAAAGGCTCTTAATTTGGTTGATGTCATAAATCAGCGCTCCCCAGCTTTGGGCTGCAGAGCGCAGAAGTTGTTAAAATATTTAGCACGTGTATTATAAAAAAATCTCCGGATTTATAATTTTATTAGATCAAACTCTTTGGTCCTTGTGTGCCTGCAGGAATCAAAATGCTCTATCTATATTGATCATTAGTAAAAGGCTAAAATGCTGATTGAATATGTTTTATTACTGTGAGCTCTGACATTTTAAGTGACTGGTAAAACCATTGATGCTGATGAATTTATAGATTAATCTATCAAAATAAAGCATTAATATTCTGCCTTCATTCTGAGCCAACTGCTGCAGATGTGAGTAGTTATTTCTCTAAGAGAGGTGAGCAGCATAACAAGCATGTTAAGATGCTGGCTCGCTAATCTTCTCTCTGTCTTTTCTCATCTTCTGTCCCTCGTTTCTTTTTCTCAGAGAGAGGACTTTTGTGTCTCTTGCTGCAGCATCATTCTATACGTCAGCTGACATATAAAATGAGAGTCCACGTGTGGGCTAAGTTATCTTTTATGTTGTTTCAAAAAGGATTGGGACCTCAGACAGCATCTATTTTTGAAGCAGAATTCAAACTCAACCACTGGGCTTTTTAAGGGCCCCTGTCGGCTGTAGGCCTTTGGTAAATTGTACCCTAAACACCCTCAGAGTCTCTGCAGATTTCAGTGGCTATGTGGTATTTTCAACATTATTATAAATTATGTCTTAATTTATTATACCAGACATTGGCCGTTCTGATGAAAGATCCCATATTCATTTCCACTGTGTTGATTCTGTTTCCTACAGTGACTTCAGGATACTAGAGGAGTTGTAGTTTACCTTCTCCGTCTTTTACTTTCCTTTTTGAAGTGAATTGATAAAGGTAGCAGTAATTGCATCCTAAAGTCAGACTGTGCATGCCACCCTTCCCCCTTACTGCTTCACTTGACCTACGTATTCGGTTTAGCTTGTATGCCTTCCTATTCTTCTGCAGTGTTTTGACTTCTCTCAAATCGTCTCACAAGTTACCCACACTTTAGATCAGTTGGACAGGTCTAATTCAAATTGAGTGGGATATTTGAATTCGTCCTGCAGTGCAAACATCCATTAACCTAAAACAGGCTGTTCATCAGGTGTTCAAAAGTTTAAGGCCTCATCATTCAAAACCCCAGATTGTTACAAAAATGTGGATTTAGTGTCATTTTGCACAGGTATCCACACCGTCATCACCTCCTGATGGCAAAGGAAAAAAAGTTTTCTCTCTTTGAATGTGATCCGATTGTTGAACTGCATAAGCAAGGCCTCTTGCAGCCTGTCATTGCTGCTGAGGTTGGATGCAGAAAGACAACAGACAGATTACAGAAATGGACCCCACGTCCAGACAGTGAAAATGCAAGCGTTAAACATTTACAAACAAATTAGTGAGGTGATTAGGCAGGGCATTAAATCAACAACATTATATATCACTATGAATCAGTGTCAATATGTCCAATAAAATCTTCCATGATTTCACTGAACTCCGATTCAGAAATGTTTTACCCACTCCACCCCTCACATCCTGCTAAGGAAGCTTGGTAGCATCAATTGACTCTCTCTTTGGTTACCTGGCAACAACCTCCTGAGTAACATGTTTCATGTTTTGCCACTGTGTCTCATAACTGCTTAAGAATAAAATAAATGAGTGCATGAAGTGAGAGGATGAGCACAACAGCTCAAAGGGAAACTGGATAAAAAGGAAAGGTCACATCACCAGTTTGGAAGTATTTCAGATATTTAAAGCAAAAGAGCAGTCAATTATCAATATCAACAGAAATAGTGGTGCTTTTTTTTTTTTTAATAGATTGATACATTTTTCAGCCATATCGTCCAGCGGAAGAGGCGATTAACAAGAATGCCGCAGTGACTCATTACTTTTTTTTTTAAACTTTTCATTTTTATTTTTGGGGTCGTTTTGGGTTTTTCATCAGCTGATGAACGGCCTATTTCAGTTCAGTGGTTGTTTGCAATAAAATGCTTGGATCTTTTTTTTGGGGGTCTCGCTGCCATTCCTTAAGGGTAAGCACACAAAGAATAGTGTATAAAGTTACTAAAGCTAACCGTACCATAACTAATAAGATGCTAAAGACAGTTTAAAATTTCAACTCGGTAAACATTCAGTTTAAAAAATTTCTATTGAAAAGCCTGTTTTACAGCAGCTTTTCTGACCGCTCTTGGCTGGAATGCTAAAAATGAACGATTTTATATTGTGGTAGAACTCGGGGGATCACCAGGTCCAAACTTCACAAAAACTGGAAATTGGCCACAAATATCCCAAAAGTGCATCAAAAGTTTTTAGACAAAAGTAGTGTTAGTCTCGTTGCCCAGTCGTTCTGTTAAACTCATAATAG
The DNA here is from genome assembly GCA_922788865.1 of Poeciliopsis turneri. Taxonomy (NCBI): domain Eukaryota; kingdom Metazoa; phylum Chordata; class Actinopteri; order Cyprinodontiformes; family Poeciliidae; genus Poeciliopsis; species Poeciliopsis turneri. Next base: position 2,295,040 of record CAKLNU010001118.1, on the reverse strand, counting down.
GCGTTTAATGTGATCCTGCTTGAGATATTAACACTGTGAAATAGTTAGACCAGTTTTTTATGTTTATAATTTTTTTAGATTGCCTCTGCAGAGACATGGCTATGAAATAGGATAGTAGCAGCACCATCAATTAAAGGAACAGAGTGGTGCTCCTAGGCTGGCTCACTTTGACTGTACCATTTAAACTAATTGGAAACAGAGCCGCTAGTGTCTGAAACGGGCAGCGTTGGCGCTCTTTAGCATTGTTACAAGCTTTCATTTCCACCCCTGCTTCTTTTTCATGATATAAAAATGGAAGTCAATGGAAGTGGCAGACCAGCAGGATTGCATCGCCTCTCGCAATGAAGGAGGAGAACATGTTGTGTTCCAACAATCTTTGTAGGATAAAAGGAGTTCAGGCTTCAGAAAGCCTACTTCCTGTTGTTGAGGTGAACTGTCTGGTGGGTGATTTACTTTCATGCAAAATGAGCTTTGCATCTCGTCTTTCAAAAATGGTCTTGTGTTTGTCACAAACAAGCAAAATGCTGTTTAACTGTAACAGATCATTTTCTTGTTTACTTGCTGTCATTCACAAATCTTCCCGTCCTTCCTCTTGCACCTAACTGCAGTGCTGTTACAGCAAGAGCTCTCGCTAGAACGTCAATGCTGTGACAGCTCACAGGAAGACGGGTCAAGAATTATCTTTGGCCTCTGCGCTCCCTGTGCAGACAGAAGTCGATGCAGCAGGATACACATGTGTGTGACACTAACACTTCCTCTCAGTGTGTACTGCTCTTACTAACACTCATGTTCAGCTCATTCTCACATTCGACTCTTCTAGTTTGACAAGCAGGCTGCAGAAAGTGTGTATGTGCTAAATGTAAAATGCAAATTTTTTTATAAAAGGTGATTGCACTAAATGAGACAGTGAACCGTTGCAGTATTTTTAATGACTACATATATATATATGGTAAACAGATGCTTTTTTTTACTATTTAATTGTCTTCAGCTACTGCAAGAACTCCATTCCCATCTACTACAATTCTGAATCGATTTAAAATGTTTCAAAGTTGATTTTAAAGCAGCAGTAAAACTAACATTTTAATCTTTGCAACATGTTATAATAACATTCCCTCATCAAAAACATACCTGGAGTGCTGCTTTGATTATTTCATGCATGTTTGAGAAATCCTGTAAACTCCCATGGCAACCATTCAACTCTGCAAAATCCTTGGTTGGACTTGGCCTGTCTTGATAAGTTTTGTCCCAGAACTTATTGTGATAAATATTGTTGGTTTGATGCTATTTTCCAGTAATATAATGGTAATGCAAGAACACATTCTCAAAGATCAATGAACTTTCCGTTTTGAAGTCAGGTTCTTTGGACTGGCCAGCAGCAATCAGCTAACACCTGGTGGAACTGCTAATCTCAGTATTCAAGATACGTCTTGGTACGTCGCTGTTAAAGGGTTAGTTGAGGAGCATTGCTGTGATGACTTTCTGAAGGCACAGAGTTGGAAAGAGCAGGTCTGTCTTCGAGCCAGAGGCCCAATTTCAATGTGTTAATTTACCAAGTCAAATTTATTTTGTCATGTTTGATACACAAAATTTTTTTTCTTTTCTTTTTTTGTTTTTGTTTTTGTTTTACAAAAATTGAAGGTAACAGTTACTTTATTGTGCTATAAAATGGCACTATGTTCCCGGAAGACCCACAATACTGCCCCTTTAAACATTTAAAGAATGTCACCTATGAATGCCCTTCATTTACTTGTGCCTTCTGAAGATGCTGTGCAAAGCTCACCACTGTTCCCTTCTTTCATATGGACAAGGGGACAACCGGACAGCCCCTCACACTGCACTCCACTTTATCACTCAGTTCTGGATCACATGGCCTTGATATTTCTCTCAAAACAAATGACTTAAAAGAAACTGAGACATTGCATAAAATACTTGTATAGAATGTCTTGCACCTTTCTGCAGATGTTAAGGCTTCAAGTCTCTTTTGTCTCTTGAGCACAACCTGAGTATGGCACATCCAGCCTGGTCTGGTTTCCAGGTGTTGTCCTGACCAAGCAGGGCAGACAGAGGTGTGTTGGATTGAAAGCAAGTATTTGTGCTCTCTGGGACATGACTTGATTTTTGCCAACAAAGTCACTAAGTTGTGTGTAAATCTGCAGCTTGCCCAGCCAGTTCCTTGCTCCAGAGCCAGACTGGGCACAACACACCAGTTGTGTGGGTTTACAGATCAAACATCTAATCCATCATAAAGCAGAAACTGTTTAGCTGGAGATCCACCAATTAGAGTTTTTGGGGCGAACTTACAAAATTACAGATTTTAGCAGAATGCTTTTTCTCCAACCGTCCTGCCATTATACATTATTTATAGGAGCAGAGGTGATGCCCCACTGTGTGAGCGATTAGTCCCTGTAAATCTGGGTTTTATTAGTATTTTGTAACAACAACAAAAAAACAAACAAAAAAAGCTTTCAGTGTTGACATGTTGAGCTGTTTTTTCATTAGATTTTAGCACCATTAGCATAGCCAATATCTTGGGTTCTGTGGGAATGTAGACTCTTACCATAACGCTAACATTTCAAAAAGGCTGTCAACATTTTCAATTCCTGCATGTTTAATGACAAACAGAAAAGGATAAAACAAATTTGTTTATGTGTTACATGAGTTGTCACATAATTTTTAATGACTTAAAACATGAACAAATGTATTCACTTGTAATTTTAGTTGCATATCTTACATTACGGAAACACTGCAACTCAGTTCAACACTCCTAAGAACGATGTTAAAGGCTTGAAAGAGGAGTGTGACAACTTCCTAAAGGTGGCGTTTCCGAAGTAGCAGAAATTTTTAAAGTGACCAAAACCCAATATAAAGGCGTTAAATTACAAAATCAAATTTCTTTTACTACGCATTTAATATAAATATCACTTCTATAACTGCAGGTAACATAGTTTCTTGATTGTGCTACAAAATGACACTGTGTCTGGAAAATGTGTAGTATTGCCCCTGTAAAGAACATGCTGTTCAATTGGACATGCAAATTAATTGTTTTTGATCCACATAACATACTTATAAAAATCCAAATTTCAATATAATCAATGCAGACATTCTTTTTAAGCTGTTTACCCAAATGTGTACATCACAGCAGAACCTCAGACTCAGGTGCTCGACACTGCCCGACACTGGCTTACTTGATGGCCAACGCAGCATCTGGGGTTGCACAGTATTTTAACTCGCAGTCGACATTGCAATATCAATATCTGAAATATGGCAATCGTAAGACTGCTGGGATGCAAGGTTTGGTCGTATATTGGATTTCCAGCGCTATCCATGCAGGTTTTGCATGCCAGTAATACATCTGCTCTGCTGGGTGAGCGTTATCTGTCTTTGATGTACACATTTCATGTATATTTTTAGTGCCTGAGATATTAAAGCTCATAAGGGCTGGTAAGGACATTATGATAGAAAGGAACAAATCATCAAAATGATCATCAGCAAATGGGTCGCATTTATAATGTGCATTTAATTACATTGAATCCAAGGTACAACCCTTTCATTAGAAATATTAACGCTTAACAAGTGGTGTCTTGTCTACAGTTTTCCACGCAGGAAAGTGACAGTTTATTTTTAAAACAAAATCATTTCTGAATTACTCATGATTTACTGTTTGTAGCAATAAACTGATGAATCATTTATTGGTTCTTTCTGATCTCTATGGGAAAGATCTCTATTTTAAACTTTTTCCAAAAGGATATCAAGGACATTTCTTATTTGTATCAACTTTGAGATGCATTTGATAAAAATAACAATGGGATTAGGATTATCCTTACCATACCATACCATAGAAGCCTTATGCTCTTCTAATCTGGAACAAACTTCTAGAAAACTGACAAAAAAAAAAAAAAGAGAAAAAATTGAAACAGAGATCCTTTAAATTGAGGCTAAAAACATCCACCTGTTTAGCGCCGTCTGATTCCTAACTGGAACATTGATTGAAGTATTTGATGTCTGCTTGACGATGGTATTTGAGAAACTGTAATGTTTATACCCGTTTTATAATTGGCCACTGTATGTTGTTTTTAAGGCGTAAAGCACTTTGAGCTGCGTTGTTGTTAAACTGTGCTGCACAAATATACTTGACTGATTTCAAGTTTCTTTTTGTCATTTTAATAAACACAAGAGTTTTGATTTGTGTTTTTTTTAATGACAGAATCTGGTCAGCATTAAAACCTGTTGTTGAAGCAAAAAAACCCTGATGTTAGTCTCTTGTGGACAAAGAAAAGAACTGTGACCTAAATTTGTAGAATTTCTCAAGAAAGTTTGGGTGTGCACCTTGTTCTATCTGCAAGTTTTGTTTCCTTTTTATCTTATGACCACAGTTTTGTGAAATGCTGTCTGTTACAGACTCTTATCTGCTGAGTAGTTGTCAGCTTCCTAATCCTAACTTGTGTCTTTAAAATGAATCTAGCATGTGCATATTGATAGCTGCGGAAATGCAGGTTTTTATTAATCAGTTTTGTGGAGCTATTGCTCTGAGAGACTTGTGACCTTTTTTTTTTTTTTTTTGTTAGCACTAGTACAACAGCAGCACTGTGTGTAGCTCCTCTATCCAAATAGTTTATGGCATAGAGTGACTAATTATTCCTGGCCCTTGTGAAATATTGCCCCCACCACAGCAGCAGAAGGCTGGGACCACTTACCGCTGTTGGTGAGACCATCCAAGTCGAGTAGCAGAGCATGACTTGAATGTTTTGGGATGGCTGGATTAAGACTGAATAGCATTTGTTGAGTGGAGGAGTCACGTGACGTCGCTGCTATGTGTCTTTTGGTTGGCCTCAAAGTGGAGAATGATACTCCTAACAGCTGCGAGAAGCATTTCCGGTGGAGGCTTTTCTGCTCACCCAGACAGATGGAGATCCAGCAGCACACTGGAGCAGAGATGCATCCATCAGTAACTCCATGTTCACTACATGCATGCGTGTATACCTCATATGCATGCAGGTTTTCAAAGTGTAGCATCGCCCTGGTAACAATCTAGTAGCCCCGCTTTGACCACGGCTCTGCTTTTTCTTTTATCAAAGCAGTGTTCTTGCATTGAGGGCAGACCTGAATGCTTTATGGGTGAGATTTTGTGACTCTGTGTGAAGACCAGTGCTTCACACAAGCCAGGCGCTGCCCCTCCTCCAGGAGATCACCATTTAAATCCGGGCTTACCTGAATGTGGGTGATCAACGTTTTCTACTTCTTTGGTGGCAAATGAGGATGTGAACTAGTGAATGGTGACTGGAGAAAATATAATTGTTACATTAAAAATGGACTCAAAAATAACAAATTAGTTATATTTTATGACTGCTACTAACAGTTATTTCAATAATTGGTTATTTGAAGATAAGATGGAAAGACAAAAAAAACTTGGCAGATTCTGCTAATTTAACCACTTAAGCATTTTATACAACATTAAAAAGAAATTAAAGGATGCATGTTAACAAGCAGTTCAATCCTCTTTAAATAAGAGAATACACATTTTATTGACCTAAATCCAATGACGGCATTGCTTTAGTGAACACTTGATTAATTATAGCAAAGGATGCAACTAAAAAATCTTATCAACATGTGATAGACTCAGATCTTTCTGATCTGTTGATTCATTTTTGAATTAATTGGTTAATAATTGGATAGCAAAAGGTTCTCAGTTGGAGCTTCTGTTTTGTTTTCCAGAATAGAAGCAGGTGAAATTGCCACTTGAGGAGTTCTTAGAATAGATTAGTAGACAGCTAATTGTTATTTTTTTAAATCTATTTTATGCATAATGTATATATTTTTTTCTTATTAGTCATAATTACTGCTTTGCCAATGGTAAACCAAAGTGCCTTTTTGAGTTTTACACTCCAGTTAACGCTTAATTAATTACTGAATTAGTGATGCAATCAATTAATCACAACTAATCCGATTAATTGTTTCAACCCTAAATATTTCTTGAATTAGGATGTATTGACGTAAGATGCAGGCAGAGGTGAACCTCAGAGGTGTGTGTTGGTTGATGAATGTGTGAACGACTTCCTGGTGAAGGTGGGGCTGTGATTTGGGATTGACAGGGAAGTTATGTCTGGTATTTATGACTGTGTATCAAGGACAGGGTGTAGTTAAAACAGCAGACAGCACACCAGGTATTAGTCAGAGGGCAGACTGATCTTAAGATAATTGGCTGCGGTGGGATTAGGAATTGTATGAAAATCAAATGTATTTCTCTTTTCCCTCTGAGTTTTTTTTTGTTTACCTCCAAAGTTCAAATGAGCCAAAATCTGAGTTCATGAGTAGACATGGAGGTTTAATGCTGTAAAAACGGTCTAAATGTGAACCGTGGAACATGCAAGTTAACCTCCCACAGTCCCAGTCTACAATCCTCACAAACATCCCTCAATTCAGACCTTCGACTGTAATATGACAATAACGAGTTGTTTGGACTAGGAGCATTGCAAGACTCTGAGTCAGTCAACCTTTGTCTGACTTTAAATTTACCCTTCCTGTTCTGCATTTCCCTCCGATCTTACCGTCTGATTGATGATCTTTTACCTTTTATTGGAAGCAGCAGGGTAACTTTTTGGCCTTTTACATGCAGGCTCCAGGGGGATCTGTCAATGAATGACAGTTTTCAGTAATTAGCCATCATGCTGGTTTTTCAAATCAACTGTCCTTAATTTGGAACTTAATTATATAAGGTAGTTATTATTTTGATAATGAACTGGTACTTGGTCCTCTAGTTCTTTAGTGGAAAGTGTTTAACTTTGTTCTTCAATTTAAAACATAAGGTTGAAAAATTTACTAAATCTTAAGGACAACAGGGTGCAGGTATTCTTATGATGATATTGTTAAACTTTGCTTGTATTATAAGCTTTATGACTTGCCCTTGTTCCCACTTCATTATTTTCTCTTTAGGACATTTTAAGGCTGGTGCCTGTCTTAAGCAGTTGAGAGTCGAGGTCATGGGGAGTGCACGTTTTTCAAAGGGTACGGTTCAAATGAGACGGTGCAATGTGACAACCAACACCATCTGAAAATGTAATAAATGTTACAATTGTGGTCCCCAATCCAACTATCAGGTGTGAAAATAACCTTAATGTTTTCACACCAGGAAGGTTCTTTGGTGCAGTTGTTTGGCCTGGATCAGAAGTGTACTCTTTTTTTCCTTTTTTTTTTTTTTTGCAATTTGCTTTTGCATTGTATTTTTTGCAAGCAGATTATAATTTATAAACAAAACCACACGATGACTCATTGCTCACATGGAACAAACTTGATGAGGACGGGACAGAGGACAGAGCCGGAAAAAACAAACACGGAAGTCCCGCGACCTGCATTTCTGTGGGGAAAATTTGTCCTGTTATTTCAACTTCCAATACCATATTAAATGTCAAGAGCAACTCATACAGTGTTGGTCTCATTATGGGATATTTCTAATTTTGCAACAGCGTCAGCAAAGGCGAGATGTTCCGCATGTTCTGACCCACAGTATGCTGTCATCAGCATCACTAGTCAGAAAACAGTGGACCAGGTATGATTCAGTACTATCAGTACTGATAGTACAAGTAACACTGAAGGGCTCATTTTTACCATACATATATATTTTCTGTAGTTGGTTCAGGTTGAGGTCAGTCTGTACTCACACCAGAAGTGAACTGCATCAGAGTTTGTTCGGAAACAGACAGACACCACCTCACTAAGTGATCTGGGTCTGGGTCCTGTTTATTTGGGCCGCATCAGGATTCACTTGAGTGCATCACACCTGCACAAAATGTCCGGACCAATCTTGGAAACAAACTGTGTCAGATACAAATACACCCCAAACTGTTTTCTGTTAGATTTAGGACTGAGATGTCGACAAAACCTGGATCTGAATGTGGTAAACCTGTTATTGTGGGATTTACCTGTGTTTTAAATCACTATCCTTTTGAAAAACCCATCAACCACATTTTTATTCAAAATGTCTCTGTATTCCAAAGAGTTATCGACTGATGCCATGCACTGTAACAAGATGGTTAAGTTTTGCTTTGGAATTAATGGTGTAAAGTAAATAAAGGTGCAATCAAGAATTTAACTAAAAGCACCTTAAATTACTCAGTTGATTTTCTAAAATTGTCAATGTAGGATTATTCTACCAGATAAGATGTTTGTTACCCATCTTTATTCTGCTGGGCTAAGAAACAAACCAAAAAAAAAAAAAAACAACATTACAAATTTAACTATTTTTACCAGGGCCGTTGGTGAGCTCAGTGCCAGCCTTCGTAGCTAACACAGCACACCTTTATCTGCATATTCATCTCTTCTCAGTGCTCAGCGGCATGCTTCACATTATTCTGCCTGCCAGAGGAAGATCAGATATGGAAATACCGCAGTACACTCTGACCAGTTGTTACACCAGATATACACATCATCATTAAGTTGCGATATCAGTGGGTAAATTATTAAAAGCAGTTGACTATGCAGGATAATGTTAATTAATTCTGCAAAATATTTAGCAACTTTATTATTATTGCACTGACTGGCTACACTTTCAGTCACCGAAAGAACTACTTTCAGTGGTTCTTGAGCTGAAGTAAACATTAGTTATTCACGTTGAATTCACTCATGGCAATGCCTTAGAATGTATTAAGAGCTATTAAAAAGTAGAACTATTTTACCATCAAGTGTAACCAGATGAAACTTTTCAAAAATGGGCCAAATCTTTTGTCATATTCTGTAAAGTAAAAAATAAATAAATAAAATCACACAGTTTTGCAATAGCTGTTTTCATTAAATAAGATAAGAATTAGAATCACATGTCAATAAGCTTGTTCATGCAACAAGTCAATAAAACTCCTGGCAGATACATAAACAGTTACATATATAACAGATATATACTGGTTCTGGGAGTTTAACAGCAAGGTTACAAAGCAGAGGAACCCTGGATTTGAAAAGCTCAATAATTCTCCTGTAGTGCAAACATGCAGGACAGCATAAGCTAACATGTTAGCCACTTGCAATGGCTGGCAGATGACTAAAGACTAGTGTGAAATAGGTGGTGCACCAATAAATTGACCTTGTCCAACGATCTTGTCTACCTCTACAAAGGCAAGTCAGGCTTTTCAAAGAACTGGGTTTGGCCAGAAAACTGCAATCTGTGCAACCCTAGCATGAAACACTGAAACTATGACCACTGCACCCCTACTACATTACTCCACTTGGTTTATTCATAAAGAATTAGTGGCTACTGTGGCTAATAATAGAACAAGCAAAGGTTACTAAATGGAGGGTCCAGAACAAGGCTGAGAATTAGAGCAGAATTAGTCAGAACCCATAAAAGCCTGCCCTGCTGACTCGGGTTGATGGGGAAAATGACCAAAAACTGAACTAGGCTGCTGCTTAATATATTTATATGGACTGGAACACTGTTTACACTGTAAAATGATGTATTTTCCAATTAATTATTCTACTGGATTGAAACTACGTACTTCCATAATGGTCACTAACACTTCTTAAATGTTATTTTCAGTACCGTTTTACCATACCATAAAAAGCAACCCATCTGTTGTTTTCCACCTTTAAAGGCTGCTAAATTGTCTTTTGTTTTTTGTTGGTTGGTTTATCTTTACTTGATATGACTGTGTTGTGTGCAGTCCTCCTGCTAATCGGTGTTCCCAGTTTGTTTCCATTCTGGCAGCTTCTTCTGCCTTCTGCATGGGAGACATTTAAAATGGCAGGAGGGGAGGAAGGAGAAGAAGTAAAAGCACAGCTAAATGATTTTATATTTGTGAGGATAGTAAAAAGCTAACATACTGTTAGCTTGTTTGTGATTTTTTTTATTTTATTTTTTGTGATGTAAGCTGACTCGGGCTGCAGCTGATGATTGTTTTAGTAATCGATTATTCTGAGGATTAATTGGACAGAAACCTGGCACATTTGGCAGATTCTTTCTAATCTCTTAAGCCTCTTATACACATTAGTAATTCTTCAAAAGATACAAATAAACAGTTTAATTCAGTTTAAAAAAGCATTTTCATTCCTAAACTGCAGCAACAGCATGACATTACGTGCTCCATGTGTACGGCTAAAACTTTGCTGCTGGAGGAGTTCTGTGAATGTATTCACAGACAAGGAATGGTGTATATTTATATTGGTGTGGTGTATAATGTATATTTTTGGATAGTTTTGATTTATCTATCACTCTGAGTGTTTTTTCTATAAACGACCATTTTTCTTAAATCTAACAATTATTTACTATTTCATTAATAATTCATCATGATTAATTTAATTAACTCTGTAAAAGCATACATTGTTTTGTTGAATGAGATGAGAGCAGAAGTGGCTTTATTTCCCTGCTAAACGACAATAACACTATGACTCATTTCATCTGGTTTAGCCTTCTCTTAACCAACCATCTTTAACATACTTTTCCTATTAACTTAAAACTGCTCTGAAAGAGCAAACCTATTTGGCCCAGACAGAATGCCAAGGTAAGGTTGTTTTGTCAGATGTTTCTTTTTTTTTTTCCGACTTGGTAGTAAATTCAAGCACCCAAAGCAAACATTATGCATGTCATTATTGTTGTTTTTCTCTAGAGTGTGTTCCCTTTACCATACAGCTGTTCCTCACACAGCTGGACAGGCCAGCCTGTGCTGTGGTGGGGTTAACACCAAAGTGTGAGGGAACGGTTGCTGACTCGTGCCTTTTTGGGATGTGTGCTACTCTCCCACGTTCTCTGCAGGGATTTGTCAGCTTTAACCTTTACCTTCCTTGTGATTTATGGAGGCAGAATCTGCACTACTGTAATGATGGCTGCCCGGCGGTGTGTAAAACGTTTGTTTTCCTCTGAGCAAACGGTCCTCTTAATGTATAAAAACATCGCACAAAGTACGTGTTCTGGAAATGGCGGCTGAAAGCCGTCAGAATGGAAAGCAACCCCTACATGTAGCAAATGTTTCCTGAAATTAGATTTGGAAAATGGAGTTTATAGATTATATGGTGCATGCTCAATGAGTCTCTGTCAGGGCTTGTCGCCCGGCAGTTAATGTTTCCACAATGTAAGGAAAAACTCTGCACAGGACTCTGCTGAAAACGCCACCGCTACGCACTTTTAACTTATTAATTTCTGACTTTGTAAAATCCTTGCTCCGTGTTTTTTCAGTCCGGATTTTTTTGCAGGCAGCAAAGCAGACGATTAGTGGTTTTGAATAAAACGTTTGATGCTGAGATCTTTCTATTTTAAGCTCAAGTTTTGCTCCTGACATAAAACGTCTGAGGAAAATAAATGTGGAGGGGTGGGAGTGGCCAGAAGGTTTTTTTGTGTAGAAGGTGGATTGTTTACAGTCTAGTTGCACGCTACACCTTTTGCTGAATTTGTTTCTTTAGCCTGACTTATTTATCAAAACTATTCTAATGCAAATAGTTCTTAAGACAAACTCCCAGTTTTGAGCCTCAGACAGTCTTGGAAAGTAAAGGGAAGTAAAATTAAAGGCACCAATTAGACATTGTTAAAGTGGTAATACATGTAGTTTATCAAAAATACCTTTCTGCTTTGGGCTCATTGCAAACAAATACAACATGTTGCTTAATGGCTTCATCTTCTTTCCACCACTTTACCTTCTAACACATTTCATACTGCTTTAATCAACAAATGTCACCAATTATGCTTCTACCACACAAAGCCTGAATGCCTCGTACTAATTTAGCTAATTGCAGTTTAATTTACTTGCACCGTATGAGGCATTTTGCCCATGATGCAGACTAATGGGAACAACTGACTGAAGCCTGGCAAATAATTTTAAACTGATGCTTAAATACCTGAAAGGGATTTAAAAATGCCTGTAAAGTTTCAGTTAAGTCCAAATTAATTAATCCACAAATGATTTAATGCTATTTAAATTTACAATTAAAACAAATTTAAAGGAATATGAAATAAAATTGACAAGAATGAATAAGTGTATTTGCATGCTATTCAAATATTAGGTATTTTTTTCGCTCCAAAATTCAACCATTTGTTGTATTTCGTTTTCTTCCGACTGCTGTCGATTATTGTTTGACGTCTGCAACGTTGAAGTATTTTGATTTGCTAGTCGTGGTTGGTTATTTATACAAGTGAATGCTGTTCTTGTGAGAATACTTTGGATGAAGAAGACCCGTCTATGATTGGCTGGTGGTGTGACTTGTTTACATCAACTTCTTAGCGTGAGCCAGAACACGTATTGAGTGAGCATGTGGGAGATGTATATGTGCTCACATTGATCTCCCTGCGTGGTCTGGTCGGTGGCACAAATACAATGTCATACATAGAAAAGAAAGTGTCCATTGTTTTTAAGGCAGATGGATAAGAAATCCCAAAGAGTGACACATGCTTGCTGCGCTAATGCAGAACGCTAACGCTACGACGCTAATGTCTAACAGCAACTTAAGAAGGTCAGTAAAATTTCTATATCGCCAGCAGTGAAGTAGTAAACCTCCCAGATGACATACGCTAGCGCCATTTGTTTAAATATTGACTTCACAGACATGAATGATCTATTGAAGATGCACTTTCCACATCTGAAGTTCCAAACACATGGATTTTGGGATTGGGTCAGAGTTTAGAAACAAGCACTCCAGTGAAACTTGACAACACTTGAGGCTTCTTCATCAACCTGTGATGCTCTGCAGAAACCCCAGTTGAGACAAATATCCAACACTGTCAGAAAAAACTGAGACTGTTGATGAGAAAGTTGAGTGGAATGCATTCGGAACACTAACGTACACCATGTTATACAGATGAAATGCAGTGTTGTATTTTACTGCATACATATGGCATTCATTTTGATTAAGCTCTGGATGGGGATTTGGCATCAGCAAATGGATATTCTTAAATATTTTGGATCGGTACCTATTCGGTAAAAATCCTAATCTGGGCATCCAATCTTATACATATAGCAGTATTCCAAAGTTATTACTGTATTTATCTAGATTGATATTTGATTTGTGTGGAATTTAGCAGATATTTCATCTCATTAGATTCTATTTTTAGCTGGATCTTGCTCTTTATGCCTGTCAGTTTAAATCACACACTCCTTTGAAGGGGCCCTGATTTGCTCAAATGCAAACTAGGCTTTCGCATGTCATTTAGTTTCAGCTGTGTGGAATATCTGTAGCTCTTCTTTACTGTGAGAAACGGCTGTGTGAAGATAAGCCTGTGTATGCAGACATGGACGATGACATTGTCCAAATCTGTTTTACAAGAACAAACACATAAGGATGGATGGATATTTTGTCTTGAAGTTCTGATTAAAAATAGATGAGAAAACCTGAAGATGATTAAGGTTTTACTGTTTCTGATTGTTTGTTCCTGAGCCAGTAATATATCCAATCCTCCATTTCGTTACTGTTCGTTTTGGCCAACTGTAGCACTCCAGGTTGTCCAGTGGAGATTTGAAGTGTCATATGAAATTAAATATAAGGTTGCATTCTCACCAGCCCTGCTTAGTCCACTTTAATTAAACTCTGAACATCTGGTGTGAAAACATCCTAAAAGAATATTTCCTGTTAAATTTTCCGATTCTTTGCGAGGTTGTTTTATCTAAGAAGGCTGACATTACGATCCCCAAAACTAGCAAAAAAAAGCATAATTAACGTCTCTAAAATGTTCACGTAGTAGAGATAATGTCTATTGTGTTGGACTTTGCAAATCTTTCATTAGAGGTTAGAGACTGGCGTTTCCTTTTTATTTATTTATTTATTTATTTATTTATTTATTTCCTGAAAATTTGTTATAAAGCATTATTTGAGCTGCCAGCAGGAATGAAGACTAGAGTGTGTTGTTTTATTTAATGCTTTTTCAGAAAAAAAAAAATCTGTTGCCCAGAATCATTTGGCTTTTTAAAGATATTAGCCCCAAAACTGCAATCGCTGCACTGCTTTCTACAAGTTTAGAATTTAACCACTAAATGCATAGAAAACATGCAGAGATTTTCCTCATGGCTGAATTGGGAATTTTGACCTGTAGCTGACGGGCTCCATCGTTGAGCTCCCAGATTCTCCAGAAATCTCAGAAGCTGTCAGATGAACTAAACAATCTTGTTTTGTGTCGTTCCCTGAAGATCTATTTTCAAAAGGAGGAAAGAATAAAGTATAGAGGAGGAGGGCAGCCGGAGGGAGGTCACGGTGAACTGAGCCAGGAACATGTTCACACTGCAGCAAGTGTCCCACAACTTCAGGCTCTTTTTCTCAAAGGAACAACCTTCCCACCGCAGCCGTGGCAGATCGTTTCTGACCCCGTTAGTAGGAAACAATTTACACAGAAAAACAAAGTGTTGGATAAACTGCGCCCATGATGCAGAGAGGCCTGGAGTGAGCCGCGTTTCCAAAAACCTGCCAGTTTTCCCACAGTGCCGTGGGAGGGGCTGGTCAACCTGGAGAACTGCTGCTTTTGCCTGCTTCCAATCAACCACCATCTGCTGGCTGCGGCGCTGAAGAATTTTTGATTTCCTTCACACACACACACACACACACACACACACACTCACTCCCCCACTAAGCATACACACATGCTTCCACACAATCACTCTGGTCCCCCTGTGTTTAAATGGTGGGCAGCTAAAAGCATAGCAGGCAGTCGGCTCTGCGGGTTGTGGGAGGCCCAGAGTTTAGCACAGTTAGGGCTCTGCACATAATGTTTTGTTTGTTGCTTTTCTGCCAGCATTACCTTTGAACAAAACAGCCTCAGCTGCTCGGTAAGCTCTGACTGCTTGGGGAATGTCTTCTCAAACAAATCAGAGAGGAGTCCTTCACTGAAGATCAAATCATTTATATTTCTCTATGATGTTAAAAATAGATCTTCTAGTTACCCTAAAGATTCTGATTGTTTAAGTCTTTTTTTTTTTAAGGAGCCACGACGTGTTCATTGAAGGAAGTTGAGTTTTATCCTGCCGTTTGCGGAGACATCTGACATTAATATGGTGGGAAATCACTTTGATTCTGTGGCTCACATCTTTTTGGGGGTTAGAAGTGCTTTTGTTAAGACTAGTCTGCTGAGTGAGGTTTCCAAGCATTCCTGTCTTCTAAGGGACAAGCTATTGTTTGTGCTTCCTCAGTCAATCAGTCAGAACTAAATGTAGCAAAAAGGTTGCCTCTAGTTGCATTCTTTTTACAGCTAAGCTCCAAATTATTCACCCTGGCAGATTTCAGTTTAAAGTAGTCTTTTAGTTTTACCAACATGTTTCTGCTGGAAGTGATATTAATGTTTAGGAGGATCCCAGTTAGAGTCCTGACTTCAATCTGATAATCAGCAAAGAGCTAAATATTAAGGTGATGGCAGTGAGGCCTTCCTCTCAAACGCCTGAAATTCATCAGCAATAAAAGGATCAACACTGGAGGAAACCAACAAAATCAAACTGGTTAGCAATTATAAAGGGTTTGATTAATTAAACATTGATTTTAAGAGAAATACTTTCTTACCATAAACAAACTGCTTGGTGAAATGAAAAAAGGTTGGAGAAATTTTCTGCTTGTCAGAGAAGGGACCATTATACATGAAGCATGTTTGCACAACTCAAACCGCGAGCATGACAAACTTGGGGCTTTGATCCTTGGACTGAATTATGCTGACTTCTCTCTTACTGTCACTGAGGCTGTTATTTACTGGAGACAAACATATTCACACTCCCTGAATCTTTTCCACATTTTTTCATATGTGATCACCAACATCAGTGCATTTTATATTGTGTTATTGGTGGGAGGAAAAGGATACATGGATTTTAAAAATTTGCATCTGTCTTCAGGTGGGGTATGCAAGAATCCCAATTCCCATTTATTACAATTAAGAATAGATTTAAAATGTTTCAAAAATGATTTTAAAAGGGCAGTATTATTTGAGCTTTACACCAGATAATAACATTATTCCCTCATCAAAAAACATTCCTGGAGTGTTGCTTTGATTCATGCACGTTTTATGAATCTTTTAATCTCTGTGTAAAACGCCTGGCTGGACATAGCAACTACCTACAGTTTCCAAACTTCTGCCTCTCAGGGCAGTTAATTCCCCCACTCAGCTCCTTCAGACTACCAGCAGCAATTAGCAAACACCTGGTGTATCTGCTGAGCTCATAGGAGAGCCTTCTCAGTGAAACACTGGTAAAAACATTATTAAAGGGTCGTGCCTTAATTCTCATGACATGAGCCTTAATTTAAAAAATAAAAAAAATTTAATTAACTTTTTTATACTAAAAAAAGAAGTTAATTCAAAACTTTGAAATGTACAGTTAGGTAACTGCAATGTATCTAACTGTACATTGCAGTTTGGTTGATGTTGATTTCTACACTCACGCTTGTTTGAAGCATCAGACTCGGACGAGCGCTCTGATTCCTAACGATTCACGAGTGGCTGCAAGCCCAGCTGCGTCCTCTGCCAATTTGTCTCTTTGTTTGTTTCAAACTTTCCTGGACTAAACCACAGCACTTAGTCAGCAGGGCCTCGCTGCTGGGTTGTTGCAGGGAAAGCAGACGAGATGCTCTCTGTTTACACTGTAGGTAATGTTTTAATTGATGTTGGTTCTTTTTCGACTTGACTTGCAGCATTTAGGAAAGTTTTTTTTTTTTTTTTTCTTCTTCTTTTTTCCTTTGTTTATAATTCGGTCCCAAACAGTCAACTGTTCCAGTCTGCACATGCTGCAGATACAGTGGATTGACATTTGTAATTTTTTTTCTTTTCCATGGATGTGTAACTTCTTTGTTTACATCAGTATGTTCTGAAGAAGACAGCTCACAGGTCTAATACCAGGTTTAAAGTCAGTATTCCTTTCCAAAGGTTTGTGTTCCCGGCCTATTAAAGATTGATTTTTACGTTTTGATTTTTAAAATTAGTACTAGGCATTAAAGTGTTTACTCGGGAGTGAATGAGTTCGTTGATGGTGGATGGCAGGCGTTGTGAGTGGAGCTGTGGGTCAGCTCCTTGGCTATGGGAATAAAGCCTGAGCAAAAGGAAGCTTTGTCTCTATCAGAACTGGCTGTGCAGCGCCTCCTCAGGCCCCGCTCCACCGCAGCCCTCAGGGACAGCAGGGCCTAATCTGCCAGCTTCAGTCGGCTCCTGCATTTCAGTGCCAGGCAAGCCTGTAATTACCTACAGCGAAGAGGTGTGTGAATGTATGAAAGAGGTTATTTTTTTTTGGTTGTTTTTTTTCCTTTTTTTTTTTTGAGGTTAGGAAACCTAAAAAAAAAACAATTTATCCACATTTTTGACCTGTAATTGGGTCAGTTGTCAATGAGTAAATCTTTCCCACTGCTCTGCAGTTGCTAGGCCGTCTGAGTGGACTCTCAAGATCAGATCACTGCTGTATGATTAACAAAGGAAAGTAGAGAGAGGGTCCTGTGAGCAAACAATGAAAAGCTCCATTAGTGGAGGGTGGACAAAGATGGACAACAGAAGGTTGGACAGTTTAAAGTTGAAAGATTTGCTGTTGAAACAAAAAATCACTCTCAATATGTTGACTTGTGTCCCCATTTTCATTTACCGTTCAAAATGTATGGGGGCTTCACAGCCAGTCAGGACTCCTTTGAAAATTAGGTTTTTGATTTCAGTGGGACTTTTTCTGATTTCAATAAAAATGAAGAATAAAAAAATATAAACTAGAGATGCACTCAGGATTTACAGACCTTCCTGTTCTGTGGTTTTTGTAAAGTTGTGACCTGCAAATACTAAGGCTGCATTCACACAGCAGGTCATGATGCTCAGTTCCATTTTTTTTACTTATTATTTTTGCATAGTTGCTCTTACTCCTAATAAAGTGCGACCCCAATCAGACTTCTGTCTGAACGGTTTACGAACCCAAAGAGACAAAAGAAGAACGTAGAAGTTTGATTGAAAGTTAGGATGGAGCCGTTTAGTGACCAATTTTAAAGTTTATTCAACAATGACAATAGACAGTGTCCTCACAAAATCATAACACAAAGGACGTTAATAAAAAAAGAAAGCACAAGTAAGTGGTGCAATTGTGATGTGATGCACTTCAATAACACAGACTTCTTTCATAAGTTCATAATTAGAAATTTTCAACCATTGCTCACATCTGGATTCGCCATGTCTGGTGCAGGATTATGATGCATGTCTCGCATCAATCACATGAAAGTTAGATAAAGTGCGTATATGTATCTGAATTATTTCTACATATGGAAGTGAGCGGATTTTCAGGGGGTGAAAAAATCGTAATTGGATCATTCAGATTGTCTGATATGGGTCGCATTCACCTGCTGTGTGAACGAAGCCTAATTTATTTTTCTGAATTTAATAATCCACTAAGAATGTGAGAACAGCATTCAAATCATACAAGGTGTTTTGAACCACTGCTTTATTATAATTTCAAAACCAAATGACAGAACTGTGGAGTTTGAAGCATCTTACATTTGAGATTGGCATAGCTAGCATTAGCAGCTATAAACATCAGTCTCCTTGTGTTTCCGGCAGAGTCTAAATCCCAGATTGTCAACATGTCCCATAATTCTTGGAGGTTGAACATTCAAAGGGAAACGGAGCAACTTTACTGTGACATGTTCCCGTTATCTGCTAGAGTCAAACTCTCTTAAAAGAACATCCTTAATGAATGAATGGTGTAAAAATCCTTCAATTCTGGCCAATATTTCTACAATGATTGTCCAAATGGCGACACAAGCAGCACCGCTGTGATGAGTGAGTATAATCTGGTATTAGCCTGGTTGCTATGTAGCCGGATAAAACGAGTTATGCCTGATTCACACAGCAAGACTTTCCAAAACCTGTGAAACCTGAAGATAAACAGTCTTGGATACAACAGGCTTGATCTTACAGTGGGTGGTGTTGAGACACACAGCAGGAGGAACACACCACACACAGATTTCATTCAAACACTCAGATGTTTGAATGGTTTTGATAGGATTGGTGAACAGTTATTCATGGCTGACTGGGAAGAAGCTTTGGTGATATTTTGTGGATTAGATTTAAGAGAAAAAATATCTATTTAAAGCAATTTTTCTGACATCCTCCTTTCTGGTGCGCCATGACAGTCGTTCATTCTTGTTTTTTTTCGATTCCTCTCAGCATTTCCCTCACCTCTCTTTCTGATTGGGTAAATGTCACATTCAACAGGCTGCGCTCCCATTTCTCCTTGATGAACATCCATCACTCTGTGATATCAGGGCCAAGATAATCCAACATGAATATTCCTTGTTTTTGATGAAAGCGGACTCTTAACACACCACACACACAGCAGGAAGATCTCATGCGATTGACTTAAGAACCTTCCTGACAATCGGTTCAATTAAGGTTTTCGGAAGGGGGAAGAATTGGCGTAAAAGTCTTGCTGTGTGCTGTATGAACGAGGCATAACGTGACTGTAATGACAGTACGCTTGTAAATAACAGCATGGCACTTTATTTATTTTTTGTTTTCTTCTGAAAGGAGCTTGTTCCTATTTAAATTCAATGTGAAACTTTTAACTCAGAGCACTTGATAATTATTATTGTTATTATTGCAGAATTTATTTCACTTTGAGTCGTCTGGAAATTCATTCAGAAGTAACAAGCCGGAGAAACTCTCATAAACAGTGTAATCCCTGTGGAGGGCATGGCTTTATGGCCCACTTAGGTTCTCATTACAGTTAGGTACAGGCACTGGGTATGAGTGTATGTTTTCTTTTCCGTCCTGCTGAATGAAACATGCAGCTCCTGTTGTTTTTTCCTAGCTGAAACATGAATGTTGGCCCAGCCTCCGCTCCTTCAGCCGTCTCCTTCCTGCTCTTCTTCTTTGACAGCAGCTGAGCTGTGGCTCCTCCCACACTCGGCTGCATGCGGATGTTTTTCAGAGTCGATTCACAACTTTCCAGTTGTGCCACTTCCTCGCAGATAAAACAGATACTTAGACGAAAACTGGAAGCAGGTGTGATCAGAGGCACACTTCTGACTTTCCTTTAGGTTTGATCTTCAGCTTTAATATCCTCCTGGATTTTCTCTCAGTAAAATTTCTAGACGTTCCGCAGCTGAAGTCTGCTGGAGTCTCGCTGTGGTTTTTCTCTCTTCATGTAGCGCCAGTCAGAATACAACGGAAACAGGAAGAGCTTCTGTGTCACAATGTTTTGATTGGCATGTTTGAACCTCCCACATGAGGCTGTTTTGAAAGTGTGCGGTTCAGAGAAAAAGTGTGACAAGACAGAAAACATGGCCATCATGCACTTGAAGCGCTTAAAGACACATCAGGCTCCACATCAGGCTTCTGTGGTTCTCATCGTTTAACCTTGTGGTGGTTGAAGAAGTGAATTTAATTCTGCGTCATGCAGCCAGATCATTTCCCCCTCAGTTGGGATTTTCTAATAGGATCTGTGAAGAAATTGAGGCATAACTGGTGCAGTGCTGCGAAACTGTACAGTCTTAAGAAGTTGTGGTTTTTTTTGGGCTTGCTTCCATATATGCGTACAGTTTATTTCCTGAAAGCTGCAAAGCTCACTCTGCTCTATTTCAATGAAGGTTACATTGCTGAACTTTGGTTTTCACCAACTCTTATTTAACTTTGAAGCTTTAGATTTTATCCATTTGAAATGAAAACAAAAAGTTTGGAGCTGGATTTTGTATCTGCAACTAATATGATGAGAACTGATTATGAACATTAGTCTCAATGTGGCCTTAGACCATTGCCTTCACTTGGAGACTACTAAAAGGTCTAAGCTAAGCCAAGGTCTAAGCTAAGCTAAGGTCTTAAGCTCTAAAAGGAACATGCTAAGCTAGTATGTTCCATCAAACAAATGCAGAGTTTGAAACCTAAAAATGATCAAACTAGAAATGTGGCAAAGCCCTGCCTTCTTCTCCATTACCAATGTAAAAAACATTGGTACAAGTTGATACTGAAAATAACCTTGTGGAAGTTCAGGCATATGTGACAATGTGCCCAACCCAAATAGATCTATTTAGTCTAATTTTATGCTGTGTTCTCTGAGCTTTAACATTTATTTTAAATTAATAAAGTTTTAGAATTCCTAATTCCACTTTCTGAACCATTCGAAAGGTTTGCTGCAGTTTATTTTTGCATGTTTGACCAAGGTAGTCAACCTATTGTTTTAGTCAGCTTCTTTATTATTTGTTTTCCATTAACTTTGGAAAATAAGTTTCACAGTCAGTGTAATTTATTGCACTAACTAAGTAGTTCTCCTACAGGCAGGGGGCAGAAAATCTGTGGGAGCCATTGCACTAACTGAAGAAATTACGGCTGTTTTTAGGTGTTTGAGCTGGTGGAGTCTTTGATGTATTTAAGTGTGCTGTACTGGTTCAGAGTTATCAAAATGAAATTGTAATTCAGTACATTTATGTCTGTGTTTAAAAAAATAAATAAATAAACATTTTAAATCTGCTTACCTGTTTTTCTGCATTTGCCAATACTAATCTTGAGATATCAGTATTGGAAAGTGTATTTTTACTGATTTTTTTTTTTTTTTTCCCAATCTAATCGGGATGTGTTACTGCAGCTCTGATTCCTCCCCAGAGATTAAGTGATTGAAATGGGATTGAAATAATACTTATTTGGCGTATCTGCTGTTTGTTTTTACACATCTGTGGCAGACTTGTATAAGCCGGCTGAATCAGCAGCTTCTTTCTCTTTGCCTCTGGCCAGACGGCGTTGCTCTCTGAGCCGCTGCTGACCGGCAGCACACGGATTGGTTCACCGCTGGTCTTCCTCTGGAGACAGGAAGCTTTAGTGTCACACATTTCACCCTTTCCCTGCCTGCACAGCCACAGCAGCAAGGTCCTCCTCGTTCCTGGTTTTCTGCTGAGTTTGGTCCTTTTCCGACTTGCTCATATATATTGCATGCTGCCTGCTTCAGATTTTCCTGCCCTGACCTTGATGGTAACCAATTGTTTTGCAGAGCAGCTTTATTGTTGAACTTGAAATCAAAAAAATATGTCTGTACCAGACTACTGTTCATCCTCCTAGTTTCTTTAATAAGTAAATGATGATGTTAAGAGGAGTTGGAGCGGCTGGTTTCCTGTACAGTCAGTCAGAGGTGGTTTCCTCCCTCTGCTTCTCCTTTATTAAGGAGATTTGTGGGGAGGAGGCCCTCTGACATGAATGCAGCCTCTTCTCATCAAGCCTCTCTGAAATCTGCTCTTATAAACTCAAAGACTTAATAAAACGAATGTTCTCTTGGACAGGCTCATGGAAAAACTTCAGTAGTTTGTTCATGCAAAGGTTTCTTCAACCAGACCTGTAAACACACTGCGCCCAAACTATATATATGCGTGTGTGTCTATATATAATGTTCATATATAATATATATATATATATATATAATTAGGCCTGTCACGATAAACGATAAGTCAATTAATCGAACGATAAATTAAAACTATCGACCTTATCGCAATAATTTTTTGAGACAATTTATCGCCCAGCAAAATCTGTTATCGTGACAGGCCTATATATAATTTTTTTTGCGTTTTATTATGCTGCATTTACCATTTGTTTGTTTTTTTTCTTTTCTTCTCTCTGTCCTGTAGTTGAGATGTTCAGGATGAGGGTGGGATTCTGCCATAGCTGATGCTCCAGTCTGCTGACCTGAACAAGTGGTCCTGACCTGGCAACATACGAATGGCCCAGGGAAACCAGCAGATTGACATTCAGGTTTTGCACGACCTGCGCCAGAAGTTCCCTGAAGTCCCTGAAGGTGTCGTCTCTCAGTGTGTTTTGGAGGTAAAGAGGCTTGAAATAATTAAAAACACATAACACATAATTAAAAAAATAGAATAAAACGCAAAGGAAGTTGTTGAAGTCACAAAACGTATTAAAGTTAATAATGTAATACTAAACAAATACTAATTTAACATATTGAATTTTAGTTACTTAGTGGATGATAAAAACTGATGTATGATTGGAAAGTTGTTTAGAAAAAAATAACTGTCATATAGGCCTGTCGCAATAAACAATAAGTCAATTAATCGGACGATAAATAAAACTATCGACCTCATTTTAATTATCGGCTATATCGTTTCTTCCTGCCTTTTTCTCTTACTGTTGATGACACTGAATGAAAAAAGGCTCAACTCCGGTGCTCTCCATTAACCCTCCCTTCCTTATTTCCTTAGTGTAATGCCCAGCGCGCTGCACCATCTTATGTCGCTTATTGTCGGCCCATTATCAAAACCTGAGAGACACATTAGCAGGCAGAAATCCTAGCTATGACGGTTCGATCAAAACCGTGTTGTGTCCAACAATGGACACAAAATAATAAGTCCAGTTCACTAATTTTGAAACCAGGCATTAATCAATTCCTTACTACAATCTACTTGCAATGCATGTGGCTAGTGTCAGTCTGACTGAATGAAAATCATTATAACTATTTAGGTCACGTTAACGAAGAACAGCTGAAAAGTTACCGGGTTTTCTGGTAGAAATTTCGCTCCAACTCCTCCCTAGTTATTTATATTTTCTTTGCACGAACTGTTGAATAAACATTCATGTTGTTTCTGATGTCTGCTGGATTTCGGGTTGCACCGTATCAGCTGTTCGGGATACCCTCCGTGTTTCCCCTCAGAAAGCAGGAGGAGAATCCGCGCTTTCTGATTGGCTACCGGTCACATTCAACAGGCTGCGTTCAGCTCCCAGTCTGGGCAAATCCTTGATTTAGATCGGAGCGGCACAACAATCTACCATAACACACAACACTAGTGACAATCTCAGAACGAAGAACGTTCTAAGATTGTAGTTCGGGGAAAAAATCCTGTAGTTTGAACTATTGCATCAGGCAGTCGGATGTCTTCTCTATTTAAATCTAATGATTACTGAAGGGCAATATACTATACAGACTTCATAATCTGCACTCTTTTGGTTGAATGCAGTATTTATTTCCACTTTGGCTTTATGTTGCTTAGTTTTTATTCAAGTACATTTATTGTTAATGGAGACTAAGAATCTATTTTATTTTTGGTTTTGGTTGTTTTATTTATTTTGTGTATCAGTTCCAGTGTTAAGTGTCTTTTTAAAGTAAAGTGTATCTATCTTTGGCAGGAAATCACATGTATTATTACATAATTTCCATTAAATCAATGTAAAAAGGTCTTCAAACAATATTATCGTTTATCGCAATAATTTTTTGAGACAATTTATCGCCCAGCAAAATCTGTTATTGTGACAGGCCTACTGTCATAGTGATCTTGTCTTCATATGGTTCAAAATGATCAATGATTTTAAGATGAGGAAAGTTTTGTTTTTGTAAAATGATTCTGAAAAAGCAGAATTTCACCCAATTAAACACATATCTGTATCAACCACTTCTACCATTTGTGAGTGATGGTTGTAGGCCACACAAAACCATTCTAAGGGCCAAAAATGGCCCCTGGGCCACACGTTTTACACCTCTGCCTTTTACTGATGTTCCTGTCTGCTCGTTTTGTGTCTGTATGCCTGTTGGCTCATATTGATGCTATATGAGCAAACAGGCCGGAAAGCATAATATATCAAGGGACACAGATTATGTTGAATTATTTTTCAGTCATTATGGATTCCAGTAAATCAAGTGGTGTGTTTCAGGTCGGTTTACATCACTAAACCATATATATCTTTACCTCTGAATGTCATGTGGAGGGAAGGTAAGATGGATTCCAGGGGGGAAATGGACAGGCTAAAGATATAATCATGTTTTTTTTTTAGATTTCATATCAGGCTTGATCTCCACTTGGTGCTTAGTGTTTTGTTTAGTTTGGATTTACAATAAAGCTGCACAATATCCCACTAATATTTGTAATTGCAATACTGCTTCTTAGAGTTGTGAAAAAAATAACCTATATTTTAATTACTATTTCTTTCTTCATTATGACATTATGTCCCCACTCTGACTGCTAGAGTTCTACACAATGAACTCTAGCATCTGTAACTAAAAACATCCATCAGCGTGACAGTGGTTGTTAGTCCACAAACTAACCTGACATATAATGTTTATACAG
This sequence comes from Poeciliopsis turneri, assembly GCA_922788865.1. Taxonomy (NCBI): domain Eukaryota; kingdom Metazoa; phylum Chordata; class Actinopteri; order Cyprinodontiformes; family Poeciliidae; genus Poeciliopsis; species Poeciliopsis turneri. The sequence continues at coordinate 2,270,104 of CAKLNU010001118.1, read as the reverse complement.
AGTCAATACATGATGGAATATAACAGCATGCCAGTTATTTAGCGGTGCACTGATATTAATATTGCTGTTATGACCAATATTCACTGATATTAGGTATATTTCTCCACTCTTTTGACACCATGAAAACAACAACCACCCTGCTGACTTATTCTCTGCTTCAGTTAAACTCCCCACAATCCTTTGCTGCGTCACTATCGTTGTCACATGACCAAACACCACATGACCAATCTCCTCTCTTCCTCCAGAAACAAACAATGAGATGGAAATATCTTCAGTTCCAATTGGCCCATTATTTAACATCTTATTTCTCACTTCTTCTCTCCTTCCTGCAGTGCAACAACAATCTGGACGCCTGTTGTAAATACTTGTCCCAGGTCAGTCCAGGCTACCTTTACAGTGAATCCAGCAGCCCCAGCTTCTCCGAAGACCCCATCTTGAAGCACATGACCCAGCTGGGGCCTAATGTGCATGTGGCCCCAGACCGGGACGGCCTGAGAATGAATGGCAGCCGGACGCTGGCCCACAGTATGAGTGACGGGCCCCTCCAGACAGGCCAGGCCCCCAGCAGTGACTTTTTCCAGCACGAGCCGCAGTCTGCCCCGGTGCAGGTCCCCTCCACCCTCAACGTCTTCAGCGTGATGGAACCCACGCGTAAGGTGCAGCCCCCACAGAACCTGGGGCTGTACACACTGGGAGCTAAAGGGTCTAGTGTGGGGCCGCAACAGGCCCCCCGTTTCAACCCCATCACAGTGACGCTCGCCCCGAACCTTCAAACGGGCCGCAACACCCCCGCCTCTTTGCACATACACAGCGTGCCCCAGCAGGGCCTGGGCAGCCCTCAGGGCAACTCCATCTTCATCCGGCCGTACGTCAGCCAGTCTGGTTCGGGCCGGCAGAGCCAGCAGCCGGGTGGCCGAGCCCAGTACAGCCCCACTTCCCAGCCCCAGCAGCAGATCTTCCAGATCCACCCATCACCCTCTCCCAGCCCACGCCCCGTGTCCCAGCAGGCTTCTTCGCACACCTCAAGGACCTCTCACGTCTACATGCCCATCAGTTCCCCCACCAACCCTCAGGCACCTGCTATTCCCCCCAGCGGCAGCGTGACGGCATCCTCCAGCGTGTCCTCCTGCCCCCCGTCCTCCTCCTCCTCCGCCCTGCCCTCCTCCCTACCTGCCGTCAGCCAGTACAACATCCAGAACATCTCCACCGGCCCCCGGAAGAACCAGATTGAGATCAAACTTGAATCTCCTCAGCGGAGCAGCTCCGCCACAGCGGTGCTGCGGGCAAGCGGCGGGCCCAGGTCCTCTTCCTCTTCCTCCTCTGGCTGCCCATCCTCTTCCTCCTCTTCTACCGTCTCCAGCACCCCTCAGTCCATTGGAGGGCCTGGCTCCAGCCGCAACCAGCCCACTGTTTACTTCTCAGCCAGCCCACCCACTGCTGCTAGTGCCCTCTCCGAGGAGGCTATGGTGGCCCCCCTGGGGTCCCGCTCCCAGCCCAAGTTTTACATTTCTGCCAGCGACGACAGTGGCAGCAGAAACCCTCCTACAGTCTACATCTCAGCTAACCCTCAGATCCAGGGGCCCTCGGTGGCCAGGACCATGGGGGGCCAAGTGAGCATGAGCCCCGCCTACATTCACCACCATCCGCCTAAGAGTCGGCCCTCTGTGGGAGGCGGAGGCACAGCATCTTCACCTCGCGTGGTAGTGACTCAGCCCAACACCAAATATACCTTTAAAATCACTGTGTCTCCTAACAAACCTCCAGCCGTGTCCCCCGGGGTCGTGTCCCCAACCTTTGAGCCCACCAACCTCCTCAGTCTGCCGTCGGACCACCACTTTGTGGAGCCGGAGCCCCTGCATCTGTCTGACCCACTGTCGCCGCACAGAGAGCGGCCAAGCGAGCCGCGCAGACTCAGCATGGGTTCTGATGACGCAGCGTACACACAAGGTGAGCAACACTCCAGTGCTGAGGTGGCTTTGAGTCTCACTGCAGAAAAATGTTTGTTCTCTGGCTCAGTTCCTGGCTGAATAACTCTCATAAGTGTTCAAAATAAAATGTTAGAACTGAGGAGCAAATTTTTCCAACATTAACTTCCTTTTGCAGGTTGTCCTTCAATGTTTGAACTGCTTCCTTTCCAGGGTTTCTTTTTTAGTTGTGCCTGGTACACATGGCAAGATTTTGAAGGGATAGTATTATTTAAAAAGTAACTTTTTTTGGCCTTTACATCATATTATAATCTAATTTCCTCATCAAAAACATACCTTTTTTGCATGTTTGAGAAATCTTACAGTCTCCCATGGTAACCAATCAGCTTCACAAAAGCACGTGGGTGAACTTAGCTCCATCTTTGAGGGGCAGCTCCTCCTCAGAGCTGCCGTTTCCAAGCTTTTACCTCACAGAACACCCCACCATATCAACTCCTCCATTCAGTTCCTTCAGACTAGCCAGCAGCAATTAGCAAACACCTGGTGGAACCGCTGAGCTCATAATAGGAGCTACCAGTGCAACACTGGTAAAAACATTAATAGAGGAACCACCTTGTGATGACTTCATGAAGGCAAACTTTCAGAAAGAGCAGGAGTTTTTAAAGACACAGAGGCCCAATTTCAAAGCCTTACATTATAAAGTCTTTTTTTTTTTTTTCGACCTATTTGATATATTTTCCGTTTTAATAACATCTGAGGATAACACAGTTCCTTGATTGTGCCATAGAATGCCTCTATGTTCCTGGAAAATACTTAAATATCAACTTCCACCAATTTTTTTTTTATTTTCAACATTAAATCATCTCTGAAGGAGATGATGCAGCTCAGCTCAGCGCCCTCTCTGCAGCAGGACACCATGCGATAACAGCTGGCTCCTCCCATACAGTTTAATAGATTGTTATGTATGTTTTATTTAATTATGCACTAATTTAAACATCTAGAATAAAACAAGTGTAAAACATGGCCACCAGCAACAGCAGACCACACTGTCTGTATTGGTTTACCTACCTGTTTGAGAACTACCCAACAGCTAGCTATGGTACTGTTAGTTTAAACTGTCTTTTACTGTTGAGGTTGAAGTTAGTTTTTTTTTTTTTTTTTTTTCCTAAAAGATTTGAATGATAATGTCATTGCTTGTACTCCTTTCTTATGCTCCCTAAGTGCTTTCCAACTCTCCTTAAACGCCTGCCCTGAAGCTTAAGTCGCTAAAAAGTATATGGTGTATAATCAGAAAAGTTTCTTATGAAAACATAGACTTTAAAAGTACTTCTTGAGTGGCACAGTGTATACTAGCTGTCAGTACTGTGGTGGAGAGATGTTCTTCATGGCCTTTTCCACACGGTAGATGAAAGCCAAGGTGGCTCTCTAAGTAAGGCCTGGTGTGATGACTGCAGTGTGAGTCCTCCACAGTAAACGCTCTGTTTGCCCCCGTCAGCCCCTAACTGCAGATCCTGGAGTGAGTCAAACATGTGGCAGCACACTACTCTTTCCTTTTTTAGACTTTTGACTGTATCATATGTGAGTCACTGGCTTTGGCTTTTGCTCTATGGCGACTACCACACTTAACACTTGTGCGTTTGTATCAAAACACAGAATATCGATTGGCGGTGTTTCGCCTGGCTGAGTCCCATTTAAAGCCACCTGATACGGACACACCTGTCACCACATAATGGTTAATTAAACACTAATGTTTTTACCACCAGTCACCAAGATCATATCGCTCTTTGTTTGGCAGCAGAATATCATTTTTGGTGTTGCGCAACACTTTTTTCTGATACGCAAGTGAAAACCTGTCTGAAATGTAGCCTCCCTGTTAAACTGGTTCAGTTTGGAAAAACAAATTGTTCCGATTGCCTTTTCTGCTTTTTCTTTGAACATCTTTTGGGGGTTTTTCATGGAGGAACAGAGGTTTCTAATTCTATTTTCGGAACATAACTTGACATTAAATGTACAGAGAGAGTTGGAAATGGCTAGAATTTGATTAAATTGTAAAAATAAAGATTCTTTTAGGGTAATATTGTAACAACCCACCACCACAAACTCCTAAAATCACCATAGCAACAATTCAAATCTAAAGCTGGATCAGACTTTTAACAAGTAAGCACATCTACAGATGAAGTAGCCATTTCCAAAGGAAGGCATTTCTCAGGAGGCACAGCTGATTAGACGAATAAACTGAAGCGCAGCACGATTAGACAAGTATGTCATCATAGGGTTTTCTGAAGGACCACACCTGATTGGAAAAAATTGGAACCGCGGGTATCAGAAGACAAGTCGGTCTGATATTAGCAACATAGGAGTTAAAAGTTCCTCCCTTAAATGTTACACTCAAAATTAGCTTCATCTGAGACAACAACAAATGCCTGACCAGACTGGACTGTTGATGTTAACAATTAATGTCATCAATGTCAAAATCCATTTCAATGCTTTTTATACTTTAATTTGTTTTTTTTTTTGTTTTGTTTTGGGGTTTTTTTAACAGAAGTTCCCACAGTTTCCTTCCTGCTGTTTGTAGTGAGTCACCTCCATGCAGACGTGTCTGTCCCTTTCATTCAGACGGTCATAAACACTGTTACCACTGGATCAAAGATCTTAACTTTGAGTCATTTAAAGACCAAATTCACTCCAAGCCAAAAGTGTTATGGAGCTCTTAGTTTGACTGACTGTTCTGTACTGCTGGTAAGAGGCTAACTGATTCTGATTACTCAATACAAGCCCACATTCACATCACTTTTCACACCTGGTTTCTCAACCATAGGGAGACTCTGTGGGATCGCTGTATCTATTGAACCGATACAGCGATTCCTTTGAAAGTTGGAAGGTGTAGAAGAACCCTGAATGGATCCTGGTACAGCTGTGGTTTTTAGAACAATTACTGCAGAACTATTTAACTACAATGGTTCATGTTCAAAGGCCAACAGCTTCTTACCACAGAGTTCTTTTAGCAAAACACTCTTAATGAGGTTTTATCCACATGTTTTTGTTTCGTTTCTTCATGTTGGAGAAAGCCTCTGATAAAACATGCTGTTTTTCTCTCTGCTTTCAGCTCTGTTGGTCCATCAGAAAGCTCGAATGGCGAGACTGTGGCACGAGTTGGAAATGAAGAAGAAGAAGCTGGAGAAACTAAAAGAGGAAGTGAATGAAATGGAGAATGACCTGACCAGGAGAAGGCTGGAGAGATCCAACTCTGCCTCCCAAATTCCTTCTGTAAGATGACAGAGATGGTGTTTACTACTTTGCTTTGTTTGACTTTTTCACGTTTAGATTGTACTGAGCCAGATTTCTTTGTGTGAAGTTTCATTCCAGTATTATCTGGATAAATATGTTGTTATATTCTGTCATTCCTTCTTCCTCTTTCTCTTCTTCCTATCCTCTGTGTTTTGCTTTCTTTTATTTTTTCCTGCCTACTTATATCATTTCCCTCCTTCCATGTCCATGTTCCTTGTATTCTAACTCCTGTCCATCCGTTCAATTGTTGGATTTTGTAGATGTCCTTTAAAATTCTTCCCTTTTATTAGAAATGTCTTTCAGAAAAGTTATAAACTTCTAATGTCTTATAATGAGCAGATACTCAGAGGATATATATTTAGCATTTAAAATAATAAAAAAAAAAGTTTTGTAAATATGTTCAACCTGGAACTCCTCAAGTTCTAGTTACAAGTTTGAATAAAAGTGCCTCAGACATTTTCTCAGCTAAGTAGAAAAGCGTGGGCTGACTCAAAATTTTCACATGGTTTATCTGTCCGACAGAACACTAGAGAAGCAACAACTGGGTTTATTTATCACAAGTCACATCTCTGTCTTTACGTTTACCAATGTTATCATGTGTTCCTGTTATGCAACCCTCCACCACACGCTGTTTAAACAGTAGAGATAAAATACTAGTTTACATTCTCAAACAAATTTCTCTGTCAGAACAGAAGGAACCACGTAGGTCAGCTTTTATATGACAGCTCTGTAGCCATGGTGATAACAGCATCTGTTTAGGTCCATATAAAATAGTACTGTATGCTCAGACTTGATAGGCCACTTGATTTACATCAGGAAGACTTCACAGTTCATGTGCGATACATATAAGCACAGGCATTATTTATCTCTTTATTGATATGCTCCATCTTTAGATGAAGTGGATAAAATATTAGCTGAGTTTTTGGAGTTGTAGAAAGCTCTGGGTAGTTGGAAAGTTTGCCCAGGACGTTGAGATATTGGTTTAGGCTTGAGATTCTTTCTCTGTGTTCCTTCAGATTGATGAAATGAAGAATCTGCGATGCAAAAACAGAACGCTGCAGATCGACATCGACTGCCTCAGCAAAGAAATTGATCTCCTTCAAACAAATGGTATGTGTCCACTTCTGTCTCCTGCGTAATACTCTAGATGTTCTGCTCAATGAATATAAATATCAATTTTTGTCTTTAAAGTGAGTTTTTGGCCTCTTTGTTGTTCATAAAACAGTAAGTTATTTAGAGAAAGCAGTGCAGCAGCAGCTTGCGTGTTCTTTGCACTCAGCGCTGTTAGCTACCAGCTCTTCCTGAATTGCATCCTGCTGCTGCTGGGTAACGAGAGATTTACAGCCCCCACCCCCCACCCCCGTCTCCCCAGGCTGAGCCGCCGCAGGGCCAGCAGCTTCCACACAGCAAGGAAGGATGTTGGGTCTTGCTCTCTCATAAATGTTTTATTGATGACGTCTGTTTGAACACAAAGAGCCTCCAATACAAAGCAAATCAAAACTGATTTTAAAGTTTTGATAGGGCACTGATACGCCAATGTTGTTGCTTCCATTCTGTTTCCATCTGTGTGCAGGACCACACTTAAATCCAAGTGTAATCCATAATTTTTATGACAACATTGGATTCCTTGGTCCTGTCCCACCCAAACCCAAAGGTACTTCATCTGTCGGTAAGGCGATTCCTGGATGCATTCTCTTAATTACTGGCATCTTGCTACAACTGCTTCTGTTTGCATGAACTCCCTCGTTCTTTCAGCAAAAGTCACATTTATGTGTGCTCATATAGAGGCCTGTCATAATAACAAATTTTGCTGATCGAAAAATTGTCCCAGAAGTTATTGCAATAAACAGTAATATTGCTGTTTTGAGACAGATTTCCTGCAATATAATGCTGACGATGTACTAATGCCAGAACACATTCTCAAAGATCAATAAACTTCAAATTCTAATGAACATTTAACACTGGAACTGGAAGACATTTTAAATTTACAAAATAAAATGAATTATGAAATCTATGTAAACAAAATTGTCCATAAAAAGGCTTGGTTGAGACTTAGGCCGCACTAACTGCAGTTGTTTTTGGACGATCGCCGATTACCAATCTTCAAAAAAACATGATCTACAGATTCCAATTCCAATTTGTTTGCCTGAAATGTTGCTAAATCTTGCAAAAAGGAAGCTGACTTGGCAACAGTGGGGTTACTATTGTTAGCTACAAACATGCAGACATGACTTGGTGGGCCGGTCAGTCAAACCTCTCTAAAGGGAGAGCAGAAGAGGACAGCGGTTGATTTTTAGACGTTGGCTGAGGTATAGAAGATCAGGGGATAAGGTTGACTTCACATGCAAGTATCAGTCGATCACCAATCTCTCAAAATTAAGGAAACCGCCACCAATAAATCGGTGCACCCCTACTTGAGACCAAAGCACCAGCCCATCCAGTTTTTGATAGAAAGGGAGAAAAGGGAAAAACAATAAATCATGCTAATAGAAATTATTTTGCTCATTTAATTTATCAAGCAATTACTTGCGTTATTGCTTATTGTGACAGGCCTACCAACATCAAGTAAACACGAACATCATTTGTGTTTGCTTGTACAGAATTTAAGAATTTAAGAATTTATGCCCTTTATGTTTTGTCATTGGCGTCTTATGTGATCTGAAATAGAATGAAAATTGTCCATTTACAGCATCATTTACAAATGAAAATCTGAGAGTATCTGTATTTTAATACCCCGTTTTTTTATTTATTTTTTTTTTTTCATTTTATTTTTTACTTAACCTTTATTTAAGGTTGAATAAAAAAGTTTGGTGCAACCATTTTCCTTAGGAAGAGACATATCAGCTCGGTGATAAGATTTTCAGTTTCAGAACAGGCAGTATCAACTGGGTAGCTCAATTATAAATGAGAAGCCCTCTCAATGGATGGCAGATACTGCAGTTCACCATGGCAACGGGAGGAAATAAGAAGTCTCAAAGTACACATTTCTGACAGAAGGCATTAGAAATGCTAGTAACTGCATAAGGAGAATATCGTAATATGAAAGAAGTGATACTATTGCTGCTGTAAAGTAGTGAGTGTTATTTTGGCAGAGACCAAGTCAGTGCATGAGTGAGATTTGACAGACAACTCCGGTTTTATTCTCAACACTATTGTTTAATTTCCAACAAAAATAGTGCAGGGTGTAATTCAGAGATGACAAGACATCCAATCGTGGTCCGATCTATCTCTCCTGGCGGATAACTGCTGAGGATCAGTGTTCCACAGTCTATTTCTGACGCGTTCCTCTTGTCTCGTCTCACCAAAGCAGTGAGACAAACTCTACACACAGAGAGTAAGCTGACTCAGGATAATGCTTACCTGGATTTCTGAAACTGAAAACTCAGGGTATCCACATACCTACCTTGAACTTACCATGACTTTTCCACATATACCACTTTCTGAAAACTGTTGACAGGACCACTGTTTGTATCAAACCTGTCAAAACTGAACTTTTATAGACGATGGGCAGAAGAAGTCCAGTTTGCAGTTTGCCACAGGGACACAGCAGACATGTAGCAAGAGGTGCTCTGGAAAAATGAGACCCCAACTGGACTAGGACAATTAATCAAATTTTATGATTAATCGATTATTGAAATAAATATAAACTAATTTAGTAACAGATTAATTATTAACTAGAATACACCGACTTTAAAAAGGTAATTTGCCGAAAAACATATTTGAAGTGGTAATTAAGCAAAAACTGTACAAAATATACATGCATACAAACAAAAGCTTCGACTGCTAATATGTTCAACCCAAAAGTGCTCAAGTAGCAGTTTGGCTCAAATTGACACTTGAATTTTCAGCAGCGTTGTGTTAACCTCCTTTCCTTTCCCTTTGTTCTCAGACCCAGGAAGTAAAATTGTGAAGCCCAGCACAGATCCAGAGGAGGATGAGGGCACCCATTGGAACTGCACAGCCTGCACCTTCCTCAACCATCCCGCCCTCAACCGCTGTGAACAGTGCGACTTCCCGCGGCACTTCTGAGCCAAGGTGGCGCAGCGCCGCGCCCTGCCTCCGCACACCCTGACGTCTCGCAGGCTACAGTAGACCAGACTTTTTGAGTTCTCCTTTTGCTTTCGTGTGGCGAAAGAGAAAAACGGACGGACGGCTGCAGCAGTGAAAACTGCGCATCCTCTTCTTCTCAGCTATTGATCGTCTTTCCTGTTCTCTGAAGTTGGTGTAAAGCTGTCCACCGAAGGCCTGACTGGACAGCGTATACAGCTCCTGTTGGTTCCCAACAGTGGCATGATACCTCGCTTTAGAGACCGGGACTGTGTCTCGTTGGGAAATGCTTCGCTGCTTCCACTCACAGTATTATGAGCGTGGCCCCGCAGTGACGGCACACGTTCGCACAAACATCCAGGTGCCGCTGTGCCTTTTCCTGATCGTATATCTGAATTGTTTCTTCCTCTGTGACGGCCTGACCTGGTGATGGAACTGAGCTCAGCCGCCGAAGGAAATCCTCTTGTGGACTTGAACGTTGGTTTGCCGTTTCTAGAGGATGCCAAAGGGCAAACAGCCACTGTTGCTGCCATGTTTCCATGCTTATTAATGTCTCCAGCTCCCCCTTTCTGTCTACGTAGCCACGACTCGACAAAAAACAAGTTGCATGCTTTATGTACAGTACATTGAAGCAGAAGCTCTCCTCGAGCTCCTTGCTGTACATAATTTTTAGAATGTGCTTTTAAACCTTTTTTCCCTCACACTATGAATCACGTGTATTTCCTGTAATTATAGCTTTATAGACTTTATCAACTATTTTATTTCTGTTTTCCTTAAACAGACAAGCACCATGCTCCATTTTTAAGCTTTTTACTTGATTTGTGTGGGAGCGGAAGCTTTGCAGAAGGAGACGAGCAGAGCCGGTAAAAACCCTCACAGTCATCACGAAGCTACATGTGTCGGTTGGTCCATTGATCGCTTGTGTATTTGCCGAGTTTCCCGTGTACGATCTGTTGACGTAAGGCGACGGAGGAGGAGTTCTTGTTGTTTTTATTTTTGTTTTTGTTCTTCAGGACATATTGGAGACTTTCTGGGTTTGGGGTAGAAGAGCTGGGTTTAAAAAAAAAAAAAAGAATTAAAAAATGACAAACTGCCATCCTATCTGACAACTGGAATGTAGGATTGATGTTTGGGGATAAACTACACCTCAGTGCGAAGAGACTCATTTTGTAACACACCAGGATTGATTTGGAGGACCTCCTGGAAAAGATCTGAAGTTCTCAAGCAGACGTGAGTCTGAGTGGAGCTTCTGGTTTCAACCAACTGGTGTTGAATTAAAACATCTTTCCTCTGTTTCAATGACCCCTCTGTGACCCTTGTGCCTTATACACAGGTTAGAATTGTTACACAGACACAGCCCCCACACACACACACACACATAAACACACACACACAATGTAAGCACATGATTGTCCACTGTGTATTCCCTTATTTTTATTGGCTCATTTATCCTCTTAACCTTTTTATCTAAGAGGGAGCGTCTAAAGTTTACTCAATGTGATTTAAGATATAATAACCTTGAACTAGTTACTTTTGAATTTTTCCTTATTTGTGAGCTGGTGCCTTACATTAGTGCCTTATGAATTTATATTGACAATCTCCTCAGTCAAATTTCAAGTGCCATTTTTTTAAACCAAATTCTTCGTATTATGTAATCCCATTTAAAAGTAGAAGATGATTTATTGTCTCTTTAGCACTTACATCTTTGTTCTTCCTTTTTCCAACCCAAAGAATCCAGTTTTCAGCGTTACCTGCACCTTGGTGTGAAGAGGCAGTTCATTCATGTTTTATTAAATGGAGGAAAAAGTTATTTGGGTATCTAAAGTTTTTTAGCTGGGAAAACTGTCTTTGTAACAGATAAGTTATTTGTAAAAATAAAAAAAAATCTATTCTGAATGTTGTTGGTGTGCCTTCAGAATGCTCTTCCCACTAGATGGCAGTAGAGCTCAATTGCTGTTCAGAAATTGAAGTCACTTTTCGACTGTGGTTCCAGCTTATGAAAATCAAAAGTTCTGTTTTTCATAAAATTAGAAAATCATATTAGTTCAACTTGGAAAAATAAAAAGGAATTGATGGATTGAATTTAATTAACATTTGTATTTCAGTGTTTATTGATTGTTATAAAGTAGAAATATGAATTACAGTAATACAAAAGTGATAAAGGAGTGGGTAGAAGTATGAACTTATTAGAGCCCCTGCCTACTCAACAATGTCATTATTAAGATGTCTTCCTGTTTCTAAGTATTGTAGCAGTAAGCCTTCATCCTCCTCTGGTTCTTTATTAAAATAGAAAATGCTGTATTTATCGCCAAGGGGAAATTGCTCAAGGCCTGACGCCAATATTTAACACTCCATCCAAAGTGTTAAATATTGGTAAACACAAATATAACCATAAGCAATTTAAAATGAATATTAAAATACATATTTTATCAGGGGCTGCACAGTGGCGCAGTGGGTAGCGCTGTTGCCTTGCAGCAAGAAGGTCCTGGGTTCGATTCCCGGTCCGGGGTCTTTCTGCACGGAGTTTGCATGTTCTCCCTGTGCATGCGTGGGTTCTCTCCGGGTTCTCCGGCTTCCTCCCACAGTCCAAAAACATGACTGTCAGGTTAATTGGCCTTCCCAAATTCTCCCTAGGTGTGAGTGTGTGTGTGTATGGTTGTTTGTCCTGTTTGTCTTTGTGTTGCCCTGCGACAGACTGGCGACCTGTCCAGGGTGAACCCCGCCTCTCGCCCGGAACGCAGCTGGAGATAGGCACCAGCAACTCCCGACCCCGTTAGGGAGAAGGGTGACGGAAAATGGATGGATATTTTATCAGTGAGTTCAGTAACCAAATTAAAGATAAATATATAAAACATAAATGAATAAAATAAGAATGCACATGGAAATACATTTCCATATAAATAAAATAAAATGTTTAACTAATAAATACACAAGTCCAGAGAAAACCCAGAAAGAACAGTCAGAGTTGGGTGTTGTATGATCTGATGGCAACATGAGAAATGAGTTCTGTAGTGCATTCAATGATGTGCTTATAATATTTCCATAGAGATATACTTGAATAGAATGGAAAGATTTCATTTCTGTAGCTTTTTTTCAATTTTGAGTCCAAACCATGTTAAAGACTGTAGAGTTCCCAGGTGTAATTACAAAGTTTGCAACAGGATGAAATTAGTTATTTTTTGGGGGGTTTTTTTTGTTTTGTTTTTTTGCCTGATCTGGACAGACAGAGAAATGATAAACCAAAAGTGTAAACTGTACATTCATTTTCCCCACCTGGCATTCTGAAGCTGTGACATGGTGAGTTGGTGAACTCTGTTCTGTTGACCTGCTGTTGTTAGAGAAGCCCAGGTTGCTTTAATGGCAGCATCATTAAAGCAGGTCAAATGACGACAGCAGCGTGTCTGTGTGAGATTCTCTGGAGTGAATTGATGAAGCGTCATTCTGTATCACGTTAAGAGTTCATGTTGTGTAACCGTGTCTCTGTGGGAAAGTCTTCACCGTTTCCTATACATTGCTGATGTGCCCTTGGGCAAGGCACTTTACTACATGTTGAGTAAGTTTACTGAGAAACCTGAAGTCACAATAACAACTCAACAGCTTTGTTAGGCTTTCAATTTAAAGTCATTATGCAATGATGTCTTATGAGTCACTGGAACACTTCATCTTTTAAAGGGGCAGCATGATGTGTTTGCCAGCTACTCGGTGCCATTTTAATGCAAAAATCAATAACTGTTCATTTCAGGTGTTTAAAAAAAATACTGTATGTATCAAATATTGCTTAAAGGTGACGCAGGCCACAGTCTGGCCCTGTGCTGGCGGGCCGTGGCTCCTGTCCCAGCTGCCACCAGCAGGTCTCTGCAGCCAGTGGTACCTGATGGCAGCCAGTGGTACCTGATGGTACCTGACGGCAGCCGGGACTTGGTACCTGATGGCAGCCAGTGGTACCTGACGGCAGCCAGGGTACCTGATGGTACCTGATGGCAGCCAGTGGTACCTAATGGTACCTGAGGCAGCCGCCGGTACCTAATGGTACCTGATGGCAGCTGTCGCCGGAAATGTCGCGATAGTTGCCGGTGCCACGATTTGAGCCTGTGCTGTCTCTGCCTTTTAAAGTGCTATGCTGCTACGGCCACCAGGAGGCGCCACTCGTCGTCATACAGTAATTGGCAGACTCAACACAAAAAACCAACTTGTTTATAAAGTTTTTTTTATTCAAAATGTGCAACAAAAGCTCAATGTTTTCACAGTCTTTACAAAAGTACAGTCTAGTGTTCCTCATTTTGAGGCAACATGAACAAACAACACATGTTGCTTTAATAAACATTTGTCGACGCTACAATAAGTAGCTGGAATGGAGCGAAGTGCATTGCACTTCTGTAATAAAGGAATAGCTGACATTTTAGTTTTATCAGACCAACTTCCTTCTTAATGCTTAAAATAATGTGTGTGACATATTTCATAACAAATAAAATTTCTCTTGAGGAAATGTTCACTTTAGTTTCACTATTTCCGGGATGAGAACTCCAGTGTGGGCTCAGCTTTGAGGCCTGCCAGTCTAGAAGGACATGTTGCTGGTCCTGTAGTTTTGGATGAGTCCGATCAGTTCCAGCATGTCTGAGATGTGGGGGTTGGCGTTCAGGACCTGCTCCACCATGCTCTGAGGGAACAGCGTGCTCAGCTGACTCCGCAGGTCGTTCCTCTGCTCACTGGACACACCTCTGCTCTGGCTGATGGGGGCGCTGGGCTGCTGCACCCAGGGGTCCCGGGGCAGACTGTGGCTATGCTGGTACTGCATGTCTGAGAAATGAGGCGTCTGCTCCCCACTGTGTGCAGGCACAGCGGGGCAGGAGCTCCACACCGGCTGGCGCTGCTGCTGGTGCTGCTGGTGGTGGAGGTGGTGATGGTTGGCCCGGTTCTGGTGGCCACACCTGCACTGGCTGTACATGTGACCCTCACAGGGCACAGAGCCGCTTTGTGGAGGGTAGTAACTGTGTCCGTTGGGCGAAAGTCTCAGGCTGTTCCCGGCGTACGAGCCGGACATTTGGTAGCTGCCTCTGCCGCTGCTGTAGCTGGTCAGAGGGGGTTCCAGGCTGTAGGCCATGTCCTGGATGCTGAGCCTGGACATGGAGCTACCCATGGAGCTGAAGGCCTCATCTGCCTCGGAACTTGAGTACTGGCAAAAAAGAGGACTTTTGTTTAGCTGGCTTCTCAGGTTGCTGCTCTCCCTGTAACAGCTGGGGGGGTCGCTGTGGGTCAGGTCGTCTCTGCTCCCATAGGGAGGGCTGGGTGGAGTGTATCTGTGTTCAGGTTGATGTGCCAGAGCCCTCAGTTCATCTGCGACAGCCAGCTGTGACTGGTTCACCCTCTCTGGATGGTAGAACTTGCATTTTATCCCGTAAGTACATTTCTTTCCTGGAAAACCAGACAAACAGGGAAATCGGTTCATTTTGAGTTCCACAGAGAAAATACAGTGTGCCACCATCACTACTGTCTCTGATACACAAAAATAAATCTCAAACTTTGTCCTCGTCCTTCAGTTCCAGGAATCTATTACTCAGAATTTGAAGCTTGAATTTTCAGACACATTAAGCCAAAGCAAGTTACAAGTTTGAACGTCAGTGAACAGAAAAACAACTCCTACAAGCTAATAACGCATTTTAGATTTTCAAGCACAACATGCTTCATTTTCACTGAAGGACTGCATGAAAAAATAAATGAATTCCTGACCATCAGCCATATTGGATTTTGAGTTCAGGGTTCGAAGGAAATTCCAACCTCAGAATCTGTATTCTGTTGAATACAAATTTCAACTTTAAAATAACTAGAGGACATTTTCTGTTAGATTACTAAGTCCATTTTTCTTTTCTGTTTTGTTTTTATGTTCACTGCTCAAATCAAAAAGACTCATGTTTTCTAACGGCTCTGTTTCAAATTGTCCAGATGGTGAACTAAAAAAATATGTTTCTTAAATGAGGTGTTTGCTAAAAGGCTATAAAATGTTTTCTGTTCACTGTGAAGACCCTCCAGGTTTAGCCTCAATATTTACACATCTCCACATTAATATTTGACAGTGTTAGGCAGAGAAAAACAGTATTAGCTTTTATTTGCCCACTTGGTGGTAGCATGTCTGTGCAAAATAAACTCCATCTGCATGTTCACAGATGATCATCCGTCTCTGGGACGCAGTCAGCTGTTAGCTTGCAGGCGGTTTTGTCTCTGCAGCTCTAACCTGTGTTACCGTTTAACCTGAAGCTCAATGAAAGTTGATGCTTTAACTGGATGTTTGGTTTTTGACCCTTTGGCTGTGAAAGGTTAATGATGAAGTCTGAATGGAAACACGTGGAGGCATTTTGTCTGCATGCGAACACTTTGTTGTTCCATCCAACATTGTTGAAACTAACAACTTTCTACGTGAATGATTAAGATCTAAGATGCTGATCACTCGTATCATATATTTTTGCTGCTTGTTACAGTATTGGTTTCTATTTTGCTGCTGTCCCATGGGACAGAACGAGTGATTATTAATAAAGTGACGGGAACTTACCATATGGACAGTGCTGCTGCTTGTTGTCCTGTGTCCATGGCTTCTTCCTGAGGAAGTCATCAATGGTGGGACCGTTTCTACCAAGGGGATCATCTGGAGGCATGAACCTGCACATCACCACACGGATAAAATTAGGTCAGAGGCTGTTGGACCAGACCCAGGGCAGGCAGTTGGGACAACTGAGGAAGCCTTACTTGTCGTTGGCAAATGTGTACATTAGGAGCCTCTCCTCAATAAACTTTTTCCACTGGGGATTCTCCGTCTGCAGGTCTCGGTAGTTGTCGTTGGACACGATGATTCCGTCATATTCAACTGCCAGCTTGATGATGTAGCGGTCATCGTAACACACCACCCTCTTGCCGTTGACGCAGCGGGACGGTGTGTACACCAGGATCTTTCTCCTCTCCAGCTCATGGAGAATATGTTGATCTATGGGACACAAGACAATGCAATTTAGTACAATGATAGAGCTGTTTGCGAATCTTTTCTTTGGTAAAGGACCTCTTTAAATGTTGTCTTCATATTTCAGTAGCAAAGCAGCTGCTATATCCATAACCCGGTTGATGATCGGACCAGGTTTGGATGAGCGCTCTGGCTGTTCTTTCTGTTCCAGGTGTTTTAGACTCTCGTGTTTGAACCATGTTTTATGCCATCTCAGCAGCTGAGATGTATTTGGAAGAATTTTCATGCCTTTGTGACCTTGACCATTACAAATGGCCCTTCTAAGTCAGTTAATCCAACTTTTTTAGAGGTAGATTTTTAAAAATCCTAACTGTAGAGAACCACAGTTGCAGTGGAGTGAAGACAGGTTTATCGTGTATCCATGCAGGAAGATAAACATCAACATTTTCCACGTATCGACAAGATCACTGAGGTTTCTGCAGGATTTGTTCTGGCATGAAGCAGAGGCTACCTGGAAAACATTAGCAACAAGCTAATTATTTCTGAAGCTGCCTGTGTAAATGGTTAAAGTTGGATACTTTGTCCTTCACACAGTATTTGGTGATACTGCTGTTTCTTCATGTTGCAGCTGTCATATTTGGTTACTAGATCTGATCTACTGTTAACATGTTTAAGCACCTGCTGCACATTAGAGTCTCTGAAGCAGGAGACCTAAACCTCGCTGTTCACACAGGCCTTCACTCCTTGTTTTGACAGTGACTGTCAGAGCACGAAATATCAAAGATGTTGAGTTACCTCCTGCACTACTTTGTCAGGCCCTGATGAGCACTTCCCTGGAACAAGTTAAGGTTTGCAGGGATGATCCAACACAAACAACATACTGGATATCATTTAGGTGCAGCCATTTCCTCATTCTGCATGGAGTTTGGATCTCAATGCAGATCAGTGGAAGTCGCTGAAGGCGCTTTGACCGGCTGCAGCTGCCAAACGGGATGAATGCAACACAACAGATGGCAGGATGGGAATTTACCTGCACTAATCAGTTCTAAGCCTCAGTGGCAAATTGCATGCCTTGACAGTTCCAAAGATTGTACAACTTACTTCCTTGATTCATCTAACTTCAGTTTCTTGATAACATTGCCGCTGCCTCAACATGCTAGGTGAGCAAAAAGACTTCGACTGTTGTATTATGCAAATGAATCACCTTGCTCTTCCTCGGTTCCAGTAAGCTCCAGCATTTGCTTTCATGTGGCATTTCACCATGAAAGTGCACCGGTTTCCACTCGTGTCGAACAATAATACCAAAAGAAAGAAAATTGTACAAAACAAGTTGTTTTTCTAATTTCACAAGTTTTGAGTTTTGAGTCATGTGCGTCAGAGTTTCAGGTTGGTGTCATGAGACCTTTAGCTTGGTTCTCATCTAGAGGTTCAGACGTCTGCATACATGAGTTGATCCCCATCAGGACGGTAAGTGCCACCTCAGATGGGTAAGAAGTTTGCAATGTCTTCCCAGAGTCCAAAAACATGACTGTCAGGTCAACTGGTTTCTCTAAATTAGCCTTAGATGTGTGTGTCCCGTGTCTCTATAATGGACTGATGACCTGTCCAGATGGGCACCTGTGGCCCTGTAAGAACCAGCGGGTACAAACAATGGACATGTCAAGGAGTTAAAAAGTAAATTTTCTCATGAGATCATTAAGTATCATTAATACTTCTGATAAGTCTTGTCAGAAGTGCTGGTAGAAGTTCATTCATACTGTCATCCATTCATTGTCTTCTGCTTATCTGAAGATCTATTGTCCTCTCACTCATAAATCAAGTCACCAGGGTTCTTGAATTATTCTACCCTAGGTAGGTAGAAATATCCCTTTTAGAACCATCAGAGATTGGTTCTAAGTATAACTTGTCTTTTCAAAAAGGAAAACAACTCAATCTCAGAACCACCATCAGTCGAAAAGGAACACGACCCTGCCTGACTGAGCTCTGAGATCTGCGTGCAAACTAAAAGGTCACTCTGCAGTCAAGCATCGGTCACTCTGCTTGATTCAGACAGCCAGAGGACGTCAGCAAGGGCCACTAATGCAACCCACTGGTTCCTATGAAGAACTTCACTGCAGACGTGTGCTATGAGGCCCATCTGCAGCACAGTAACCACTGCCCGAAGCCTGCTGAGTTCACACAAATCAAAGTGTTTCATCTTGCGCAGCAGAGCCACAGTACTAAACCCTCCAGTCACCTGGCAGTGCTTTCTAAAATGAACAGTGGCATTTCCCTCTCAGTGTGACAGAGTGGCTGCAGCGCATTCAGGTGATCTTACCTGTGATGGGCGCCTCAGGCCGCGGCTGCTCCTTCCTCCACAGCGGCACAAATACGGTGATGTGACGCAGGCCTTTGTCCCAAAACCAGTTCACCGCCAGCTGGAGGCCTTGGCACGAAAACACCTTCTTGTCGCCATGGCTACGGAGACAAAAGTCAGTGTCAACAAAAAGAAATCTACTTCTGCTTTTGCATTTCCTTATACGTTAGTCACACTCACACACACACACACACACCTACTCTCCCACTTTCAGGAAGCTGATGGTTTTGTAAGACATGTGCTTCAGAGTTCTGTCCACGCTCGTAGCTAGGTCACCAGATGCAGAAGTGAAACTTTTCATTTGTTGTTTCTCTAATTGATGCTGCTGACCTATGAGAACTAAAACTGTTAACTGATTCAACCGTGGAGCCTTTTATAACTGACAACATGCCTGTTTTTAAAGACATTTACTTCCCCATACTGGTGTAACTGTGAATAAGACATTTCGTAACAATCATAGTGTCAGAATGATAATAATCATCATGATAAATGGATGGAATTTGTTTTGTTTTGTCTTAGATTTATTGATTTTGACTTCTTGACATTTGGGAAAACAAATTCTGAAGGGTCATTTTAAAGGGAAAATTAATTATTCACAATGTTGTAGTTTTATATATTATTGCCACCTGATAATATTTACTAAATAAATGAACTTTATTTAGTCCTGATGAAAATCCTAACCTCTTTGCCAGGTTTGAGTCGTTTCAGGTTTCAGCAGTTTAACATGTTGACTCTTGAACCTCAGCGTTACCAAGCGCCGACTGCTGAGCAGGTAAACTAGATCATTTTGCTTACATGAGACATTGTGTGTGCTTACATGCTCCTGGGTATCTGTTCACATGTGTGTGTGCGGGGGAGTTTCCCTTTTTTTTTTCCATAAGCAGGAAGTGGTGAGCTGCTTTCCATACAACAGGTAAAAAGATAATGACTGACACGAGCTGTTTGTGGCTCACCCACATGAGTTACCTGATAGTCTGTTTCTTTAAACCACTTTGGCTTCTCACACTTTATTAAAAATCATGATAGTTTCTTACTTCTGCTTCCTGTGTGTATTAGAACGTCTCATTGCGTCAGATGAATGTATGGTAGAGATCTAGTCATGGGTCAAACAGTATCAGTCCAAATTCAGTAACTTTATAAAAAAACTGGCCGTGACTTTAAAAGCGTCTTATTGAAATCTAAAACATGTTCATGGACGTATGTGTTTTTTAAAAGCGCAAACAATAAAATATCATTTTATTTTTGTCCAGTGGGGAAACGTTTAAAAACATTCACATGTTTTTAATTCCAGATGCGTCTGTGAGGCACAAGTGAGATGTGCTGATTGCTTCTGCAGCTTCGTGGGTGAGCATGACAAATGTGTGAGAAAGTCAGAGGTAAGTTACTACTGAGGGAGGGACTGAGACTGAAAACAAGTTGGCGTTTACCAAGTAAGACTCAACTGCGATCTGAACCATGTTGCATCATGGGAACTGGAAGATATGACCTTTCTTTAAGGTTTGAGCTAAAAACCTTTTTTTAGTTTCTGATAAGTCGGCCGACTTAAAGGAATTCTTCTTGCTGTTCGGGTCGTTCTGGGAAACGACTCGGTTATTTGGAATAACGAAACGAGCGTCTGACATCCGTGAGGAGGCACAAACCTCTCACTGCTCTACCTGGGAAAAACGTCAGAGTCAACAGTTCAGTTTTCTTCCTCTTTGGACTCACTCCATGTCCTTACAGGAACATGTGTTGTAAAAACATCCCTCCTTTATCTTCTAGTTGAAATTCATAACGTTTCCGCCATCTTCTGACTCAGCTGTCTGTTTTAATTTAGAACTTCCTGATCCATTAATGTAGGTCGTGAAAATATACCAGCCGTGTAATCATGTCATGAAGCAATTGTCATGGTGTGACACGTTCTGTGATGGTTCTTGGCCCCATGCACAATAATGTGTTCACACAAATAGGAGACGACCAGAACAAGTTTTTGCAATATTTCTGGCAAAGAGAAGGATAGTAGAAAATGGCATCTTTCATGCTAAAATGGTTGTAGTGTCAAAAAACAATAACAATTGTTTGTGTGTGTGTGTGTGTGTGTGTGTGTGTGTGTGTGTGTGTGTGTGTGTGTGGGTGTGTGTGTGTGTGTGTGTGATTTCATGGAATCTGTTTTGAGTCTAGAGTTATTCATTAGAACAGGAACAGATCAGATTGAAAGTTAAAATTTAAAGCTGAGCAACTCGTCGTGTTCGTCCACATGTTTCTATTTACAGAGCATCAATTGCGTAATAACATTGCTGTTCTTCTCGGGACGACGGAAAATCTAAAAGCCGAACAAATGTTTCAGGTGAAAAATGAGCAGAAACCAACAACATGTCACGCTGCTTCTCGAGCACAACCCGGAGCGACACATCATCTGCAAAGAGGAAGTGTTCTCTGATCACAAGCCTGAACTCAAACCAGGCTTGAGTTCAGGCCTGGTTTGAGCAACGTTAAAGATGAACGACAAAAAAGATCCACCGAAATGCATTCTCAAACGAATGTTTCTGAGTGATAATGTAGGATAATGTTTACTGAAACAGACACAAGCTGCTGCTCTGTACATGCACATCGCCAACAAACACTTTTTCCAGAAAGTAAAGGAAGAAAAACATGATTTCTGGTGCTGACAAACCAAATAAACCCTTTTGCTTTGCTTGAGAATAACATGGAAGTATTTATGTGAAAATACGTGAGTTTTGGGAATCATCCTGGTTTCTGTTCTGGTTGAATCGCTTTAATGTTCAGAGCACATTAACTGGTCAACATGATTCATCTCAGAGATCCTACGCTTAACCAGCACTTCATTATCATCAGTAATGTGATGCAACCATGTAAATTAGGTAATACAGCAGCAGATGGGCAGTAAAGCACCTGCATGTTCTACAGTAATTACCGAGAACCTCTTTAGTTCCACAGAGAATCTCTCTGTCTCAACGCTGCAGAGAAAACAAACAGTTTTTAAGGTGTTGAGTTAAACTTTCTCAGCAAAGAGAGTTTAAATACTCCAACTGCTGCTGTGTCTTCCTCCACACACTCAGTGAAACTCAAGATAAGTGTTTCTAGTGACAGATAAGTGTTGCTGACTCACCTCATTGCCACATTGCTGCCGTCTATAACCACGGGTCTGAAGCCTGTGTTGGACTCTCTGTCAGGGCCGGTCCTGGCCTTGCTGGGGCCGGGGCCGGGGCCGGGGCCGGGGCTGCAGCCTCTGGGCACCAGCTTGGGACTGTTGGGTACGCTGGTGCTGCGAGTGTGGCAGGTCTTGATGAGCTCCTCCAGGATGTCGTTGGTCTGGGCGTCGTGGTGCAGGCTCTCCAGCACCCGGAGGATGTCGGTGTGAGCGTATCCCAGCTTGAGAAAACGTTCCACTTTGGCGTGCTGCTGCTGCTGCTGGCGGTCCATCGCTGCGAGCTGCTGTCTTTCTCAGGTCTGTCTGTCTTTGGGAATCCCTCGTCTCGCCTCCTTATTCTGGCCGACGCCAGTCTCCAGGGTAACAGTCTGTGTTTTGGAACAGTTGACAGGTGTCAAAGACTGTGGGTGCAGACAGAGGAGCTCTGTCACTGAAAACACAGGAAGCACATCTGTGGTTTCTACGGGGTTTTCAGACAATCAGATTGTGGTCGAACGCGCTGCGATAGAATCTGCTCTGGTTGCCGCAGCCTCATGACTCTGAACGCAAGCGCCCAAACCGGCTGACGTCACGCTGAGCGAAGAAAGCCCCTCGCGGCCGGAGAGAGGAAGCAAAGGGGTCCGCTGTGATGTCTGGTCTAATTTTACCTCCTGACTCACTGAAAACAGCCACCAAAAACATGAATGAATGGAAACGGCATGAATGGACAGCGAGGTTTTCAAGCCCCCAGTGTTTTCATCACACCCCGGGAACTCCCTAAGGCTCCCACCCAGAGCGGCACCACACTGCTGGGTGACTCAACCCGCAGCCTTCAGCTGTCCTGACCCTGAGAAGACACAAACCCGTATGTCACACCTGAAGTCGGACCTGAAGGGTGTGCCTTTAAGAGAAACAGGCAGCGAACAGCAGATGACAGTCATTCTTTGGAGCTTGATCATTGTCCAGCCTCATCGAGAAACCAGGTAGCCTAACGGCTAAAGAATGAGGAAAAAGCTCCAGTCAGGCTCTACAGATGGCTGTCTAAAAGGAGCAGTTCTCTGTTTTTATCTGCCGTTTCCTTCTCTGTGCTTGCACACTGTTGCTACAAAGTGCACCTAACCACATCCTTTGCCCTCGCTTCTCACTCTGTCTGTTTAACTCGTGTTTTCTCGTCTACACCGTTGGACAAGCGCACACCTTCACCTCGGACCACAGTCTGACCCCTAACACCTTCCTCCCTCTCTGCGTTTGCCTGAGACGTGACTTGACACGCTCTGACCTCAGAAACCTCAGATTCCTCCGAAAAAGCAGAGAAGCGTCTCCACCAGAGCAGCTCTGTCAGCCAGCTGAAGCCGGGTCTGTGAGTGGACTTACACGCTCCAGGTGGATCCCTCCTGTGTCCCGGCTGCCGTGTGTGTGTGTGTGTGTGTGTGAGCTGCTCCTGCCTGCCAGCCGTTCTGACAAACACTACCGGTGTGTGTGAAGCTGCTCTTATTACTCACAGGAGGAAGAGAAAAAAATCGCCTGTACTTCCTGGTCTGGGATCAGTTCCTGACAAGCCTGAGGGATTTTATGTGAACGAACACTTCCTTGTGTGGTGCAATAGATGCTGGATAAATGTGTGCAGTTCCTTGAAGCGTGCCAGGTTTATTCCTTGGCAGGAGATTAAAAATAATCATCTTGGTGTCTTATTTCAGTTTTTTTGCACATATACATATATATCCACCTTCATATCTGTGAACGGATTAGAGAGAAACAACATGGCATCTTCACTCACTGGAGCTGATTTAGTAGCCAAAGTGTGGCAATCAATTCAATTCAAATGCATTCATTCATTAAAGTTTGTCCTGTTCACAAGAAAATTCATGAGAGCTAACAGAGAAATTTATGAACAAAGCGAATCCATTAAGAGCACCGGATCCTCTTTGCCAACGCCAGCTATTTATTTTATTTATTTAACAGTTGAGTGTTTCAGGTCGTCCAATTGATTTTAGCATCGCACAATGATAATCGAATTCAGAGCAAAAAGTGTTTTTCAAACAATGACTAAAGGCTTAAACAAAAAGGAGCAGACAGGCTCAGACGTTATCAAGACCCCAAAGGTCTTGATGACATCTGGGAAAATATTCTGACTGATGAAGCAAGAGGATGGGTCTTTGGAAGGTGTGTGTCCTGTCAGAGCCAACGCACTGTTTCAGAAAGAGAACATAACACCAGCAGGTGAACATGGTGGTGACAGGATGATGATCTGGGCCCGTTTTGGTCCTGCAGGATCTGAAAAGACTTGCAATTGATTAAATTCAATTCTGCTTTCTCCACCTTCTGAAACCAATTTTTGTATTTACTCAGGTTGTGGTTGTCTTTTGGTCATCTGAAACATTTATGGGACCAAAAAAAGTGAAAATTAAACAAAGATTTGTATAAATGAGATCTTGATTTACAGCATTGGACAGTTAAACATCTGAAGCTGTGACCTGGAGTCACTGCACTGATAAACCACTGACTCCAAGATTTGGTGCTTCTGAGATATTTGGACCTTTTTATTTGAGTAGCTGTAGAAAAGATAGCATTACATTGTCTGACTAATCTGAAAATGTGGTTGAAAAATATAAAAAAAAAGTCAAATTCACCTATTGATGTTCCAATGTGGTTGATGAAATATGCTGACCGGGTCAGACCGGGTCAGTCCGGGTCAGACCGGGTCAGTCCGGATCAGACCGGGTCAGTCCGGGTCAGACCGGATCAGACCGGGTCAGACCGGGTCAGACCGGGTCAGCAAAGTAAAAAAATCAAATAAAGCTTTTTAGCTATTTTTAAATCAATATGTGACCAGAGTGCCCTAACAGTAACATTATATTTTGAGAGATATAATGTATCTCTCAAAAAGATATGGGATGATGATGATGATGATGAAGCCTGAGGTTCATTAACTTGCAGGTAATGTTACTGTAGCACAGAGATTTATTTTGGGCTGTTTCTATGTTTCGCTGTCATCTCCATGGATGTGATCGTCGCCGGCGCATCACGTCCAGTAGCTTCACGTTCTCCACAGATGATGCACTTGATCTAGTTTTCCTGTTTTTAAAGTTGTCAGTTTCCTGGTCAAAGTCACTGAAGAGGCTGCTGCTGTCACTTCCTGGATAAATGAACTCTGATTTTCAGAGGTTGTAACTTTAGCTCATAGTTTATCTGCTGGTTTTCTCCTCAATGAAAGGAGCAACGGCTGCTTCTAATCTTTATGAACACAAACAGTGTTTGTAGACAAATGTTTCTGTTCTATTCTCCTCCATCTTGAGCCTTGCTGGGCTTTCTTACCAAAGGCCATCATAGTCCTGTGGTCCAGTTTCCAGTCCGACTGGAGGAAAGTTCATTATTTGTTATGTTGACTAAATGGTCCAGTTGGATTTAAACTGTGTGTGTAAGTGGATTAAAGTAGATTATACATTCTGGATATTAATCAGAATAATTTATCTTTAGTGCCTCGTCAGTGCCATGAAAATAAATAGAATTGAGTCCATTTAAATTCATTCAGAATCTGTTGAGCTGTGAAAACTTACCACAGAAAATTCAAGTGAATTTATTGTTTACTCAGGACCGGCCTTTTATCAGACTTGTGATTTTATCACAAGTCATGTCAGCTCAGGTCACATTTGCTGTGTGCAGTGCAGACTGGGAGCCCTTTACACAACTATATTTAGACAATAACTCACTTTGACCAGAGGTTTGGTGAGAAAAGGAAACATGTCAACTATTTCTTCAAGAACTCAACACTGATGCAGCAACACTATTTTATTAGGCACTGAAGCATTTCAGCTTATAGAAATTACTCATTTGTTCATAATCCATCCAGTCATATTTGATCACCTCTGACACAGGCTATTGCAAAATAATCAAGCAAGCATTAATCCACACAATGTTCCAGGATGAAGGCAACAATGTAGGAGAGCCAACAGAAAAATATTCCCAAAGGTTTCAACACAGAATATTAAGAAACTGTTTCTTTTCTGGAGCATCTAGCTAGCTTAGCTCAGTAGGAAGCTAACAAAGCTAAAAGCTAGTGTCTTTCTGGGTTAGTAAAATAGCTTCTGCCTTCCTTCTGGTTAATAAATTTTTTATGATGTTGAATCTGAATAATATTCAGATATAATACGACATGTTACAGTCATAACATTTATCACACATAGGCTGGGCTCTCTCTCTCTCTCTCTCTCTCTCTCTCTCTCTCTCTCTCTCTATCTCTCTCTCTATATATATATATATATATATATATATATATATATATATATATATATATATATATATATATGGCTATGAATGACAGGGTATATATATATAAAAATGACAAGTCATACCCTGTCATTACTTTTGAACTTTGTTTTCTGGTACATTCATAGCCTTCATTGCTTCCTCATCAGTCTGACATTTACTATTTAAAAAGGATTTTTGAAAAGTATTCACAAAAGTCACCCCTCAGCCCAGAGTGTGGCCATGTCCAGTTTAGATATATAAACAGAATTTTATTTTGTTTCAGATACACAATAGAAAACCAGCAGCACTTACTGGTTTTAATGCATTCAGCCAATTCAGAGTAAAATGGCTCAGAAACGTTGAGATGAACCAGAGGGAGGCAGGCCGTCTTGCTAAATCAAGGAAGAAAACCAAAAACTACAATCTGAATAGATGATCAAAGAAGAAAACTCCACAAAACGTCCCTATCAAAATATTGTTCTCTTGGTAAACAGTGTGTCAGATGATCCCCAGCACAGAACTGAAGCTCCAGCTTGCTGTGAACCACAGAGAACAAACTGGAACAGATTGTGCTGTTTTATGGACGCACTTGTGTGTATGCAGGGAAAAGCTATAAATGTTTCCTCATTTTAATACTCCAAATATTTTTTTGTGTGACACTAAATGTGAATTATACGCACTTCACTCTCCCTGTGTTTTGTTTTACTTCATCCGTACTGTTCCCAATGGCTTCATTGTTTGGTCAATTTCCTTGTTTTTAAAAAAAATAAAAAACTGAAAACTTTTTTTGCCGATCAGGAAGAGGGAAAAAAAAACTTCCAGTTACAGGCCTCAAAAGAACAGCAGCTCTGTGCCGGATTTGTGGAGATAAGTTGCCGGTTGTGTTATGAATACCATGAACCCGACCCTGACTGCAGCTTCCCATAGGAATCAGTTTCACTGTCAGACAAACACACACAAGAGGTTCATTCTGTACAAAATAGCATATCATACTTTTAATTTGTATGTTTTTTTTCCAACAAGGTTGTTTTCCAGGTACTCTCTAACGATAGTCAGACTTTAACTGAGCCAGCCGGACTGTTTGCCTGAGCATGCTCAGGGCTAAATATAGACTGACACGCATTTCAAGCAAGCTGACCAGTTCCAGGAAAGAGATAAGAGTTGACTTCCATTTAACACGTTAAAGTCGCAGCTTTTAATTCAACTAAAGTTGTACGTTTATATCAGTGAGGTTTTTGTCAGATTGCTGGGAATGAATCCATTCAGAGATAAACTGACAGTTCAGACTTGTTGGAATGCGACGGTTTACCTGAACTGCTTCTACTTCCAGGAACCACAGCCTTCAAAAGGCTCAGTGTGCCATTGTTGTTCCTCAGTATCAGTGTGACACACAGAGCTATTTCTGACAGCTTAGCATGTGTACATAAAAAGTCACATAGTTAGAGAATCTGTTCTAATCCCAGAGTGACGACATCGCGGGAAATCTCATGCTCAGAAACACGAGCGGTCATGCTTTCAGAGGGTGACACAGCATTTTGTTGATCCCAAGCAGGAAGTTGGGTAAAAATGGCCTGTGTTGGATGGAGAAAATCAACCAGTTGTACGCTCATTTTCTTTTGATGGATAGATTCATGTTTCATCTGACAGTGAAAGAGCTGAAGATGTCTGATGTAAAGAGCACAGCTGGAGTGAAACTCCTGACATTTTGTCCATGTTTGTTTTTAAAGCAAACTGCTCAAACCAGGAAGTTCAGGGAATTTTTGATGATATTCCAGCTGTGGATCATGGCACACAGACAAACAGCACAGTGCTGAGGTAAAACTGCCTGCGGTGTCATTCTGGTCTTATATGACGACTTTACTTGTTACAGATTTTGCTGCATCATGGAGCTTTGAATCATTTGAACTGATCTACTTTCTGTCAGGTTGACTTGATAAAACCTGAAGTTACTGTTGAAGGTCAGAGTCGAGGGTTCACTGCTCTGTTTGCATCAACAAGACATTTGACTTGCTGACAGGAGACAGGAAAATGACTACAGGCCTTTCAGGAGGATAAAAATACGGGTCAAAGTCCTTAATTTAGTCCTGTGGAAGAACTTTAGTGGTAATATTGCCAATAACTGTAGCTCAACAACAGCTACAGGCTAAACTGTAGTTGTGTTTAGGCAGGAGGGATTACTGGACTTCAGGTGTGTCAGTCCCAAACACTGTGGTTGTGCAGGTTGGGAACCTCGAGGTCTTTGTTTTGCATAGATGATCTGGCTGTTTTGGCTGTTTTGGCTGTTTTGGCCGTTTTGGCTGTTTTGGCCATTTTGGCCGTTTTGGCCGTTTTGACCATTTTGGCCGTTTATGGCGTTTTCACACCTGGCAGTCTGGTTGGATTGGGGACCAAAACTGTAACATGTGTTACATTTTCAGCTGCTGCAGTTCGATTTCACACTGAACTGTATCACACAACTGAATTATCAAATTAATTAAAAAATGTGTGGTGAAGCTGCACCAGCACCCGCTGAAAGGAAACGACATGAAAACCTCAGAAGAAGAAGAACTTTCTCCTTCACAAAATGTAAACAAAAACAGAGGCGCATGAGAGTTTTGCAGCTGTAGGATTTTACTTTGGTCTGAATGATAATCAATAAAAGTTAGTAATAAAAATAATAATAAACTTTTGTCTGAATGAGTCAATTCTTCCACCATTCCTAGACATGTGCATTTGTTTTGGTTGTATCTACCCAGAATGCAATGCTTTATAGTCCACTTCCTGCTTTAAGAGCAGTCTTGAGTCTCTTTTTGAGACCACATCTGCATTGGAACTGCGCCAGAGTCACTCAGCTGAACAGAGTTTGCTTGTTTGGTCTGGATCACCGTTTGATTTCACATTCACACCTCACCAAACAAACCGGACTTTCTATACAGATGGACTGGAGTTGGAGCAACGCGGCTAGTTTGACTGCATCCTCAGAGACATGACCTTCAGCGGACACCTCTATGTGACCAACAGGCTTCTGCGCCTCGTCTGCCATGATGACAGCATCTCTCTGGTCTCTGAGGTAAAAAAAAACCTGAGCTAAAAAATGATCTCAGTTCACTCAGTGTCTACCTCCAAACCTTCACCTATTGTGACAAGATCCAAAGTTCTAGTAGCTGAACAGAGTTTCCTCCTCGACTTCACAGGTTTTATTTTTGACCAATAATGTTACTGAGCTTTACTGATGACTCTGAGATATTCCTGAGGGACCTGGTCTGGAAAATCCTCCAGACCTGTGGAGGGAGTTCAGGGTCAGTGAAGGAGACGCGTCGTCATTACAGGCCAACACATCTGGAATGAACAGGGATGAAAGGAAAACAGAGCAACAAGACGAACCAACAGGATCTCAGTACAACATGAATGATCCTGAAGAGTAAAGAACAAATCAGTTCCAGGCTGCGTGATCTACTGGAATCCAAATGAACTGGCTGATGACAGAGTAATGATGACACATTTGTTTTTTAATAAGAAGTGTGTTTAATATCTGTCTGAAGATTATTTTCAAAAGGTGCTTTTGAACCTGACATATGAGACTCACCTGGATTCTCCTCGAATATAATTAATAAACATGTTGTGTAACATAGAGAAAATAAAAAATAACGATGGGTTGTGGAAATGCAAATGTGGTGAAATTATTTCCTTGACTGTTGTGGCTGAAAGGTGTTCATTATGTTCAGACAGACAGACAGACAGCCTAAGGAGAAACCGCCTCTGTCTCTGGTTTTTACAGATCATCCACTGAACTTCACGAATGTTGGAGAAACCTTTGAGTTTCTTGTGGAAACCATTCAGGAAGCCTGAATATTTACTGCCACAAAGAGCCACAGAGCCACAGAGCAACCCACTCCCCCACTGGCTCCTAATGACTAGTGGCAGCAACAATTAGCAAACACCTGGTGAAGTCATGAGGCAAGACAAGGCAACTTTATTTATATAGCACCTTTCAGACAAGTCAAAGAGCTTGTACAAAAAAGTTCAAAACAACATGCAACAAAAAGATTCAAGAAAAACATCAAGCAGGTTAAAAATAGACAATTAAATATTAAAAATTAGTGGTTGCAAACAGCTTTATGAAGGAGCACTGTTGTGATGACCTGATGAGTGGAGTGTCCGAAAGAGCAGGAGCTTTTAAAGAGACAGTCGCCCAATTTCAAGGAGACAAATTGCAAAGTCAAATTTCTTTGAGTTATGTTTGATATCATATGTAGAGCATTTTTAGAACAACAGAAGGTAACATATTTACTTCACATATTTGCTTGATTGTGCATTAAAATGTAACTGTGCACCTGGAAAATACATAACGGTGTCCCTTTAACAGAACTTCATCAGTCCAGGGAGGCAGATAGAATTCTGTATTATAATATCACATAGAATCCCATTAAAATACACTGATATTCGCATCTGTAAAAGGTTTTATGGGGTGATAAATACATTACATTACATGTCTTACATTACTTGAAACACTTCAGAACCTGTAGAAGGAGGAACAGAGCAGCTGCTCGCTTCAGATTCAGATTTTAGGTTTTAAGCTGGTTGCAGACGATATGGAACAAACTAACAAACTACACTTTTAAAGAAATACCCAAACTCATCTTCACCAGCATATTTCAACAGTTCTGCTTCTGGAGGTTTTATATTAGATCTGCGTGGTGGTGGGTGGTGCTCTGAGAACATTGAAGTTGTGAGGGATTGACTGTGTGTGTACAGAGTGTGTGTGTACAGAGTGTGTGTGTACAGAGTATGCGTGTGTAGTGAGGGTAATTTCCCCACATGTTTAGTCACAGATTTCCACCTTGTTTTGTTCAGGCCTGCAGCTCCGTGGCTTGGGTGTGTTTCCAGGCAAAACCTGCTTTTATTTGACAGGAAACACACTCTGACTCTGCTGACGTGGAGCAGGAGGACATGCACAGCTCAGTGTGTTGCTGCTGATCCACTCTCAGGTCTTCAGTGAGGATGGAGCGACTCGCAGGAGAAGCTTTTGATAATATGGGTATTGAACTGAAAGATATTAGAAAATGATCTTCTTGGCACAAGATCACACAAAGTGGGTCCAGTGATTTCATTGCATCATTTCACCTTTATTACCTCATTATACATACTTTATAATTAGGCACATCTTCAAACCTGGCCTTCAGGTTTTGCAATTCACCTTAAGTCATCAAAGTGTTGTTAGGAATCTCTGTTTACATTCATTCAGGCAGATAAAAATACTCAAAAATGTTTTGTATTGATTTTTAATGACTCTTAGTCTGCATGCAAAAAAAAAGAAAAAAGAGAATACGCAATAAAATGGTTTAGAATAAAGTAAATTGATGAGTTAGAATGACCTAGTCAAAGTCCAGATCTAAATCAAACTGACAATCTGCGGAAAGTCCAAAATTGATCTGTATTCATACAAAATAACATTTCATTTTGTCTGTTGTTTTTCTTTAAGTAGTAAAAACAAAGTTAAAAATATACACTGCTCAAAAAAATAAAGGGAACACTCAAATAACACATCCTAGATCTGAATGAATGAAATATTCTCATTGAATACTTTGTCCTGTACAAAGTTGAATGTGCTGACAACAAAATCATTGTTGATTGTCAATCAGTGTTGCTTCCTAAGTGGACAGTTTGATTTCACAGAAGTTTGATGTACTTGGAGTTATATTGTGTTGTTTGAGTGTTCCCTTTATTTTTTTGAGCAGTATATATACGGCTGTGAGTTTCAGTGACGTTTTAAATAAAGTTTTTCCACAACAGAACCAAAACATTTCCAGAGGAAGAGAAGAAAAGTTCATCCTGTCTTCCTCCGGTGGGTTAATGATTAACTTAAACATATGTGATCTGGTTTATATGAGGAATCTGGATTGACTGAGGTGTGAGAAACAGGAACGCTTTGTTTCTGTTCCTCCTCATAAAAATACAGCAGTAAGACGAAAGAACAAATCTTTACACATAAATGAGACTGAAGGTTTGTTCAGGCCTGAATACTCAGATTCTGATCCTGCTTGTTTTACATGTGTACAAAGAGGCCCGATCTGTGTGTGCGTGTGTGTGTGTGTGCGTGTGCATGTGTGTGTGTGTATTTGGATCTTTGCAGAAGTTTCAGACATAAAAAAATAAACCGTGCAAACAGCCTGCAGGCAGCGTAGGCAGCCGGGGATGACTCTGGCAGTGGTTCCACCCGGGGGCGTAAAGCAGTGCAACCCATTTTTTCCACTCTGATCGGTACCAGAACCTTTCGCTTTTCTAGGTTAACCTTCAGCACACTTATTTTGGTTCTCCCCTGTAGATCTGTTTCCACTACTCCTCTCCGCCTACAGGATTGGATCTTATTTTGGGGGAACTGAAAACAGTGTGTGGTAACTTCTGCGAAAGATGCAAACCAAACAGAAGAGGCAAGTTCAACTCTGGCAGGTGAAAGAGTTCAAGGACAAAGATCCAAATTCTGCTGGTTCAACTGTTTTCTTACAGCTTCTATGTTCAAGGATTAAGTATAAGGAAGTAAACAGAAATGTAGATTCTTCTACATGGTAGGAGAATCAAACAGATTTCATATCGTTGAAAGGTTTTTATTTCTGTGAACAGCCAACATTTCCAAAGTTGAAGACTCCACCTGGATTCCAGTTGCTGGTTAAACCCTGACTGATGAAGAGTCATTGATCAGTTTGTTTGTTTCTGTTTCAGGTTCTCAGCCTGTAGAGGTTCAGATCTGGGAGTTGTTCTGCTCTCCGGTTTTCTCTGAGCTGGGAAATTCTGACTTCCCAGTCAGAAGAATGAACTGGAACGCCGTCCAAATTCATTGGACGGCGGGGAGCAACTCCAACTACCTCCAGTTGGGACTTGCAAGGTTGATTTTGCATTTCAATACGGCCGCTCCTCGCACCAGCAGCAGAAAGATGTGGTGAAACGTTTATTTTACAAGAGTGCGTACAAAATCAATGTTACAGCATCTGTTCAGTGACTGGATGGGCTTAGAGTCTCCAGGTGACAACGGAATTTAGAGTTGTGTATCATCTGTGTAGTTATGGTAACTAATCTCATTTCCTGTTATAATCTGAGCCAGTGGAAGCCTGTAGATATTTAGCAGGCTGGGATTGAACCTTGGGGACCCCCATGTGACCTCTGTCCAGTTCTTTATAACAGATTATAACCAGCTGAGTTTTGAACTAGAGTCCAACCAACTCTTCAGCGCAGCATTCAGTACTGTTGACTTTTTACTGAAAGGGCTAAAGTCCAACAGAATCAGCACTGTGATTCTTCCACAACTTATCACTGAGTACTCAGTACTGTGGGAACCATGGAAACCAGACTGAAACCTGTTGGTCATCTTTAAGTAGTCATCTTTAATGGCTGAAGGTTGGTCTGGACTCTGCAGCAGTGATTTATTGTTCTTTTATCAGTGGTGTAATAAAAGCCTGGAGGAAAACACCTGATAAGAGCAATAAGTTCAAACAACATGGAGAATCACAGTTTAGTCACGATTTATTGTTTTCAACAAGGGCCCGTTGGTTTGGTTTGAATAACTTTGTATCTTCAATAAGTAAAATTATTTGTATTTTTCCAGACCAACATTAACCTTTGCTGGATCTGAAATATTGAAGCGTGAAAGAGTTTTCACAGCACCAGTCAAAGAAAATTCAGCTTGTTTATAATGACACAATAAAATGCAAACAAGTCACCTCTACTGGTTAATCTCCTCAATCAACTGTTAGAAAGATTATGAACTATAAAAGGAGAGATGGAAAGTGTGCTGGTTAGAAAAATATTTTATTATCCTTGGCATCAAATTTAAAATGAACATTTTCTGCTGATTTCAGATTCATTTGCTGAAGTTCAATCTTTGTAACTGGAAGTTTGTCAAACTTCCAGATAAAGAAGTGCAGCTCAGAGTTTCAGCGTGACCCTGCAGACAGAGCATGAGCTGACAGGTGGGTGGAGGGAGACACCAGTGGTTTCCCTCAGCAGCGTGAGGGCAGAGGGAACCCACCCACCTACTTTCCATACAGACATTTCTAAAATACAACCCCCCCAGCAGTGGGACCTTGTGCAGCTTTTGTTCTAAATGCGGCGGTCACAAGCGGAAGATGCAGAAGAAGTAAACAACACGGCGATGAGGAAGTCTGTCATGGTTACAAAATAACAAAAAAAAAAAAAAAAGTAGAACTGATAAGACAAATTCCATGTCACTTTCTACGCACTGCTTTTGGTTTATTTATGTAGAAATTGCACAATTGATGTCATTTTCGCTTTTAGTTGGGTGACTTAAACAAAGGTCATAATTAAATTAACACCAGCCAGTTCCCTCATCTGAACCTGCTCCTGTTTTTATCCTTGGACTTCCGGGGCGAGCGACTGCGGCTGCGGCTGCGGCTGCGGCTGTGGCTGCGCTCTCGGTGACCTTTGTCCCGGCTCTCCTTCCCGTGTTTGAGCCGGGACTTGCCGTGTTTGTGCTCTCTGTCTCTGGAACGCGATCGAGAGCCCGAGCGCTGGCGGACAGACTTTCGGTCGCGTCTGCTCTCCTCGTTGTCCTGGAAACAAGAGCAGAGTGAGGACGGTGAGAACCGAGGAGAAGACGGACGAGATCTGAAGTCCAGTTAGGAGGAACCAGGAGGACGTTTACTCCTTTGATCAAGTTTGAACTTCTAGGAAAGACTTTTTGCCCAGTCAGAGATGAACAGATCCACTTTTTTCACTTCTGATTCTGATACCAATATCTGAGCTTTAGTATTGGCCGATACTGAACTGATACAAAAAACAGCAGAAGTGACTTAAAATGTTTCTTTTTTAACAATAAATATACTGAATTACTCATTTATTTGCTAACTGCACCAGTACAGCACATTACATACACCAACAGCTTCACTAGTTAGCTCAAACATCAAACAAGAATTTGTAGTGGAGCCGTATCAGGAGGAAAAGCTATGACATTCCAAGGGCCCCTGACCAACAGGGGGCCCTCCGCAATTGATTTATTTTATGGAAGTACAAACAATTGAGGCCCTGTCAATAACAAAATTAATCATATTGTGTTTTCTAAAATAGTTTTTAGCAGTAAAAATCAAATGTTGCCCCAGACCTTTTGGCATGAAATGATAGGGTCTTATCATTTCATGCAGATCCAAACTCCCTGGATCTGCATGAAATGATTCCTTCCTGTTTGAGGTGATGGTGTTCAGCAGCAGACGGTGGAAAACAAGAACGACTGTGGCAGTTACTATGCCGCCAAGAAAATAGAGAAATAGAGAGAGAAAAAAACAAGTGTCAATTTATGACCCAGTTTTTCTCCAGGAGATGTGGGTAGACTGTGAGATTATCAAACATTTAGCAAAGTTAGCTTAGCTACAGACTGTTTTCCTCCTTTTCACTAGCATTTAATGAAGGAAGGAAAAAAATGACCAACATTTTGATGACCTGCTCCTGAACCTGTATCAGTCAGCAGCAGCTCTGACCCTCCCCCTCCTGACCCGTCCCCTCCTGACCCGTCCCCTCCTGACCCGTCCTCTCCTGACCCGTCCCCTCCTGATCCGTCCTCTCCTGACCCGTCCCCTCCTGAGTGAAATTAAAGCTGCAGAATGTAACTTTAACAAAAATATAGATATTTGTTCACATATTTGTTAAAGCTGTCATTATGTTGTGACAGTATGGTATAAGAGATAATCTGTGAAAAATGCATTTCCTCTGCTTTCTCAAAGTGCAAGAAACAACCAATCAGAGACAGGAGCGCTTTAGTGCTGTCAATCACTATCTCATGTGGCTGCTGCTCTGTGCTGTAGCTAGTAATAACTACAAGTTGCTTCTCCCCTATTAGAACATTTAGCAGTGAGTGAATGAGGATGATTGACAGCACTAAGACTCTCTTCCTGGTTCTGATTGGTTGTTTTGGCCAGAATGTTGCATTAACTAGCAATGGTAATTCAGGGACGTTCAGGTTGATTATCTGTCTTGTAACATGGTGGCAGCTGTAATAAATATGGAGAAAACATTTTTTTTTTTTTTATTAACGTAAAATACTCCAGCTTGAATAAAATGCATATACGTAGAATTTTTTCAGAATTCTACTTTATCTATATTTTGCATGTTGCCTATGACTGTTGCCGTGGCGAGAGACATTTCAGTAATCTAAAACTAATAGAAAAAATTTAAGCTACCTACTTACAAACTGTATGTGAACTGCTGCATGTAACATTCACTAGCAGTAAATATTGTCCTGTTTATCAGCATTGGACCAAAGGAAGGCAGGCAGCTTTAAAATTGTGATGCTTTTGATAGATCAGATAGACTCAAGAAATTGTGACAGCAGCTGCTTGAGGGGGGTTTTTTCAATTTTTGTCAGGGGGCCCAAGATTCCTGGCAGCGCCCCTGATTTAGTCAGTCAGTGAATAAATAACAAAAGAGTGAGAGAGAGAAAGAGAGAAACAGAGAAACAGAGAGAAGCTCAGGTTTCTTGGAAGTGATAAAGTTATTAAAGGAACAAGGAAGTAATCCACAGGAGTACTTTAGCTGCTGCTATCTTTCCTGGCAGACCTGAGGTGGTTTTGCAGACAGGTAACCAGCCTCAGGTCTGCTTCTTCATCAGTCAGCCTTCATTCCAAAAATTCATCAACGTTCCTGTCAGACATCTTCTGCATTTTTGTATATCGCTGAGATATGACACGAAAACGTCCTGCAACGCTACCTCCTACCAGACTGGAGAACAGTCTGCGCGGCCATTCACTGCACCATGGTGCTGACCAGGAGGTTCTCAGTGTCAAAGGTCAACAATAACTCCAGAGCTGCCTGTTCAGACTGGAGGAACAGGCAACATGCTGGTGATTCTCAGTTGCTCCATGTAAATCTGTTGAAAAATAAAACTAACATGTGGCATCTCGTTCTGCTGACTGTGCACCGCTGGGTCCCTGGAAGCCTGAAAACAGCTAAAACAAACGATACGTCATTTATCTACATGACGATAAAGTCAATATACTAATAAAATCCTGGGATCATAACATCATTATGTAACCCTGATGAATAACAGTAATAAAAAAATACATCCTCCACCTCAAACTACACAGACCAGAAAAAACATCTGTTTCTTATCGTGTCTTAAAAGGATTCCAGTAATAAAAACAACAACAACACACACACCCAACACACACACACACGCACGCACGCACGCACGCACGCACACACACACACACACACACCCAACACACACACACGCACAGGATGGAGAAATCAAGCAAACACCGCAGAAGCAGAGAGAGAGACAGGAGAAAAACCATGAAGCATGGTAGTGGCAGGCTGATGATATGGGTCTGACTCCTTCTAGAGAAAAACATTTAGAACAGGAAGGAGACTCAGATTCCTGAAGTAGAATCTCTACAAACGTCGTCCTCTCTGAGAAGGAACCAGAGGAAGCTCCTCACACACACTTCTCTTCTTCTCTTCTTTATTTTACGTTTGTTTGTTTTCCTCTCATCATGCTACACGCTACATGCTAAAGTGTCTTAAGTTCTGTTATGAAGACAAATGCAACAATCCAACGTGGCGAACTGGCCACCAACATGAGGCTTTAGGGTTCTGAAGATAAACATTTTGATTCATCGTTGTCTCAGTAAATTTCAACTGATGATGCTGAATAAAAAAACAAAACTCCACGTTATCAATACATCTGAAAATAAGATTAAATACAGTTACTGTGTGCAGCTTAGTGACGTAAATCACAGCTATAAGTCAGGCGTCCTGAAGACGTTTCAAATGGGAATGTATAATAATATGAAAATGTATGATAATATAAATAATATAAACACTGAGAACGCAATATGACCTGAGAGTTTCAGGAACTGACCTTGTGCTTTTTGGATTTCCTGTTGTCCTCGTCATCTGAATGATGATGGTGTTTCTTGTGTTTCTTCTCAGGGTGCCGATGGCTCGTCGCCTCCTCCTCATCCTCGATTAGCAGGTCATACTTGGAGCTGTTTGGAAGGTTATGGAAATCTCAGCAGTAGAAAGGCAGTGGGGACGGAGACGAATGGGAAGAATATCAACAGACAAATAAAACATTCCCAGGCATGTGAACACAGAAGCATACTCTTGTTTGGGCTTCACTTGATCCTTCAGAGCCAGCTTGGAACGGCTCTCCAAGTCCTTCTCGTAAGCCTTGAAGTCATCTTTAGTGTATTTCCCACCTAGGACACACACACAGCTTTTCACTTAAAGGAGCAGT
The DNA here is from genome assembly GCA_922788865.1 of Poeciliopsis turneri. Lineage (NCBI taxonomy): Eukaryota > Metazoa > Chordata > Actinopteri > Cyprinodontiformes > Poeciliidae > Poeciliopsis > Poeciliopsis turneri. The sequence continues at coordinate 2,231,944 of CAKLNU010001118.1, read as the reverse complement.
GCAGACTTTTAGACGTGAGGTTCTGCTAAAGGTTTAGAAACGGCTAAACTCTTATCTGAGTTGATCTTTATGTTGGCATAAATCCAGACTAGTAACGGCTCGTCTGACCTAAAGGAGACTTTTATGAAAGCTGAAGTTATCCTTACTGTTTATTGGCCGTTTATCTACGGGGAAGCCTGTGATTGCATCTCTAGGACACAGGCATAGGAGGCTGTGCACCACTAGTGACAATGAGAACAATGAGAACAATGAGAACACCTAAAGCATTTCATGGATTTTTTCCCTCTACTTATTTTTCTTAAGTTTTTGTTTCTTTCTTAACTGGAAATGCTTCACATTCACATGTCTGATCTTCAGCATGAGCTTCACACAGGAAGATCTATGGAGGTACACGCAGGTCCACTTCCTGTGTAAACAATCATGGACCTGTGTGTGCGTAAGCAGACCATGTGACCCTGATGACGGTTTGGATTGGATGTTCACGCAATTTATATTCATGTTTCTTAAAGGGCAAGAAGGGTTGCAACTTTACATTTCTGCACAAACTTTGCAGATCTTTAGCTTCTCTAAGCTTGTCAGTGGTGGCGTTATGTTGTCACTGGGGGTCATTACTGGGGGTCAGCAGAGGTTTGCTTTGATACTGGCTTCTTTCTGACTAGCTCTTAGCTTTAGCCTCTGGGATCAGCTAGTCTAAATTTATGAGAAATGCAGAGCAATTTACTGCAAATATGATACCATCTGCTTGTGAACTTCAAAGAAATTCATTTCAAAAACACAGAGCTATCCCTTTAACGTAAAAGAAACCATATGAAACGGAGGAACACTGCTGTCGCTCCCACAAACTAAGAGGAACATATTATCTAACCTTTTAGTATGTTTTTCTATTACGTTACATTGTTTTATTTTATTGTATTTAAAACGAGGCGTCTTTGAGTACGTAAAAAGGCGTTATGTGAAAAACTGTATTATCACTATTGTTATTAAAAGTCCAGCCTCAGGACCAGCATGGCTACCTTTCCCTTTCCATTTGATCTTTGCGACCGACTGGCTGAAGTCCACATGGATCCGTCGGTCATCAATTAGCACGTTGTCCATTTTGAAGTAAGCCTTCTCACAGTCTTCTTGCTGTCAAGAAAACAAGTTTATATATTGTAAAGTTCAATGTCAAAAAAAAAAAAAAAGAACAATGTGATCAAAAACTCAGCTCTAATTTGACCAATAACAGCAGACCTCACATGAACTACCCGCCTTATGCACCTGCTGAATGGACACTGACTGTTCTGTCCAAATGTTCCAGATATTAAATGACACACACGCTCTTAAATGTCTTCACACAAAAGGTAAAGGAAAGCCAAAAGCTGATTTAACTAGATGCCCATATGCGGAGGAATATGATACCAGCTGCCAAGTTCAGGAACCCGGAATAAAAACATGGATTTCATGTGGAAGCAGAAACTTTCTGCTCCGTTTTAATGTGCCGTGGAAAACCCTGGCTCCTCTCTTATCTTTCATTTTCAAGGAGTCAGCTTTTTCTGGCTTCTTTACAAGAACCGTTTGGTGCACCGCACGCCACTGGCCAAGCATGAAAGGCAACATCTAAAAAAATGCAGCATCCTCTACTGGTTGCACAATGCATTGCACTTCGGCTCCACTTCAGAGCCTTGATCCTGTTTGGTTTGCAGTGAAATTCCTGCAGCCTCGTTATTCCCCCTGATCAAAAGTTCACACGGTTCATATCTGAAAAACAAACCGTGCAAATATGATCTCCCCTATTACCTTACATATCTGACCTAACCAACGGTGTAGGACAGGTTTCATGCTTCCAACTTATCGGCTCTTATTTCTCCACTGCAGCCGCTCTGAAGCACGGCAGTGACAGGTGGGGATGTGAGACCTGTTTTATCTGCTTCACTTTCCCTCCTCTGTCATAATGACTCCAACAATCTGATGGGATCAAAATCAACATGTTGTAAACAGAGCAAACTGAGTTTATGACTGATTTCCAGACTTCGCATCCTGCAGGGTTTTTCCACCCGTTGTCATTTCCCTTATAAAAACTGGAGGACATAAATATATGGAAAAACAAGATGTTATCAGTTTGTGTTTCCCGGTGAACCAGAACATGCAAAAGGCACAAGAAGAAAAACTAATTAAAAGGGAAGTTGAGTGTTTAGAACATCATGAGAGAGTTTGTTATAACAGCGCATCTTAACCCAGCTGGAACATGTCTGACTTTATGAAGCATAGCTGAACTTTGAACCCACCTTCACAAATATAACAATAAGATCATACTGCAGGCACCGCCTCTCGAAGATCAATAAACTTTCATTTCCAAAAGAAGATTGAACACTGGGATAGAAAACATTTTTAAACGTCCAAAATAATTAAAGCGGTAAATTAAAAAAAACATTATGTCTCAACAAAACAAAAATGTGCTTCAAAACACAACCATCACTAGAATATCTGAATTGATACGAGTTACAACATTTAATTTCCCTTTGGGATCAATAAAGTATTTTTGAATTTAATCATCAGGCTCAGAATGAAAAAAAAAAAAAAAAAAAACAGGCAAACATCCAGTTAGGATTTTAGTGAAAAAAAAAAAAGAATTCTTTTTTTGCTAAATTATGAATTTGTAAAGCAGTATTATGTTTTTGTTTTCTTTTTGTAATGTTATTAATTTACCAAAATAATGTGACTGAAATGTGCAAACTGTTGTGTTAAATGTCTGCAGTGTTTTTTGAAATGCAGGTTTTTCAATAATATTAAAGGGTTCGTTTCATCTTTCTAAAGACGAAGCAAACCACAGAAAGAAGCATGTGAATGAAAGTTATTGCACTCATTTTCAATTATCATGTCATTTATTGCTAATTTAAGACTGAAAAAAAAACTATAAATATAGGAAGACCCTGCTGGCTTTGATAGTTTGGCAAGAGAAGTGAGATGGTGGCAAAACAAACATCCTGTAACTGGATGCAATTTGCATTTACGTAAAAAAAAAAAAAAAAAAAAATAGCCAGCTGGCAGCTGGCATGTTAGCTTTACATAGATGGATTTAAGAGGTTTTAAGGCCGTGCTGACACTCTACTGAAAGAAAGGATGACAGAACAGATGGATGGATGGACAGATTTTTAGTATGGTTCCACCCCTCAGAGCCACTGAACATCACAGGTCAGAGGTCAGGGCTGCTTACAGTGACAAAAGGAGGTCTTACTTATTGTTAGAGGCTCAGTATTAATAATACCTTATTAATGCTGCTCACCTTCTCAAACTCAATGAAAGCGTAGCAGAGGGAATCTCCCGTTTTAAAGTCTCTGATGATCTCACAACTACATAGAAAGAAAAAGACAAAAACAATTGTTCTGGTAACGTCAAAAGAAAACAATGACTACAAAATGTTCAAGCAAAAATCTATAAAAAATAAACAAAGATGTATCTGACAAAAGTAAAAATCCTGACCTTTTTATGGAGCCAAAACGTGAAAAGATGATCTCCAGGTCCTCGTCTGTGGTGACTGGGTTAAGTTTGCACACAAACAAAACGTTCTCAGGAGGCTTCACGTCTGCGTCCGGGAGGTCCCCAACCTGCAGGGACACTGTGTGTCTTCATTGTGTCCCCCAGTCAGAGGCCTGAGAGCAGACGCGTGTCTCACCATCTCCAGCAGGATGGCCTGAGTCTTGGCTTCCTTCTCCCTCAGCCTCTCCTCCAGCTCCTCGGCTCCTTTCCCGTCCGCATCGTCGATCACTTCGTCCGCTCCGATACGACCGCTCTGCAAATACAAACGCCGATTCACACAAACTACTCAAAGCGGCTATGTCTGCCTGAGCGTCTCTGAGCCGCCCCGTCACTCTGGCAGCGCGGCTGCTCTCACATCCAGCTGCTCCTTGGTGGGCTCAGGCGATCGATCAGGAATCGGCAGATCAGCAGGGTCGTCGAACGGATCGTCCAGCACCACGGTGTGGTTTATCCTGCAGCAACACAACAGCAACGTCTCATGATCAAACCGTAAAAATAGCACAAATCAGGATTATAAAGTAAGAAAAACATTTGACCAGGTTGTAAGGGTTAGAAATCTGCTGATGGAACTAATAAATTAAGGAAGTATTGATTGAAGTAAGTTCATATTTAAGATATTTGTACTAAGAACTGGACAAAAGATAGTTGGTAGGTGGAACATAAGTCAGATTCACAACAAATGTAAAAACAAAACATTTAAATTCATTCATCCAACTGACCTTAGTTATCACACAGTACATTGAGCTAAATGAATTTTTAAAACTAATCTGAAAAGCTCTTCTCTAAGGAAGCCCAGTAGATGTGTAAGTGTGACATGAGCTCTGGGTTCCCGCTCACCTGATGTCCTGAAACGGGACAAAATCCTTGTCCACAAAAACCTCGTTGATCTTGGTTAGGATGTCTAACCCTTCTGTGACCTCTCCGAACACGGTGTGGACTCCGTCCAGGTAGTCCAGGTTCTCCCCGGTTGTGATGAGGAACTAAGAAGAAACTAATTATTCCGGTTGCACATCTGATGGGTGCATTTACGTGTTTTTTATATTCCTGTCCTAAAAAAAGAAGAATATGTCAGGTTTCGAAAAGCTCTCTTCTCATTCACCTGAGAGCCGTGTTGGTCATTTCCGTTGTTCACCATGGAAACCGTCCCCTTCTTCTTGTGCTTGATGCGCGGTGCTTTCTCCGCGTCAAAGAAGCGTGCCTGGTCTCCGTACAGCTTGCTGTGGATCCGGAGCACAGACAGGTTTTCAGCGCGCCGCCCGATTCCCAAACAACTGAAACCGAATTACTGACTGACCAGAAGACAGATTCTCCTCCCCGGCCAGTTCCAGTAGGATCTCCGGTCTGCACGATGAAGTCCCTCTGAGAATAACACACCAACATGTCACACACTTCATCAGCAAACATGAATGTAGAATAACACTTCAAATATTTCTGATTTTTATGGGATTTTTTTTAGAACTTGCTCCAAATGTTACGCAAAGCTAGTAGTACTAATGTAGCAATCTCAGTCCAGTCGACAGAATTTTAGACAGACTAAGGGATTTGGGAACAGGTGAGTGTATGACTTTGCGAGAATGTCAATGGCAGCTCTGACTGTAAGCTTGGCGTTTGGCGCCCTCCAGTGGAGGCTCGTTGAAACAGTACAGAGTGCGCAAAATTAAGAAGAAATTGATAGCGGAGACAGTTTGAAATAAGACAAGTTAGCATTACCTGCACATTGTGGATGAGGCAGTAATTGTAGTATTTTATTTTGCATAATTTCAGGAAATTTAGGGAGGCTGAAAGAGAGCACAAATGTTTAGATGCACCACTGGTAACAAAAGAACATAATGTATTTGGAAGTAAGATACGACCTAACGTGTTACAACTGCTGCAGTTGTATTACTGTAGTTCAATTAGAGTAATTCTGGAACAAGGTAAAACAAAAGCTGAATGAAACAGACAACAGACTAGCTAACCACCGAAGCTAACACCGCCATATTCTGTCCATAAGCTCTCTGATGTCACGTTCATAACTTGAATGAGCTCATATGCTGACAAATAGTTCTGGGACACTGTAACATTATAGTCTTACTTTTAGGTCTTTCCTCAGTGAACAAATCGATTACAATATCCCCCAGCGTTGTTTCAAGGAGCACCGCCATACTGACGTTTCCACTTCTCGCGAGAAAAACAGCAGAACATTCCGTACGCCTGCGCAGTTCGTAGGTGTGCGCAACGGTTTTTCCCGACTCTTGTTTTTGATGGAAGAGGACTAAAAGCGGAGATGGCGAGTCTCACTGTTTGTTTTTTTGTTCTTCTGTTTGTCGCCGAGTCGACGACAAAGCAACTAAACACGGTAAGGGAAAAAAGGAGGTGTTTTTTGTGCGGTGTTAGCCTCGCTGTTAGTCTCCGCTAGAATGTGGCAGTGAGGCGTTCAGGTGTTTTCTGTTCTTATTTCTCACCGAGTTGTTTTTCCTCGCAGGAAAATATCCTGATTAACGTGACAGCAGGAACCCTGACAGACACCGAGCTGCAGCAGTCCAACAGCTTACAGGTGCGTTCATGGCCACGCCGGGAACCATTCCCAACATTCCCTCTGTTTCTGGGAAACCAGGAGGGAAGCTCATGACTCACTGATCTATTTATTTTGTTTTGTTTTGTTTTGTTTTGTTTTTCAGATAAATTTAAACATATCAGTGGGTGAAGAGCAGGTGCTGGTCAATGAGATCCCGGTGGAGCTTTCAGGTGTCACTCGGTTCAACTGCCAGGCTCTTCTGTGTGAGTCCCTTCACTGACAGCTAACTGAAGCTACATGATCCGCCCTTTAGTTTTTCCTTCTTGTAATCTCTATAACTGGCTTCTTAATGGGCCATGTCTTTTTTTTTGTTTTGTTTTACTCTTTCAGATAATATCTCTTTGGAAATCTTTTTGTTTTTTTATTGTTTTTTCAGATGTTGCCACCTCTCTATAAACTTTAGCATTTGTTTATATGATCTACTATCATATAAACAGATACAGTGCAGGTATTCGGCTTATTGCTTTCACAAATCAAACATGACCAACAGTATTTAACTTGTTTGACCATAAGATGCAAAAAAAACCCAAAACAAAACAAAAACAACTTTAATGTGATTGAGTGAACCGGTGAAAGCTCTTCCTTCCACACGCAGCTCGGTTTGTGTATGAAACGCAGACATGCTGGTGCACATTTCAAACAAATCGACTTTCTTTTTGTGAGCTATTAATGACAAGATCCTGCTTTCTATATGTGTTGAATATTCATCTTGCTAAAAAATATTTTTATTAAAATAAAACTGTAATAAAGCAGCGGTAGAACTTCAGAGAGCAGACTCTCTTGTGCGTCCTTGATAATCTACTAACAGTGAAATCCTGCAGGAAGTTTTCATTTACAGAAGTATTCATAGAAACATGGGTCTGCATTCGTTCCTCCTTCAGAAGACAGATGTTCACTAATGTTTTCCACATTCAGCTGCTTGACATAACACCGTTTAACATTTTAAAAGCAGGTATCTGGTTGATGTAAGAAGTGTGTCGATGTCTGCTTGGTGTCTTTCAGTGGACAGCAGTAATGGGACCAGTGATTTTGACTCGGGGGATCTGGTGTCGGCCGTTACCCGGGTGATGGTGAGCCAGAACCGGCTGTACAGCGACTCAGACGAGGTGGTGGCCCTGCAGGTGTTCAGTGAAGTGATCGAGTTGGATGGACAAGAGGTAAATTCTCCCTTCCACCTCATCCACGCTGGGTGGAGCCAGCTGATTGGCTCCCAGATGAGGTCGTGGCGATTTCCTCTGACTGTCACCTCTGACCTTTCCTTTTGTGCCGTGAAGGTCCACCAACCTGACATGTGTGAGGTGAAAATCCTGCTGAGCCCAGAGTTCCAGAAGCTGGCCCAGTTCACCAACGTGTACCCGATCGGACACAGCGAGATCTTCAGGATCCCCAGAGAGAACGACGTGGTCGTCACGGATCCGCCCAGCTTCAGGAGAGGTTTGTTTTCTGACCACATGTCCACCAATCTCTGTCTATTCTGCTAATGTCAAAACGAGACAAATTTGCAACTGTGGTGTTTCCACTAAATAAGACATGAAATTAAAATCATACGTGATCACGCTAAAAAAACGGAGTTTTTTTTTAAGTTGCCATGTTTCCATTTTGTGAATTTAATTTCGTAATTTCTATGATTAATGGAAACGCAGCTCATGACTCCTCCTGCTGCTTTTATGTGTGACTCTGACCTCAGACGAGGAGCAGCTGGTGTCCCAGACCACCAGCCAGTACCCCCACACAGAGCGGCACTCTGACACCACGCAGGAGGAGGCGGCGGCTCCGGGGAAGCTTCCGGAAACGCCGCTGCGGATGGATCCCGACCTGCTGTCCGACGACTCGTACGGGGACGAGTTTGACGACCTGGAACCGAGCCCGACGGGTCAGAATGAGATGAGCAGCCCGCCCAAGGAAGTGACATCATCGTATTCGGTAAGTGAATCTGGAACGGCTAAGGACTGAGACGGGTCCAGGCTGGAGGTCAGTCAAAGTCCATCTAGTGAGACTTTCACAGTCTGGCTTTGTGACTCTGCAGCATCTATTAAAACCGGCTCTAAGCTAACGGTTTGGACTGGTGCACCTGCTGTTTTCACTTTGTTTTAGAAGAGTCTGTTTAACCATCTCATGGTAGAGCTGGAGACCTCCACCCTGACCTCTGACCTCTGCTCTGCCCGTCCTCTCCTCAGGTTATGTGTGAGTGGGTGGAGAACGCCAGGCAGCGCCTGCGCCGCTTCTGCTACGAGTCGCTGCCGCTCTTCTTCCTGGTCATGTGGGTGGTTGTGATCGGTGTGGCCGGATCGGCGTTCATCGTCAAGATCCTGGACTTGTTCTTCCCAGCCTGCGAACACAAGTGAGTCTCCCAGAAAGCAACATCTGATTTAGTTTGATCTGTTGACTGAAATGCTGTTTAGTTTGTCATAATTAATCATCAGAACTATTTGTTTTAGTTTAGTTTTAGTCGACCAACAAAGAAAATTTAAGTTGATTAAATCTGTGAATTTAAGTCAACAAAATTTGATGTAAATGTTCATACTTTTAATCACTTGAATTATCATAAAATGAATCATATTTTTAACCACTTATGTCTAGTAAATAATATATTTACTGGATGATTAATTGTCCCAGAAGTTATTGCAATAAACAATAAATTTGTCAACAGCATAATAACGCAAGAAAACATTCTCAAATATCAATAAACTTTAAATTCTACTCAATATTTAACACTGGAAGACATTTCAAAGACCCAAAATAAACAAAACAACAAAAAAATTAGTAAGGTTCTCTATGAACAATTTTTTTCCTAAAAACAAAAAGTCTGGCAGAGGCCAAAACTGGAGACTTTTATCATCTAGTTTTTTAGTAGGAAGAGAGGAAATTATTGAACTTGTTTGAATTTATCATGCAATTAATTGATCCATTGCTTGTTGCAACAGGCTTATTTATGGCATAATGTAATTGTCTGAATATTTTATGCATACAAAAACAGATTAAACCTTATACAAACATCTTTATCTGAAAATGCTCTGCCTGAAAGTTGTTTGCACTGTCAATAATTAATTGCATATTACATTCTTCACATAATTTTTTTTACTATAAATCTAAAATAAACAGAGCATCTGTTATTAGCCACAATAACCAGAGATCCTGGAGAAAATGTTGTGTTCTCCTCTCATGGCGTTCCTGATCCGTTCTACAGGCACATTTTCCAGATCAACCCGGCCACTCTGATGCCGGAGGAGGAGAAGGTCAACCTGCTGGAGAGCATGGAGGTGGAGGTGCAGGTGGAGACGGAGGCACCTGAGGAAGAGAAGCAGCCCTGAAGCGGCTCGGCCCGGCCCAGCTCCATAAAGCTCCTTTTGGTTCTGATTTCCTGTTTGGTTCTGTTTCCTGCTTCCATTCAGACCCGTGACCCACTCTTATAGTTTCACTTCAGTTAACTGTTCTGACACCTGATGAAAGCGCCGTCCCCCAGTTCCACCGCCAAGCAGCGAGGGGCAGAGCGCACATTTCATCCTGCTGTCCAAACATGGGGGAGGAATCAACGTTCACTCAGAATATCGTTTCAAATATTTCACTGCTTTAAGGAAGCTCACCTGCTTCCTTAAGCAAAAGCTAGATGGCCCGTTTGTTTGGTCTTTTAATGACAAACCTCAAGAATAAGTTTTTTTTTTTTTTTATTAAAAATGAGTTCAAGACGGTTTCCCTCTTCCCATGTTTGTCAGGTTAGCATATTTGTTCTGTAAAAATGGCAAACAGATCCTTTAAAGCCGGAGTTAAATCAGGCAAATTTAAAGCACAAATAAAAAAAACAAAACAGCGATTATATGATACCAAAAATAATCTTTCTTTTTAAGCAAATAGCTGATGAGCAGCACTGTACCAACAGAAAAGAAGACAGATGCACCTATCAGGCTTTTCCTGACTCACCAGTTTTGGTCTGACCTGCTGATTCATTTCATTTTTTCTAAATATTGTGACAAAAACAAGGGAGGGGAAAAAAAAGGATGTTGGAGGTTTTTCATAGTGACTTAGTTATGCATGTATGCAAAACAAAATATTTGTCTCTAATTTTTATTGAGCTGAAAAAGATCCATGTGTAGACAGACAGTTTTGAGAATTAAAAAAAAAAATCCTAATCAACTGGAAACTGATTGGTGCATCAGTAGAGGAGTTTTTATTTTATTTCCCAGCAGGCTGCTCTTCTGTCGCCCTTTAACTGAAACAACGCAGCGCTTGGAGGAGAACCTATGCAGATCATTTCCTCGGCATGTTTTATGTCACAATTTAGAAACATTTGAACTGAATGTCGTTACTAAAGGAAGCGCCTCCCTGTGAAGCCTGCTGCACATCAGTGAGCTTCTGTCGATTGTTCTTCAGTGCCTCTGTGGGGGGGGATGAGGGTGTTACTTATGTACAGGGAGGGAGTGGCGCCTGTGTGGCACTGCAAGCACTACTTAGTGCTGCTTACGTTGAAGAATGTAAATGAAGTAGCTCATAATGTTCCTGCACGGTGGACACAAACAGAGCAGCTGTTTCCCAAACAGATGGAACCCTGTGGAAATGCTGACTCTGCACTTAGTTTTTTTTTTTTTCCTTTTCTTTTTTTTCTATTTGCCTGTAGAAACTGGACGGATGTGGCTGATCTCATCACGTTCTGTAATCTAGAGTGCCTCAGATCATCCATTTCTTCTCGTCACTCGTTCCATCCGGCTGTTGTAAACTTCAACACTCTTGATTCTCGTCCCACTTTTTTTTAGAAGGAAGGTTTTTACTCCTCAGATCAGCTGAGATCAAGACTCTGGCCTGGAGTCAAACAGCAGAGTGCATGATGTCTGTTCATTAAAAAAAAACATGCATGTGTGGCGTCTCATCAGTCCGTTCTGAGCTGCATGATGACTCGACGCCACTGGAAGCAGCTCCAGCCCCACGCAGACTGTAGATCAGCTCTTACGGCAAGGCAGCGAGTTTTAGAGACATTGATGAAGAATGAAACATATTTGAGCTTCAGCTTCTCTATGAATCCATGTGTTACATGTTTCCACTGCAAATGGATTGTGTTTTGAGGTTGGAATGTTAGCTTAATAAATGCTTTCCTTACAAACCAACATGTTGTTCTGATGATCCTGTTATACTGAGAAATCCCTTTACAGCTTTCAATGTATTTTTAATATTTCTTCAAATTGTATCTGTTAGCACAGTGACAGTTTGTTGTGGCATCTGCTTTAAACTGGATAAACAATAATTATCTCTGGCAAAAGGGCAAAATTTGTCAATGCAAGAACTACGGCATCAGAACTGGGCCAAGAAGCTCAAAGACCAAATGTTTCCTTTGCTCTTTCCAAACCTAAACCAGGAAGTTAAGATAAAATTGTAAATGGACTGAACTTATTGTGCTCTTTCAATTATTTTGACCTCTCGAAGTGCTTTACACCAGAGTCACAGTCACACACAAACACACACATTTCATCCTGCTGTAGGCAACTTGGGGTTGGGGCAGGAGGAAGCTGAAATTAAATCTTCTGATAAGACGATTACCCATTGAGCCACAGTTGAAGAAAATGACTCGAGTGGCTCTTTGATTTAATTGAACAATAACTTTATTTATAGAAATATCTTTAGTGTTGCTTTTATAGAAATGTAAATTGTCCAAAAGACAGAAATGTTGGTCTCAAAACATCAATTGTAATTAAAAGTAAGTAAATGACTTCTGATTGGCTCTTAACTCCCTGATAGCCGACATGACATTTTTGTTGCTGTCTCAGATTGAACATTATGTACAAAACAAGCGCAGCAATACTTCACTTTCTAAACATCAGACTGCACACAAACAGCTCAGCCAAACTCACGCTAAAACATCTTTAAATGTTCGGTTCGCTTTCTTCTCAGCACGATCCAAACTCCTCGATCCAGCTGGCGTACTTCTCCAGGTCAGCAGCTGACACGGATTTGGAGACTTTCTTCAGAGCCGACTCAAAGTCCTCCATGGTGGTTGGCATGTGCATCTCGTCCCGGGACAGGTTCCGGATCTCCTCTGGGCTGAGACCCTCAATCCGTCGCCTCATGGCCATCAGGGAGGCATCTCTAATGCGGCAAACAGGAAAAAACTGAGAAAAACAGTCCTTACATGCTCAGAGGAGTTCAGTCACTTCTGAACCGTCTCACTTATCCACTCACATGAACTTTAATCAAGGTGTGTCTGCTGCCAACAGATTGACATTTGTAAGATTTCTTTGGTAAAGTTAAAAGTAAAAGGAGAATGTTAAACATGAAGAGTGAACCGTGTTTCATATAAAGCTCATCTTTATGTTTACCAGTGTGGTAATTTAAAAGTGTCACACATTGTGTGTTTTAGCAGTTGTCACCTAGTAAAGATCCACTGTAGACCCACTGCTCTGTATGGGGTCAAAGGTCAAGCCCCTTAAGAATTAGTGCTGTTTCTGTGTTAGGCTCAGGACTAACGCAGACTTTCTGCAGGCTGATTGGCTGTTAAACTCAAAAATGTAATTATTGTTGCTTCAATAATGTACAAAAGAAAGAAAAATCGCAAATAAATTAGTCATGTGGGTCAGCAACAAAGATCAGCCAACAGCTAAGACAAACTGTTGATAAATTGGACATAAATACACTAGCTAGCTTTGCTGTTCTAGGGTGCATTAGCAGCTAGTTAGCGGTAGCCTCAACCGGCCTGAGTCACAGAACACAGTGAAGCTGTGCACAACAATAAAGACCCATGAGGAAAAAACAGAAAAATTACATTAAATATGACATTAAATAGTTCTATTACAAAAAAAAATTAAGATCTGTGATTAAATGTATTTAGGGCCAACTTTTGTTTTTCCAGTGAATTTAAGACATTTTAAAGATGCGAGATCACTGTAACATATCAACTGATTACCGTAGTTTAAGGTAATGGTCAAAGTTAGGCTGTAGACATGAATGGAAGTCAATACTGAGTCCTCTTGAAGACAGAAAGCAGTGTTATGTGTGTGTGTGTGTGTGTGTGTGTGTGTGTGTGTGTGTGTAGGCTTGTGTGTCTGACCTGCACACGTTAGTGATGTCAGCTCCTGAGTATCCCTCCAGCTGCTCTGCGATCTTGTCCAGGTTTACATCGCTGGCCAGTTCCAGCTCCTTCAGGTTGATCCGGAGCAGCTCCACCCGGCCCTTTACTGCAAACACAAACACCAGGAACAAAATTCAGTACAGTTACACACACATTACCTATTACTAGTGTATTCCTAACCCTAACTAAATTCATTCCTTAACTGTAAACCAAGCCTCTGACCCTAAACAAGGGGGTCCACCGTATTAGGACCAGGAAGACTGATTGTTGGTAAATATGCCACAAGTAGTCCTAAGAAGAATAACTACACAAATACACAAACCAAACAACTGTGCAATATTCCAATTGGTAGTTTCTATCAACACAAATAAAACACAGCATTTTTTTCCCCATAAATCTGCATTTTGTAGTGAAAAGGTAAAGAGGGTTCAGAGTTCCCATTGGCCAACAGCTGCAGCAGGAGACTCTGGCATGACCATGAAGAGTTTTGTGATGTGGAATCGTCCGTTTCCTCTAAATGTGTTGGGAGAAAACGCCAGGCGGTGGGAGTTTACTGGAAGGCAGAGGAATGTAGATCCTCTTCTCCAGCCGCCTCCTCAGCGCCTCGTCGATGTCCCAGGGGAAGTTGGTGGCTGCCAGCACCATCACCATCTTGGACGGGTCATCGTTCTCTGAAGCCCCGCCCACTCCTGCACCAGAGCACAGATAACAGAAGAAGCATTTAAAGGGTTAAACATTCTAACTAGACCTACTGTAATCACTCAACCACAACCGAACAGTTTTATGTTTTAGGCTCGACATGAGCAGGAAACTGTGCAGTTACCACCCAACACCTCTGTGTGTCTCCATACCGTCCATCTGGACCAGCAGCTCCGCCTTCACCCTCCTGCTGGCCTCATGCTCCTCCGAGGTTCCCCTGCGGCTGCACATCGAGTCGATTTCATCGATGAATATGGTGGTGGGAGCGTAGTGGCGCGCCTGCAAACGACACAGACGACAGGCAGCGCTGGAGTCAAGGACGAGGCGTTTTCGTTTAGAAACAACAGCTCTGAGGGTCAAACGACGCAGACTGGACGGAAGGTGAGCACACCATTTCAAACAGAAGGCGGACCAGTTTCTCCGACTCGCCTCGGTACTTGGAGGTCAGCGTGGACGAAGACACGTTGAAGAAAGTCGTCCTGCATTCCGTAGCAACGGCCTTGGCCAGCAGGGTCTTCCCCGTTCCTGGAGGCCCCACCATGAGAACGCCCTGAGGAGGAGGCAGCCAATCACAGCACAGGATGACGGAGACACTCGCCGTGTTCATGCTCTGCTGTCTACTAAAGACACTCTGGGACGTGACACGGTTTCCATAGTGACAGACTGCATCATGAGCATGTCTGGGACATTTCTCTGCTATATATGCTTCCTGTCTAAGAACAGAGCAGTTCAAAAAATGCATTCCTCATCATTTACTTTGATAAAAACCAGAAGTAAAATGAATTATGATGCATAACACTGTACCAATATTCATCAACTTCTCAACTGGTCTTAAGACAGTGATACTGATGGAGAGATTATAGTTATAATGGATATTAATATCAGCACAAAGTTATAATTCAACAGATACTAAAGCAGAATGAACATTAATATTTCTTCATAAAAAAGAAATAAATAAAAATAAGCAGCATCTCCATTTTGTTTAACACACGCAACATTGAATACAGATTTGAAAACCGTTAAAAAATAAATCCTGAGATCAGATTGGGCCCAACAAGTTTCCCCTCAGATGCTGCAGCTTCCTGCTGAGGCCTTGTTAAACCAGAACAGCGTTCAGAGTGTGATCATCATAACGAACCTCCTCACACTGTGAAGACAGTCGCTCTGCTCCACAGCACCAAGAGAATCAATGCTCTTTGATCAACTGACAAACTTCCTGCTTCCCCCCCCAACATCCTCTCAATCTCTCCACCAGAACACAATGTTGCTGATTCCTGCGAATCTTTGTTTCACTCAGCCACTCTGAGATAACTGGAGCCTTTTGATCATCCTGGAGCTCATGAGCAGCCATTTTCTTCCAGGTCTGTCCACGTCTCTCCGGTTTGGTTTCCATTAGATAATTTTAGAGTTGAGCAGCCTGTCAGCTTTCTGAATTTATTTGATTCGATTCCCAGAACCAGAACCAAACATGGAGAAGCAGCATTGAGCTTCCGAGGGCCACTAATCTGGAACAAACTTCCAGAAAACCGAAAAACAACAGAAACACTGAGTTCATGTAAATCAAGGCTAAAAACCAGCTTTGAACCAGAATCATTGAAAAACATTGACTGACAAATATGATGCGTGTTGATGATTTTGATGACGGCACTTGAGAAATTGAATGTGCTATTCAAAAAAACGGAACTGATTTCTCCACTAAAAAAAAAAAATACTAAATCTATGAACAATGTGTGGACTGAGGTTTTCTAATGATGTTCAGAGAATATTTACTGCAGTTCATCCCTAATGATGTTCAGCTGCTGGATTCCTGGTTTTTCCTTCCAGCTGTTTCCATTGACTGCAGAATTACAGAAATTGGAATTAAATACATTTGCTCATTGGAAACGCACCGATTTAAAAAAATTTTTAAAAGTTATGTTTTTCTATTAAATGTTTTGGCTCCAGAATGAGGTGAATTTTCAGTCGGATCAAAATGATCATTATTTTGTGAAACTGCAATGGAAACATTTTTCGCTGATGTTTAGTAAAGACAAAGATGACAGCAGGAAGTGGTAGGGATTTTTCAGCGATGTGATTTTAATTTGATTTTTTATTTAATGGAAAGACTGCAGTTGTGAGATGGTGTTTTTTTCTGAACATCAGTTGAAATGATCTCGCTTGACGTCACTTTGAACCCAATTCAGATCAGAATCGGCACCATGCAGCTCAGCTCTGCTGATTTTTCCTACTAAGAATTGATTTGCCTTGTAGAAATATATTTTCTAGCAAACAATGACTGGTAGAGAACTACTGAGACATTTGTTATTGATCATTTTTGTCTGATTATTAATAATGATGATCAGTGCATACCTTCCATGGTCTCCTGATGCCTTTGAAGAAAGCAGGCATCCACATCGGCAGCACCACCGCTTCTTTCAGCAATTTCTTGGCATCTTCCAAATCTGCAATGTCGTCCCTGAGAAATGTGCAAATATCAAAAGAAATGCATGTCGGACAGAACAACCAGAGTGAAGTCAAAACAACATGGATGCAACAAGTTCATAGAAGCAGCAAGATGGAGTCTGGATGAATAAACCACTTGGCCAGAACAAATTTCTGCCGTTCAGTTCAGAGCCTGATGATCCTGATAATCAGCTTAACTGATCTGGACAGAAGAGCAGAGTTCTGTTCAGATCCAGGTTCAAAACTAAACCCGTCCTTCAGCCTGCTCACCACTTCACACTGGGGTTCTGAGATATGATGTCTCTCTCCAGGGCTTCCACTAGGTCTTTGTCGTATCCTGTACCGTCAAACTTTTTCACCTCTTTCTCCTGCAGGTGGAAAAGAAGACATGTTTACTGAGCGGAACGCTCCTGACCTGAAGGAGAACCGGAATAACAAGCTGTGAACAAACCAGCAGGGAAGACTGTTTGATCAGGAATGCAAACACAGAATATGAAAGTGATTGTTGAGGACTGAAAGCTGCGGCTGATCACCTTGTCGTCCTTGGCTTTGCCGCCAGCCTCCTTCACCTCCTTTGATTCCTTCTTTTCTTTGGCCTTGGAGGCTCGGCCCCCGGCCCCGTTGGCCCCCCGCTGGGACTGCTTCTGGTGGGGCCTCACGGCGGCGCTCAGCCGGTGGTTGGAGGGTTTGCTCTCCTTATGAAAGTTGGAGCGCCTGACGGGGCCAGGAGACTGTCTGGGACAGCAGGACAGAGACATTGCAGAATAAGCAGAGAGGATCATGGGAACTCTGGAGGAGCTGTAGAGATCTACAGCTCAGTTAGTCAGGAACTCAAATGCCCACAATGCACTGGACTGCCCTGACTAAAATGAGTAGAATGTGAATTAACAGTAATCAATATCACAAAGTTCATTCTACGATGAAAAACTGACTTTACTGTCTGCAAGATTAAAAAGATTAAAACAAAGGGATGAAATGCAAAATTACCTTTATATACACATTTTATACAATAGCACAAATAAAGGAATAAGAATAAAACGTAAAAGCAGATCACTGGTGGCCGCGCAAAAGTAAACACTGGCACAGTTTTTACTCATTTTTATAACATTTCTGCTGAAAATTTCATTTCTGGAAAATCTGGATTTCTTTTCCCACCAATGCTCTCCTTGTGTTTCCATGGTGCAGAGTGATGTCAGTGATTGATTGATTGATTGATTGATTGATTGATTGATTGATTGATGTCAGCACGCACAGGGTGGCCATCTTGTTTGACAAGCGTGCTTCACAGCTTCTATAGGGCTTTGCATATTAGTGCCAGGCTATTTTTTTTAATCATGATAATAAAAAGTCATAATATCAATGTAGAATCGTAATAGAAGAATGAAGTAGGAATTTTATGGAGAACTCTTACAAAAAATAATACAAACTGAAAATGAGGAATGTTGAGCATCTTGCAAAGTTAAGACTTTTGTTTTGGTTTTCCAGATAAGAAAATACTTCATCTTAACACAGTAGCATCAAATTATTATCAGCAGCAGGACTTAGAAATGAAGAAAAACTAAATCCAAAATGGACACAGAAACAGTTTGAGCTCAACCTAGGAGCAGTGAAAGGAGCTGAAGGCTCCTAATCTCCATCATATGACTGCAACAGGATTATTGTGAACAAAGATTGTTACTCAGGCCCTGAACACAGAGCTAAAAATACAAACTGTGTTACTGAGAGAATGGAATACCTTGGTTCCACATGTGCTGGCCTCATTTCAAAGTCGTCATGGTTGGAGGGTTTAGCGGGCGCCGTGTCCAGCTGAAAGCTCTGCAGAGTGGACATGATGTCCTGAACTTGCCGGCTCTCTTCATTGATTTCTTGCCACAGCTGAGAAACAGAGACGGAGATGAGATGAGTCTGGACTGTTCCCTGGTAATGAGGCTTTTAATGGACGCTAAACACCTGGAGTTGTTCTCTGGAGGTTCTAGTAGGAAAATCCTACTTGTTCTGAAATGTCTTAAGATATAAATCAAGAACAAAAATGTTCGGCAAGAGCGTTTCGTACCCAGCAGAAAATGAAGGAATGATGATTTACAAGCAGGATTTTTAACTAAAATGTTTGACTGATGCGTCACTAGATCTTCCCATTAGATCTAGTGTATAGTTTACTTGAAATTAAAGAAAGAAACAATGAAATGAGAGAGAAGGATTTATTTAAGGGTCAGGTTGAACAGTTCTTCAGTTTGAGGGATTCAGGTGTTTTTCACTCTTTAAATAAAAAAAATGCATTTTAGCCATTTGCTAAACAAATACAATAAGGTCTGATTATGTTTACTTTCATGAGTTTGTCTACAGACTTAGCTGGAGTTCTTTGGAGTTATGTTTTAGAAAAATATACAGGAAAGAATGTGATGATGCTTTATGTATCACAAAGTGAAGGTAGAATAAGCTACACTTTTTCAGACTCCACTTTTGAGTTCTTGTCATTCGGGAATCTAAATATTCTTTATCTATTTCTGTACTGATGTTGCCTTGTGTTTTCAGCAATGTGTGTTTTTTTCCCCCTTTTTTTGGATTGTATATGACCGAAAATAAATATTAAAACTGGTTCCATCAGACCCATCAAACCCCAATCACAGTGAAGCTTAGCCAACAATATTTCAGTTTGTCCAGTTGATTAGTGGGTTTGTGGTCAGAGGGTTTACCTGCTGCCATCGCTGATGAACGCCGCCGTCCCTTACAGTGTACATGTAGTTCTTGATCTGGTCCAGCAGGCCGTGGTACAGAACGCTGGCTGAGCTGTAGTTCCCCAGCAGAGCGTACTCCCGCGCCAGCTTCACATTCTCACTGATCTCCCGTAGACTCATGCTGCAGCAGAAGCAGAGGCTGCTCATCACCTTACTTTATATTATATTGTCTTCTACAGCACCCACCACCACACACACACACACACACACACACACACACACACACACACACACACACACACACACACACACACACACACACACACACACGTATGATCTAAAGCTATGGCACTGATTGAAAGCTCCACATGCAGCTACAGGATCAAAGTCACAATCCTTTCCAAACCCCATAATGAAAACCTTTACATCTCCAGCACCCTGTAGATGCACATCAATGAATCTCAATTTTCATACATTTGAACTTTTAAAAATTATGCTCAACTTCATAAAAAGTAAAATTAAGTAATAATCTGTAAATTAGGGCTTAGATAAGTAAAATGCATTTCATCCTAAAAAATGTAAATGGCAGAGCTACAGGTGACCAAGCCTGTCACAACAACTAATTTTGCTGGACAACAAATTTGTCTTAGAAATTTTTGGGATAAACAATAATATTGTTGTCTTGAGACAATTTTCAACAAATTTATTGGTATTTATTTGCCTTGTCAAAGACAAATAAACTTCAAACACTTTACACAAAAGGACATGTCAATTATCAACTTTATTTATATATATATGTATAAATATACATATATATATAAATAAACAGAAAGAAAAACCATAAGTAAAATAGATTGTCTCTAAACAAAACTGCCCTTCAAAAAATATATCAGAATGGAAATCATCAAGTTCTGTTTCATTTTATTTATAGCTTAATTGCAACAAGCTCACAGATGCCAGTATTGTTTACCAGTCACATGATGCAACTGTCGTGACGTCATAAACGGGGGCGTGGCCACCATCAAACATGAATATGTATTGCTAAAGGTAAGAGAACATGTGTGCAGATACATGTGAATGTAAGGTTGGAAAATTTGAGTACTGGACTATAATGACATGTGGAACATGTATGGTGTAGTCACATATCAAAACATGTTTTTAGAAGTTATATTCATTTTATTCTGCATCATGTTGTGCATATTTACCACATGCGATGATATGATTCAGGATAGCATTTTCAAGGCTATCAAATGAAATTCCATGAAGTATGTATACAAAATCTGATGGAAAAGGAAAAATTGGCAAATGTGACAGAATCAGACAGACGTCACCTATAGGGCATCTTTAAAGACACATTGCAGGAGAAGCATGTGCTCGCATGATTTTACCTATTAACTATTGACATTAATCACAATAAACCTGCATCAGACCTCAGGTTGGGGCCATGTTACCAAATCTCCCTACAAGGTTTCATTCAGCTGCAGCTGGAAGGACCAGGCCACCAGCAAATGCCCCAAAACATCAACTTAAACTGGTTCTGTGATGGGTAGGAAATCGGTGACCATAATTTTGATAAAGATGATTTATTTATTTTTATACAAAGTGAATAGACGCCTCAAAGAATTCATAATGTACTGGTATATTCCATTTGTATCCTTTAGTTACAAACAAGACTCCAATATTCCCAAGTCTTCCCTCCTGAGTTCCTGCTGCTCTTCCACACTAAGAGACAAGTGGACAAGGTTAGTTGTGTCCTCAGGCCAGCCTCGCCCAGCACAGGAGTGTTTGTGGCTAAATACGAGCAGAGCCAACAGAGACAGGATGGGAAAGTCTCCACAAAGAACAGTCAGCCTGCTGGAGGAAACACTAGCAAGGCTGTGAGTGAAGTGTTGATGTTAATCACAACCAACTTCAGCTCACTTCAAAACAACCAAACCCACCTTCTCCTGAACTACAAACCAAACTACTTTACAAAACCCACAGAGTACCGACCCAGACAACCATAAAGAGTCCACAAACCTGCTGCGAGAGAAGACTCTACTTCACTTCCCTCATGGACGCGCAGCCTCTCCGCTCCGGAGGTTGGAAGGATTTCCCTGAAGCGGCTAAAGTGCTCGAGACGTTTATAGCTCACTTTCATCACGGAAGTCAGTCACAGCGCACGTTCCTTTGCGTTCAAACTCAGCCGAAGTTTGGACTTCCGTTCGTGACTTTCAAAATAAAAGATAGGCTTCATTTGAGCAAACACCAGCCTTTAGGGCAAACTTTACACATTTAGCAAAAGCGATTTTAGAGGAGCTTGTATGAATTTATTCCGAGTGTCCTGCTCTGTGGCAAGCAGATATCTAATTACAGTTACATGGTTGAAGATAAAGGAGTCATCAAAGCAACCAGTGCTTAAGAGAGCAAATACAGATAGAAAGAAAAAAGTTGATTTTCTCCCGAAATTTCGAGACACATGTTCCATGTAGAAAATATAGAATTTGATGATTTGAGAAATGTTTGTGCAAATCATGAATGTATTT
This sequence comes from Poeciliopsis turneri, assembly GCA_922788865.1. NCBI lineage: Eukaryota > Metazoa > Chordata > Actinopteri > Cyprinodontiformes > Poeciliidae > Poeciliopsis > Poeciliopsis turneri. The sequence goes on along the minus strand of CAKLNU010001118.1, from coordinate 2,210,479 downwards.
TCTGCCAACCATGTATGTCAGTTTGAAAAAAAAATCATTTGATTACATTTTGTTCATATTTTAACAGAATAAACACGTTCAATTATTTATGTCCTTCCTAATCTTTTAGTCATCATAGCAATCAAACCTTTCTAACAGCTCTCCATGTTTTCTCTGTTCTATTTATCTTTGAGGTTGGAAGGCCTCCCTGCCACCACCCTAATCTTTATCTCTCTCCTTCATGTTTAAGCTGGAACTCGAAACCACTCCAGAACATTCATATTACTGTCAAGAACATCTGTTGGAGAAAATAAAAAATTACCATAAACTAGGCCTGTTACAATAAATCAGTCAGATGATGAATTAAAGAGAGCTCCATTTCCATTTGCCTGATTTATCATTTTTCTATTTTCTCTATTCCAAATACTGGATGACAAAAGTCTCCAGTTTGGTGCTTTGGCCTGAAAAAGCACGTTTTTGTTTGTTTAAAAAAAAGGATAATTTTGTTTACACAGGCTTCATAATTCATTTTATTTGTTTTGTTTATTTTGGATATTTAAAACATCTTTCAATTCCAGTGTTTAATGTTCAGCAGAAATGTTTATTGATCTTTGATCATTGAAAATTGTCTCAAACATCTTTCATCGGAATAATTTCTGGGAAAATTTGTTATTGTAATAACCCTAAATCTTTAAGGGGTATGAAAACGTTTTAGGTCCAACTATATGTTCTCAAAACTGCAGTCTACATCTCCTCACCTTGGATAGTTCTTTCTTCCACTCACCTTTCCATTCTGTTTGGGTGGCTGAACAGCCACCTTCTGTAAAATCATTGACTTGGAGTGTCTTCCCCATAATTATATCTGTCACACCCACAACATAGCTTTATATTAACAAAAAAAAAAAAAGTAAATAAATACAGCCACACACAGTGGGACAAGAAAATACTGAAAATTTTTATTTGATGCTGCAAAATTTACACAGATAAGCTTCATCTAGCTGCTATTCTGGATTCCTCCTCACACTAAGCCCCACTGGATCTGTTGATGTTCAGCTGTACTGCTTCCCACTATAACATGATTCACCACAACTCAATCTTGGAGCAAAACAGGGTTGAGCCAATTCCAAACTGAATGGAATCCTGAACCCTGGCAGGCCTGGGTGTAAACATAAATACAGTGGTCAAAATTAAATTAACAAACAAATCGCAAAAAAAAAAAAAGAAAAGAAAAGAAAGCAACATTAAATAGCTACTTGGAAACATTGCAATTATACTATTATCACTTCTATTCTTAAAAAATAAATCACATGATTAAAAATTATTTACAAGATATTCAGTCAGCACAGCATTTAAAAAAAAAAGCCAACTACTTAGTTTAGCTGATGTATTGCTACCTGTAAGATGATCTACAGCTGAACATGCATAAAAAAAACTGAGGTTTGGAGATGGACAGGCTTCTTTACTACCGGGCTTCAATGCTACCGGGAGAGGCAGGTTATCACAGTAAGTCATCACTGGCCTCATGTGGAAATTAAAGCTTAAAATAAGTACAATCAATGAGAGTGAGTGGCTTCAAAGGGGAATTTATAACCAATTCAGTCCATAATAAATAGCACCATCCAGACTCCATGAGGTCATAGGACACTGTTAAAAACGGACGAGTTAGTTTGACTTGTGTCGCCCTCGCAACACAGCGCCACCTGGAGGGTCCAGAGAGGGGAGAACAGTGAGTGAACCTGAGGTAGCGAAGCCAATACACTTTGGAACCAAGACAAAATCAGTTAGTGCATTTTTAAATAAAACCTCTAAAATCATCGCTCGAGTTAAAACTAGATTTCTATAGATTAGAAACAAAATGAAGCTAAAAAAAATGTCCTAATTTACATTGGAGTCCTGAGTATTAACATGAGTCACAGTTCCACTGTGCAGATTATCACTGAGGGACGCAGTCAGTCCTGTCCTTCACAATACACACAGGCTGATGACAGGAATGTCTACTTAGACATATTCAGAAAAGCCAAGCTGTGTGAAAATGGCTGCTATGGGGAAATTCTTCAAAAAAACAAACAAAAAAAAAAACAAAACTGAAGGTTCTGCAGGTGGTATGTTACTCTGAAGTACAAAAAACAAATGTGTATATACAAAAATATACAGTACATCCTAACAAGATATTCCAACAAGAGGCGCTTACTTTTTCTTTTCATTTTCTCCTCTTTTGTAAACTTTTTAAAGTTTTCATGTTTTATAATTATTTTCTATTAAAAAGGCAGTTCTTCAAAAAGTCCAAAATATAATTGTCCTTTTCTTTTTCCTATTCATTATACATATATATATATATAAAAAATCAAAGCTTCTTCAATTCAGATTTAAAAATGTTCTAAAGTCAGTGGGTCAGTCGGTCCGGGACACTCAGAGGGCGTCCTGGTGGTCATGATGCTGGGAGGGGAAGACCTCAGATTGGATTCTCAGTAGACGCCAGGGATGATCCGGTAGCGCACCGTTCGGCAGTACTCGTCCCAGGCCGAGCCGTACTTCCGTCGGCACGCGTTCATGTCCCGGGAGTCTCTGTGCACCAGGAGGATGAGGAAGTAGATGATGTAGAACCAGGGCACCAGGTGGCTGAAGCCTGCAGGCAGGAAGGGAAAAACATGATACATCACCTGGAGTGGGCTCTCATTTACCCATACTGAGCTAGTTTGTCACCTTTTGAATGTGACCAACTCACTCACTCACATGTACACACAAACGTCAGCAGTCTTTAGGTTAAACATTCCAGGGTTAGCCCTGTCATTTTGGGCCTTTGGAGCCTGAATGTTTGTGCTAAACGAGGTGAGGTCAACTCACCACACGGTAGGGACCAGGCCAGAGCCATGATGAGGTCTCCCAGGTAGTTGGGATGGCGGACCATCCCCCACCAGCCGGACACCAGCAGGCTCTTCCCTGTAGCTGTGGGGATGGTTTTCAAATCTGGACACATCAGGAGAGAGGACACTGAAGTTTTCCTGTGACAGCCTGAGGAAGATGGCGTCCAAAGGACGTCCCAAAGCCTGGGCTGAACTTACGGGACAGCCTGGGGTCTGCCGGGTTCCTCCTGAAGGCGTTTTTCTCAGAGTTTGACTTCCTGAATATGTAGAAGCCAACAACTGAAACACAGAGACAGACTGTCATGACCACTGATTCTGCTGGACAACGAATCATAACAGAAGTTAATGCAATAAATGAGAATGTTTCTGCTTGGAGACCATTTTTACATAATATATTGATAACTGCATCATCAGGTTGATTTTCTTTAAATGGGACAGTGTGTATTGATAAATGTATAATATTCTCATCAATATACTGAATTCAGCTAAATGCTCATTTCCATCCATGGAAGGTGCAAAAACGTTACAATTTTATAAATAAAAGTAAATACGGTAAATAAATAAAAACTATATGTGGTCAGAAAAAACTATTTTAAGAGGCCTGTATCTTAAAACTGGTGACACAAAATGTTTACAAAACTATATATGATCTAAAACAGGTATAGTTCAGGACATATCTAAAACTATATTAATATGAAGTTAACAGATGTGGGCTATATAGTTTTATCGCAATGTTTTGTGGTATTGTGGTGATAATAACTTAAATAGCTAGCTGGTTGCTATGATACTACTCACATTTGAGTACAATGATGGCAGTGAGCACCGGGAGGCTGAGGGGGTTGGGGTGGCTAACCAGGTAGTTCGCCTGCAGGGTGTAAGTGAAGGGAACCCACACCAGATCCCCGAAGGCCAGCATGTAGCCGAAGCCGTCATGCATCAGGTCCATGGTGGTCAAGATGGCCTCCTGGAGGAGAAACACTGGCTCAGTCACCTTTCAGCTGACAGAGGGGACATTTCTGGGAATGTGGGAGGTGAGCTGAGCGAACCTCGTTCCACAAGCCGTCCACCACGTAGATGAGCTGAAAGACGTTGACCAGGATCATGGAGGATGACGGAGCGTCCAGTTTCTGCTGTTTCATCTCAGCCATCGCCATAGCAATGTTGATCAGACACTAAGCAGGAAAAGTCAGATATGTCAATGGAACAAACATCTAAAACGTGATGACTGTTATTAACATGATGTCGCCACCGGTTGCTTTTAGTCTTAGGATTCTCTGTGAATATATAAGAATACAGGCCTTGTTGTTTTTAACTGTTCCTTCATTCCAAGATCTTTAATGTGAAAGTCACAGACAGAGACAAACTGCCCAGTGTCCTCCTGATTTGAATACATTCAAATTCTGATGTCTAGAGATACAAGTTGTGAAAACAGTCACAGTGGAGACGCTAAAGTAGCATCAGCTAACACTGTTTAAGACTCACAGGTCAAACAACCATGCATACACACTCTTATGGCCAAGGAAAATTCAGAGAGCAATTAACTCAGTCATGTTTTGTTGTTGCCTGAGTCCAAGTGAAGCTTTTAAAAGTGGAACAAGAAAGGATGCAGGACCTTTTTGTTTCTAGGCAACCGTATTTTCAACTGCTTCATAAATATGGTGTTAAATCTAATAATCACTACACTGCAATATCTTAGAAGGAGAAGGACAACAAACAAATCGATGGTTTTAAATGAAAGTTAAATGTTAGTGTTAACACAGTTTAGTTAATATGACTGTCAGCCTTTCTATGAAACAGTCACCTCACTAGAGTTGCTGTGATCATCTCACAGCCATAGATTGTTATGAAGTGTAAAATGAACCATATAAAAATAATAGATCTTGAAACCCAGCAGGGGGTGCTGTTTTCTAACAGTACTAAAGTGATGATTCAACAGTAAGTTGAGAAGAAGAAAGGCAAAGAGAGAGAGGACATGCAGCCTCTGCATATGGTGAACCTGCTCTGCCACTGAGCCATGTGGCGCCCCCCGGTGGCGATGTTTGGCCTTACTTGCCCACTTTGCATGATGGTCCTCAGACATGCCATCAGCACTCACCCAGCCAATGAGTCCAGGACGCATCTCACAGAAGAACTTCAGGTCAAACTCCTTGATGCGAGGATTCAGCTCACGGCCCTTAAAGAAGTCATAGATCACCTTTCCTGGAGGGTCAAAGCAGAGAGCAGCAGGCGCTATTAAAATGAGGACACAGCACAGCGCACGGAGGTGGAGCATGGCTGATTTGTGATGGGTCTCACCCGAGTTTCCTCCCAGAGCCCGCTCATCAGGGCCGGTGGAGCGGGAGCGTACATACAAGTAGATGCTGAGCAGCATGGACACCAGGAAGGTGGCAGAGGTCAGCTGCAGGAAGTGACTGTGGATGTAGGTGAGGTCAGCTCCCTGGTACACTGCTGCTGCCACCACTGCAGCACTGACCACAAAGGCAAAGAAACCTGCGCACAACGATAAATTGTCCCAGAAGTTATTGCCATAAACGATAACATTGTTTCGAGGCCATTTTCAAGTGACATTATGCTGATGACATAACAATACAAGAAAATAGTCTCACAGATCAATAAACTTTCAGTTCTAGTGAACATTTAACACTGGAACTGGAAGACATTTTAAATATCCAAACTAAATAAACAAAACCACAAAAATAACAGATAATATAAATTATGAAGTTTCTGTCATCAAAATTGTCCTGATTGAGACCAAAGCACCAGACTGGAAACTTTTATCATCCAGTTTTTGGTAGAAAGAGAGAAAACAGAAAAACTATTTATCGTGCAAATGGAAATTACTGAGCTCGTTTTAATGTATGATGCGACTTATTGAGAGACGCCTACACAGAAAACTGGCCAGGAGCTTCCATCACTCTGTGTGTCCGGTGTAAACATCTGCAGCTGTGAGACTGACTGGCTAAACATTACATTAGCATGACAAATGCAAGTTCATAACACCTGGAATACATTGGCCAACAATCATTGAGATGTAAACAGTCCTTTGATTATGGCTATCAGATACGCAAGGGGTTAATCTGGAACAATTAACCAGGTGACTGGTCTTACCATTGGTTCTGTATGTGAGTCTTCTGCCAGACCTCAGCAGAATTCCTTCACTCAGCTACAGAAACACAGAGGAAAAGGATTGAAATAAGACAACAGAGAGAAGAATCATTAGACAGTAAAAACAGAAACTGGGCATCAATAATAAATGGGTAGTATTTATGTAGTTTACAGGCATAGCTTGTCATTTTATAGTGCAATAAAGTAACCATGTCAACTTCAGTCATTAAAATGCCATATATATATATATATATATATATATATATATCAAATATAACTAAAGAAAAATTTGATTTTGTAATGCAACACCTTGAAATTGGGCCTCTGTCTCTTTAAAAACTCCTGCTCTTTCTGAAACTCTGCCTTCAGGAAATCATTGCAACTCTATTAACCCTTTAGCATTTTTATCAGCGTTGCAATGAGAATTAGCTCCAATAATGAGCTCAGCATTTCCATCAGGTGTTTGCCAACTGCTGCTTCTAGTCTGAAGGAGCTGAGTGGGAGAGGGCTGCTCCCCACTCTCTCTGAAGAGAAGCGTTGTCCTCAAAGGCAGGTGTAGAGCCAACCGGGCCTTTTGCAGAACTGAATAGTTGCCATGGATTTTAAAGAATTTCTCAAACGTGCATGAAATAATTAAAGCAACATTCCAGGGATGTTTTTGATGAGGAAATAGTATTATAACATGACACATTATGAAGAGAAAAAAAAGGGGTGGGGAGTTTTAGGACACTGCCCCTTTAAATGTGACATGATCAGCAGTGGATTATCATCTAAAATCTGATTTAGCAAGATTGTGTTTACAGGATGGGAGCAGGACGGAGCCTTCTGAGCTCCAACATGTCAGCATGAGAGCTTCCATTCCTCCAGTGGAGCCTCTCATCAAGCTAATCCAATATCTGCCTTCCTCCAAGTCATGTGCCGGTTCACGTGGACGCTGGACTACATCCAGCAGCGGTGTTCTCACATCATTAAACCTCCTGATCCTCACTCACCTTCCCAACAGGCAAAGTGTAGAGCAGAGCCTGGAAGAAAATCCAAATGATGACAAAGCCAAGAGCTTGAGGATCCCAGAAAGTTTCGAGTGGAGGCAGAGCAGGGAGGTTTATCAGACTGGGATCCTTCTGGTTCACCTGGAGGACCAGATACAGAACGCAGGCAGGCAGGAAGAACATCAGGAAGAGGGCTCCTGGGGACAGACACATAGTTTGAGTGAGGTTCCCTCTGCTTGGAGACATGCCCTTATTTTCTGCTTCTCCCGTGACCCACCTATGTTCCCTCCAAAGTCCAGTGGAGTGGAGGAGGTGGCGGCAGCAGCAGCAGCAGGAGGGGCAGCAGACGCTCTCTCCTCCATGTCCTCAGGCTTGGATTCAGCTGCTTTGGAGTCTCCGTCTTCCTTCCTGCGGCGCAGGTTGTAGCGGCCCTGGTTCTTCTCAGAATCCACCTCTACCTTGGCATCAGGCTGAGGGAAACCAGGAAGGATCACTGTGAGCTTTGCATGCTTAGACAACTCCTAACGAGGAACGTTACAATAATCAATAAATCAATTAATCGCATGATAAGTTAAAACAAACTCATAACTTTCTCGAGCATAATTTATTGTTTTTCTCTTTCAATTAAAATCTGGATTATAAAAGTCAGTCTGGTCATTCGGTCTCAACTAGCACTTATTTTGAAGGGCAGTTTTGTTTACAGAGACCTCATTATTTATTTTATTTGTTGTTTCTGTTTTATTTATTTATTTTTGGATATTTAAAATGTCTTCCAGGTGTTACATGTTCATCAGCATTTAAAGATCATTGATCTTTAAGAATGTGTTCTGGCATTATTATTACTTGAAAATGGTCTCAAAGCAAAAAACATTATTGTTTATTGTGATAGCTTCTGGGACAATTTATCATCCAGTGAAATTTGTTACTATGCTGAAATCTGCTATACAAATAAAATTTGATTCATACAAATAGAAACTGAACAGAACTCATGTTTCTACTCAGTAAGATAGTGCAGACAGGTTATAATGATAAAACTGTACACATAACTTCATACAGATGGGTTCATTAATAACTGTATAGGGTAAAAAGGCCTTTGGGAGGACGACCTGCTGCTGTTACAGTAACAACAGAGTTACTGAACTTGTGCACTGCGAATGGATAGAGAGAAATGAAAGGCGCATGCTACTCCACCATGAACTGAAGCCTTCATAAGCCCCATCAACCCGCACGCATCATGACATTCCAGCAGCTCACACTCATCTCAAACCATAGCCAGCATTAACACAACTTAACACAAGTTAGGAAGAGGCTCTCTGCTGCCTTAGATTCTTTTACACCACAAAACGTGGCAAAGCAAGTTTTGTCCTGCATATTTAGTGTCCTGCATATTTAGTGTCATCACAACTAAGATGACACTAAACCGCTACGGACAAATAGAAAAGATGCTAAATACAAAAGCACCAAAAACATGAGAAATGAGCCCATGTTTTTCCGGCTACATCATGTTTCAATCAACTAACAGCCAAAATAACTGATAACAATTGACTGTATTACTATTTAGAACTTGCATTAACTTGGTTCATTTTTATAATGATTTAATAATTGATTAATTGTGACTAATGCACAGGATTAATCAATTGATCAGCTGTTTTAGGACCCAGTCTTTAGATACTGATCCCTTTCTGTTTCTATGTGGCAGTTCAGACATGCTCTGGCAGCTCAGCTGCCAGTTTGTTGATAGAACTTGGTTTGATAAAAACTAAGGAAAAGGAAAAGTTCCAGTTTGCCTTTTGTCAATTGACCAATGGAGATACAGACCAGCAGCTTTTGTGACCCCACTAGGGATAAGCGTGTTGAGTGATGGATGGATGTTCTAGGTATTTTGTAACATAATAATTCAGAACTCACCTCATTGACTTTGCTAGCCGTGTTATTCTCCTCTTTCTTTTCATGTTTATTGTTGCTATTGTTCTCGGCTGGCTTTTTCTCCTGCTGCTGCCCGTCAGAAAACAGAGGGAAATCGATGGAGATGAGAGGAACAAAAGAAAATGGGAGGAAAAAAGACAAGGTGAGGAACAGAAGAAGGAAACTGGTCAAAATCCAAGAGACACATGGACATTTCCAGAGATGAAGAAAAGGTCCTAGTGACTTTTGACAGCAAGTCTTTCTGAAAAGCCTTACTACGGGGTTGATCTTGATTTCAGCTGCTTGCTTGAGCTTTTTGTCTCCGCGTGAAGACGGTGTGCTTTCTGCGGCGGCTGCAGCAGCAGCGACGGTACGGGATGACGAGCGGCGTGTGGTCCTAGCGGGGGAGCGTGAGCGGCTGCGGCGGCGCCCGGGGGAACGGGAGTTGGAACGGGAACGTGAGCGAGTGCGCTGCTGGAAGCTGGTGACACTCTGTTGGAAGAAAAAAAAAAAAAGATGAACTATATGTATTGATACATAGAAAGCTGTAATATCAAAATCAGGAGGCAGTGTGAAGGAGAAAATTTGTTAAAACTTCAGATTCACTGATCTGATAGATATTGAAAAAAAATCTAGAATGAGTATACACAATGTGTCCTATCTATAAGTATAGATCTAGTCAGTCTAATTCTACTTTGTCCAATGAGTGACATCATGCTGTATTATTTTACATTTTATTTAGAATTCCTAATTTCACTTACAGAAAAGTTGAAAAGTTTGTTGCAATTTATTCATCAATGTTTGACCAAAGGTTGTCAACATGTTCTAGTCAGTTTCAGTTTCTTTATTATTTACTTTCCATTAGTTGTTATTCCCTTTCTTGCACTGACTGAACAAATTAAAGTTGTTTTTACATGTTTGACCAAACTAGTGAAGCTGTTGGTGTATGCAAGTGTGCTGTGCTGGTGCAGAGTTATCAAATAAATCTGTAATTTACTACATTTATGTCTCTGTTTAACAAAACAAAAAAACATTTTAAATCAATTCTGCAGTGTTTTTCTGTATCAGCCGATAATAAATCTCAGATATTGTCTCGGTAGTTAAAAACTTGGATCCCTAAACATCATGGAGTTGAGTCGGTGCAGTGGCAGTACCATGATGTCCTGCTCCCTGAGCTCCAGCTCTGTGCCGTCCTTGTAGATGACTGTGTAGAGGCGGCTCTTAGCATCGTAGCCCAGCACTTTGACCTCGTAGTACAGGCTGCTGCCGGGCCAGCGGCCCATTACCTTGTCCCCTGCTTGGTACTTCAGAGAAGGCATGGTCAACCACCTGAGGAGGAGTGAAACACAGTAATGGACCACTGGAGACTAGCAGGAGGACACAAGGGGAAGAGGGTATGAAAGAGGTACAGAAGGACAAGTGGACAGATATGCAGCATCCCAATCACTGTAGGCTAAATGTTTTCTTTGTTACATCATAGTTGTTTCAAAATCAGAAAGCATTTTCATTCCTTTGGTTTCAGTTCCTTTTAAAGAGAGCCTGGAACATCCAATATAAATAAGTACATCTACGGTATGTGGAAGTTTAAGAAGCATCACCACTGCTCTTAATATAGCAGTGATGTTTTGAAACCACAGTGGGCAAACTACAAGTGGCACATTTGTTCATCAAAATAACTCAGGTGATCTGATAAATTCGCCTCCATTTCTGTCATGTTGGGAGATCAGCGGTCGGTCGATCCTCTCATGACAAACCGATCTTATCCAGCGATCTGATCTGAGAATCAGTTTCCTTGACAGAGACAGAGGACTGACTGACAGGCCTGCATGTGGCAGGTTAACTATAGTCACGCTGCTATTGCCAACTTAGCCAGGTTTTCCAACAAGAAAGTGAAAAAAAAAAAAGTAAATCTGCACTGGCCAAATTTTGAATCGGTATGTCAGGCTTCAAAAATCAGAAAAAAATGGTCATCAGCCAAAAATCTGCAATCTGACAAACAAGCCCAATCACAATGCATCTCTTATTTATGGAGTTATTCCTGGATTCCTACTGTGGTTTTAATTAGACCAGCCAGCTCTTATAGAAAACTTCCAGTGATGATATAGAAAGTCATCTAGTTATCTGTATCAATACAAAAATAAATTATGTGGACAACATAAATATAACTCCAATAATCCCTGTATTAAAATGGTAGTTAGGAATGGGTGTTATGGTCTTGAAATGTCTCATTTTATGGTGATAATAATGATGAGAAGCATTAAAAATATCTAAAAATAAAACTTAACCATAATCATAGTGTCTATTTCTGTCTCCGGGTTACATTACCTAATGCAATTTTACCACAATAACCAGAGTAAGTACAGACTCAATATGGACATAAATAAATCACTTTTTTTCTGTATTGGAAAATGTTGATAATTATTACAGTTTCAATTATCCAGTTCAAAGATACATTTTCCAAAACAAAAAAGGAAAAAAATAATAATTAAAAATAATCGATGAGATTTCATTTTTAAAACTGTCATAAAATAATCACACAATGGCCTCAAGCTTTGTATGAGTAGGACATCTGCAATGATACAGGATTAAATTTGTTTTATTATTGATATTGAATGTTGTCTTTTCCCCCTCTGTGACCAACAGATGAGAAAACAGTTCAATCGCCATAAGCAACAATGACAAGAGCTAGTTTGGAAATTTGCAACAAAAATCTGTTGGTTTATAATTCTCACAATCACAATCATTATTTTTTGATAAACTGCTCGACATCTGCCAATCCCTAAAAGTAGCATTAGGAGTAATTATTGTGTTTCTGAAATTCTTTAATGCAGCAGTAAGTAGGAATGATGAGTGACAATGTGTCACTTTCACCAGGACTCAACAGCCACTTCATTTTAATTAATACATTAGCATTAACATCAACTTAACCCAAATACCTTCTATTTAAAGGATAGCAAAAAACCAGCAATGACTCGGATCATCATGTGACTATTTCAGTAAGTGCAGACAGACATAAGGCCACGGACTATAGTAATGTATCAGAGAAACCTGTTCTTCTGCATGGGAGCTGAACCCATCACAAAGCTACTAAAACACAGGCGGAAATGGTGCCGTCTGCTCATCAAGTATTTCAAACTAAAAACATTGATGCACACCGTCTGCTACACTGAAACCCATTGAGGAAATCCTTCTACACCCATCAGATGTAGTGGAGCAAGTAAAGTCCTTTACATCCCAAACAGACTACAAAGCCGCCTTTACTTTAAAACCCTACTGCTGTTGGGTTGGAGCCACAACACTGTTAACAAATCTGAACTACACTACACACACAAAGTGTTTCAAGTGGACAAACCTTCATTAGAACACAATTGGAACAACAGAATGATACAGTAGAGCTGACCACTGTACACAAAGGGATGGGCCAGGCAACGTCAGCATAATGACATTACAGAGCAGAGCAGAGCAGAGCAGAGCAGAGGGACACGGTGAGTGGGAACACCAGCACAGTACAGTAGAACTGCTGACAGGCATGTCCCTGGTAGGTTTACCCAGAAGCTCTCCATTCAAGTCAGGCCACGAGGAAAAGACAGAGAAGGCAGGAATGAAAGGAAACTGAGCGATGCTCAGATATAGCAGGGCTGTGATCTCTGGCACTGAGTTTGACAACAATCACAAGCAGAACATTTTTGCCAATATGACAGACATAGAATGTGATTTTTCTATGAAAATAGAAATAGATGTATTTTGCAAAAATGGAACTGTCATGTGATCATCCACCAGATGTTACTACTGGCAAAAACTACAATATGAAAGAAGACAGAATGTAGGAGGAAGATGGTTTCTTCTTGGTTTTTTCGAACAATGTGCAGCCTGCTTCACCAGAGCTCTCACAGCATTGCATAAAAAGTTGTGCATCATTTGAACTTATTGAATCAATTTCTCTTCTGTAAAATCTCCGACTATAACTTCCTTAAAAATATATATATAAATTTAAAAAAAAAAGGCAGATGAGCAATGTGGCTGAATTATGAACACATCTTGTAACTATTTACATCAGTCACTGCCATGTTTTTTAATGACTTATCTGGTGAACAAGTTGATTCAAGTGATTTTAATTCATTTATTGAATAGAAACAATGAAATTACGAAATTTGATTTTTTTTTTACATTAGCAGAAAAGACAGATTTGCGCACATATGCACTGAAAACGCAGTTATTACTCCTCTAAGCTATAAACGGCAAAAGACACATTGTAAAAAAAAAAAAAAAAACATTATTGAGCAACATTCAGCTGCAGTTGCAACTAATATCTGGGATCAACTAGCCTGAGTTTTTAAGTTCAATTATAGTTTTTGGGTTTTTTTAAACTTGGGAGGCTCAGCCTGCTGTCAGCAGTCAGGCTCCTGAACATTCCAGCAGTTCACACAATGTCTGCACCAAGACAAGACCCTGAAGAAGCTGCTTTAAAACAACCCAGATTGCAGCTCTTTGACTCCAACTGTTTCTCCTACCTAATCTACAATCAGAGGGCAATTGAAAAGCCTCAAAACTCCTCAAACAAACACATAATACGATATGTTTAATTAAGTCACATGTTCCCAATAAGCCCCAGATTCACTTTGGCCTCAATAATCGCATCTCGGAAAAACACGAAAGCTCGTCTCAAAAGCGACACACCCAAAGCCGGCCTGCGCTCCGGTCCTCAGGTCTGCTGGCTCAGGTCCATGTCGTGTGTGGAAGTCCAGATCCTGCCGATGACGGACTGCCAACCAATTTATGAGAAGAGACACGGCTCTGACCGGAGGGTGGAGTTTCAAATAATAATAATAATAAAAAAAAGTTAGACGATGGAGACCCCCACCCACATCTGGAACATGGACTGAACATTCGCCCTGCTGTGTTTTCTCCAACTCAGAGGGGAAACCCGGTTTATACTTTCGCTTTGAGGCCAGAACACAAATACAAAACCGCTACGTTATTAGTGCGCTTTCCTGGAAAAAAAGGATTTATTTATTAAATGTTTTATCACTTTCGAAACTATTAAACGTCTAAGCCAAACATCCAAGTGTATGGGCTAAAACACCTGCCTGGTATTTTATTCTTTTTTTTTTTCCTGAGGGAAATCTAATTTCATAGTTTTGTCCTTCATTCCAGCGATGTCTTAATAAGCCACTAATGCAACAACCTGGTTAAGAAAAATGTAAAAATAAAATACAAACATGAACTGTTGCTTTAACAATTTCCGCCGTGCGTTGGCTTTGCTTTCAGAGAATCCTGCTGCAGCTACAAGCAACACAACGGAAAGGAGGGAAAACGTCATGCATTCAAATAGTGCTGGTGAAGAAACCCCGACGCATCCGCCAAACAGACAAAGCCTGCGCGCCCAGCAATTTACACTGAATACAGAGACTAATTAACGAAAAGGAAGGGAATAATAGCATGCTTGACACCCTTGTAACATAAAAGCCAATAGAGCGGGTGCTATTTCTTCCAGTCTGTTAAAGTTGCCGTTTGACAAGTCGGGCGCAATCTACTTCCTGCGCGCTGCATGATTGCGTGTATTAATCTCAATGTTGGCAAAATTACCTTTACTAGTGTAGCTAAATGACAACTCCGCCCATCGGAAACTGACCAAAATTATTGCACTGTAAAATGTAATGTATTTAAGTGACAAGCATACAGGCAGGCTTCGAATTCAATATGTGTTTATAATGCTTTTGGTAAAAATACGATGTGATTCCAGAAATTAGTCTGAGCCCATTTCACCGTTAGCAGCAGCTTGGGGATAGCATCGGCTAAGCCCCCGTTAGCCAACAAAGAGAGGCGTAAAGCGGCTAGAAATTCTCCAACACAAGTAAACGCATCATGTAGGAGCACTTACCTTATACTGCACAAATAATTCCACTGAGCAAATGAGAGAGATAATCCACCCAACGACGCTGAATTAATAAATTAAGCTTAATATTTTAAAAAACGAACTTTGCTAACGTTTGACGTAGAGCTCGTTCTCCCTCCCTCACCGGGCAAAACCCACCAGTGACCAGGAAGGCGCGAAGCTTTACGATTGGGTGGCTCAACCTTCATTTCAAACGGCTCTGCGCTCTGATTGGTTACTGGTGGATTTTAAATGAGTTGGGATTGGTTTGGGGACAGTCACGACTATTTTGTTTACTGGTGTCATATTACAGCCGATCAAAATGGCAGATTTTGTCGAAAACATACAAAATATGACATTCTTTTTAGGGGAAATACTATGTATAAAAACATTACTTTAAATTATTCAGTTAATTGAGATAGGATTTAGGATAAACCATAAAAATGGTTGAGCTGAATTTCGGCTCCCTCCAACTTTTCTAACGTAAACCCAACTGTTGATCGTCTATGCACATCTATTCACTCACTGCTCAAAGCAATGATCCTGTTCATCCATGTTATGTCTGGTTTTGCACCTGTTGTTAGCGCATAAAAAACTAACAATACGAGGAAGAAATGCGCTTTTGAAAATTCAAACTCCCAATCAAACTGAAGCGCAGCAATTTTTTGCCAACTTCCTCATCTTTCTCGCTGCAGCTCAGTGTTTTCCTGTCAGTGCAGCTCTGACCCCAGTCTCTCTGTGGCAGTAAATCAAACTAAAACCTCAAATGAACTGCAGATGCACTGCAGAGTTCCACCCAGAGGATATGTATGTGAGGAGGTGAACGTTTAAGAATAAAAAAAAGGAGGAAAGCCTCATTAGAACATTAAAAGTTGATTTGCTTTTAAGAATGTTTTCAACAACCAGATACAGGAACACCTTTATGAGAATAAGCTTAAGTTAAATATTATTCAAAGCTTTGGTGAACCTACATTAACTTTTTATATTTATAATCCTCTTTTACTAGTATGCATTTAAAATATTCAACTGGATTTATCTTTAAAAATGGTTATTCTTTTTCCTAAAAGGGTTTCTCTGTAAGTTAGGCAAATGCAAAGTAGCTCAATGTTTCAGGGCTCAACTTGACCTTTCACCAAGCAGCAGATCACTTAGTTCATAATGACAGTCCAGGTGCCAAGGACTCAAATGAAGCATCCGCATCAGCGCCCCCATTTTGAATCAGTCGGCCCTCCTCTTCCTGTTCTTGGCTGAGCAGTGGAAGGCAGTCAGATGCGTTATGGCTGATATGAGGGCAGTGAGACGGCGTCTGAGACGGAGCGATAGAGGTGGGAAGGGAAACTCGCAGGATAAATAACGGGAGTGTGCTAGCTCTGGAAAAGAACAACTAGACGGCAGACTACAGCACTTAAAGTCGAGATTGATAGAAAGTAAAAATATATTTTATGTGCAACCAAAAACTAAACATAATCACCACCTTGGGGTGGATTAGAGTAAGAAGATATTGTGACATTTACAACATGGTGAAGGCTACAGATCAGTATCAAACCCCCACAGACTGCCAGGCTGTGAGGATTATCGACACAACAATCACCAAGGACTCACCCTGGAGGAAAAATGTTTTGTCTTTTATTAAATATACTATCCAAAGCTTTCCCCTGGAGAAAAAAGTATCCATTTTTCATTCTCACCCAAATTAACAAACCATTCTTTATCTTTTATTGCAACTTTTATTTTATTTGCTCAAACAAAACAGCATGTTAGCAAGTAAGAAAAGACTGATTAACACGAGTAACAGTATGGTACAATGCAGATGAGAAAAGAATCCAACTATCTGCAATCAGGGTCGTGTCGCATCTTTACTTTTCTTGAGTTTGGTTTAAAAAAAAAAAAGCAAAGATGCTGAACCAAAAACAGTCTTGGACATTTCGAGACACCTATCCATCTGCACTTCCAAACAGAAATTTAGGTTAATATAAGAAATTACATCAGACTGAAGATCGTTTCTTTACTCTTACCGGTCTCATGTTATCAAAAGTTTGATTGTACTTCTGAACTGTAAGAGAAACATTTAACAAGTGTTTAAATTGATCATATTTAGGTTAAAATAATCTTGGTGCAAAGATGTTTCATTGGTGGGAAACGGTACTGAAGCCGACTGAGCGCTCCCTTTGAATGAGTCAGGCCATAAAGAGAAATGAAAAATACTATGACAGCCTCTACATATTATTACTATTAAATCTTTGACGTATTAAATGCAACTTCGGAACAAGGCACAAACCACATCGCTTTACAAAGAGATTCTACCCCCCATCAAAGCATTTCACCTGACACCCAAAACACATTTTGCTTTTAGGTCTCTAGACAGAATGAAACAAAAATAAGAAAGGCGACTTGTTGGGAGTGATGATGTTCAACAGGAGGCTACTGGCTTAAATCCTTTGGTGAGAGAGCCATGCCGCTGGCAGCAGAGGCTCTAAATGACTGCTTTCTGGGGACGCTGGATTGCTTGGCCAGTTCTGTCATAAAGTGCAATCATTTTTGAGTAAACATGCAGCTCAGGAGGCCTGAAGGCTGGCTGCGTTGATCAGAAAAAGATGGATGTGAAGATGAGTTTGGATTATTAACATATAGAGCCAGAGCATGCCTACTAAAAAAAAATATATACAGTTAAATTAAAAGATGGCGTCTGTCCAAACGACACCAGAACGTTTCTTGTTTTGATCTGAGAGATGACTGAGTGTGATGTCTCCGAGTGTGTAGCAAAACTATGACATCAAAGCCCTTTATCATGGTTGTGTCAAATGAGATCCAGCAGGGGTTTCCACAGCTCCAGGGACACACTCATCAGTAAATAATTTGTGCATAAAGCATAAGAAGCCGAGGATGGGGCGCCTTTCATTACCCAACTTCTAACAGAGCTAGCTGAACTCTCACAACTAAAGATGATCCAAAAATCAGCTGGTGACCCATGTAGGTCAATTTTCAGCTCGATGAGCCCAGATCAGCGACCAATCAATAGGAAAATCAAAAATCCAATATTTTTCCAGTCAGTGAACGCAGCATGCCCAACCACTCTCAAATTGTGGTAAAAGAACTCTTTGCAGGGATAAAAGCCAACCTGTTTAAGTATCAACGAGGTGTTTAATATAAAGTAATTGATGTAAAAAGCCATCTGAATGTGTCTGAGCTACAGAGTCCAAGACTTTCATTAGATAACAGGAAGGCTGTGAGCAGAAAAAGTGCTCTGCTCTATCATTTTAAGTTTCATAAAGCATGCTGCATTTGGAGACGTTGGCAGCTTTTACAATCCTCAAGCTAAAGATCTAGAATATTCACATGGAGAATTATTTTTATTTCATACTAGAAAGACATTATATTACAAAATTTAAACTGCGTTCTCGTTTTGTTTTTCAAATTGGCAGTTAAATCCTGCTTTATGGTGCCTGCTCACTGCACACTGACAGCTGTTTTATTTCGCCATATAATCCAAAATGTAAAGGTTCATGATTTTATTTGCAGCTTGTAAGAACCCAGCGTACATTTTTACAGACATATTTAACTCTATTTCCCAGTCTCTTTGAGATGGATTAGATTCCTTTGCTCTTTGGTGTATAGTCTTTCACAGAAAAAACACTTTTTCGATTCAGGTATCATTATGATGGAATTAAAAAAAAGTAGACTAATTTTAGGTCAAAAATTTCTGTAGGAAAGCCGCTGTGAGTGGCAGTCCTCTGGTTCCACTGCACTGGTGAAACTCTCCCTCGTTAGGATCTCATTCACACAAAACGGGAATACTGAGCAGTAACTTGGACTTTAAATGGTTCATCTGGCCTGTAATCTCCATAATCTGTAATCTGCAGCTTCAACGTATGGACACCAGCCTCTAAGCTTGTCCCTCTCAAGTTGATTGTACTTTGAGCGTTTAAAAAACAAACAAATGGTGCAGTACGGAACTGAAGGGTGAGAGAAAAATGGTGTTGAGGATAAAGGAATAGGAAGTGCAGGTCTCAATGGATGATTTCAACAGCAGCAGAAAAATAAAGGCAGGAAATAAGATAAACAAAATGGCACATCGTGTCCTTGCATGCTCACCTTCTGGAGAACGTTTTTAAAGTGTTATGCTATTGACGTGGGGGGGGGGGGTAAAGATTTTCTTGGATTTGTTAGAAAAAAACAAACAAAACAAAAGCAATTCCAGAAGTGTGTTTTACAGTGCTGCTCTGAGTTTTCCACGACGGATGCTTCAAACCTGCGGCGGCGTTGGGGTGGTGAGCGTGGGCCTTGGAGCTAATGCTACACTTATTGCTTGTAAGAAAACTTGAGACAGTTAATGCAGTTTCGTGGCAGACTTGTGATCCTCATTATATAGTCTCAAACAAAAATAGAAAAACAAAAAAAAACCCTACATGCTTCCAACACCAACAGAGCACCCAAGTATGATGAAAGGAGAGAAGGGTGACAGGAGGAACTCGATAAAATCCTGGAGCAGCGCTACAACGAGGGGCGCCGCCTACCGTCTCATCCATCCGTCGCTGAATGTTACAGAGAAATAAATGAGCGGAAAACTGGAGACAGAGTACAACAAATCAGGTTAGGAGTTCACCGACAGACAGACATGAGTGCGTCCCATTAAAAGACTGGATTATTGAGCTACTAGATATGGCCGTACTGTAGATCTAAACAAAACAAACGCGCTCGATAAGATACTTTCTCTCTAAATATCTCTCTGTTTTGTACATATTCAGGTTAAAATAGCATTTGAAGGAAGACGAGCTTTACAGTGTCCTGCAGAGGTGGACTACAGAAGAGGCTGGCAGTCCCTCATACACGCTCACACACATCCCCGCATACACACGCGCGCGAGCTACCGCAATGGCATTATGGGAAAAAGTTTTAGAGTTCTAGTTCCAGACTTCTTCCCGTCTCTGAGCTCTCTCTCATGAAAACATCAGAGAGGAAATTCCAGGAGTTCAGACTCTGAGCATCAGCGGGTACTACAGCATCTGTGAGGAGTTCAGTGTTGTGTTTAGGTACCATTGTTACTGTGGGACAAAAAAAAGAGAAAAAGAAAAGAAGAGAAAGCGTGTTTGCATAAAGACAAGTCACTTCTCTGGCAGACTGTGCCCTGTCCTCCAGGAGGCGATGTGGGGGAGGCTGGGGGTAAGAGGGGGCAGCAGAAACATGAGGTTAACCGAGTGGATTCTTCCCACTTCTGACACCGCGCCGCACCGAATTCTGTCCGTTCTGTGGGATTATACGATTGCTGTCATAGTCACCGTCTCCATTACTACTACTACTACTTCTTCTTTCTTTGTTTGTTTGCTCTGCTGTTAAATTGTCTCGTCTGAAATGGACTGTGGTTGGCTTTCTGGTCACGTGGGTGTGGATGTTGAGGGAAAGGGAGCGTGGATCCTCTACGCAGTGCTGGATTTGCTCAGCTCCTCCCTGATTGCTGCAGAAAAACACACACAAAAAAAGAGAAAAGAGACTCCTGGATGTCAGATTTTAACGGGATTTTTTTAGGTTCAATCTGAACATTTCTGGGTAAATTAGGTGAATGACTTGCAAAGCATTTGAGGAACTCCGCAGTATTTTTTTTGATTCCAGAAATCTGTAGTTTCTACCAAACAAAGTGTTTTTCATCCTTTATAATGAATGTGAAGTAAAAGAGGCACTACTGTTCTGTTAGTGCTTACATTCCTCAACTGGATGGAGAGAATAACATCTAGCCATTAAATTTGATTATGTTCCAAGTAAACCACAAAGTTAACAATTAAAAACAGCACTAAGATATGTTTATAGGCTAAATAATTGTTTCATTTACCCAAAAAAAGAGGGCAAACATTCCAGCTTTATTGCTCATCATTTTAGCAAAGTCATCCGTTTCATAAAGACAGAAGCTGTATGTGTGCAGGATGGAAGTGTTGAATTGCCAGAGCTTAGATATAAATTCAGGAGCAGTACTTTGTTTATTACATCGAGGTGCAAAACTTGTTAAAGCAAGAAAACTGATAAGATTTAACAAGATTTTTAGAAAATCCTTATAAAGATATTTATATCTCAATAAAATCAAAACATGTGTTCTTTAAAATGAGAAAGGTCACAACCATAAAACAGCAAAACCACTTGGGAGTTTTAGATGTTGACTTTAAGAAACATTTCGGAGAGTGATAATGAGTCAATTTATACATTTTTAACAAGTTGTTATCTGTCAGAAGAGCATATTTTTATATCTCTTATCAAATTAGTACTCTGCATCGGTAATTACCTGTTCTTACCCAACTTAGAAAAACTATGATGGTAAAAAAAAACCCTGAATGAGAGCATTGAGAAATCATACTACCATTTTTTATGTAACCTTTATTTAAACAGGTGGGTTATTAAATACTTGTTTACTATAACGACTACAATTTATTTAAATATAAAAATATGTCGTCTTGAAAAAAAAATGAAGAGCCCACTGAAAACCTGCTGGTTCTTCCTCCTAATATTGATTTCTGAACTCTTACTGAGTTCAAACATTAGGATTGTTGTTTCTAAATGAACATCAACTTATTTTCTTTGCATTATTTGAGGTCTGAAAGCACTGCATCTTTTTTGTTTTCAGCATTCCTCCCCTTCTGCAAATAAATACATACAAAAGTTTTTGCTTGAAATTTCAGAGACATATCAGTAGTTAATAGAATAAAAGAATATTGTTCATTTTATTCAGACACTTAAAAAAAGTGAAATCAGAGAAACTGATCAATTTAAGTGATCTATTCATTTTTCTTCCCAGAGCTACAAGTAAAAGACATCGACATACAGTAACTACAGGGTTTGTTCTTTTCTGAAATGCTTTTAAATGCTTCTGATCTGTTTATTTGTGTGTGCAAATGTGTGGAAGTGGCTTTGGTGTAAATTACTTGAAGTTGACAACTAGAAAAGTGCATAAAACTACAAAAATCAGTTCTTTTAGCTGAATGAGTGTCTGCAGATTTAAGATTTCTACAGGACAACGAGAAGTGCTGCACCCTGACTGATGAGTCACAAACCCTCAACATTAATCCTATTTTCAGCTTTATAGTGATGAGGCAACACAGTACACCAACACTGATGTCAACATATGACTGTTTCTGCAATGAGGGCACTTACGTTATTTCACTTCCTGTTTTCAACAGGTGTTTAAAAAAAGAATACTTATGAACATAAGAGAAGAACAGAAGAAAGTGACAATCTGAAAAACTGCAGTCAGATTCTGGTGATAGTTACCATCAATAAGCTCCTCTTTTAGTTTTGACAGCTCCTTTCTCATCTCATCGAGAATGTCCTACAAAAAACAGAAGACATAAATAAAGTCACATTTTCCTAAAATACTGAAATATTTGCAGAGTTCAGCTTTTACAGAGCAGGCTGAATGTATTGAGCAGCTCCTGTTTCCGGTCACATGCTGCTAGAGGTCAAAGGTTATAGATAGGTCCTGCTCCTTGATTACAGGAAGCTAATCTCTGCACTGAGAATCCTCATCAGATTTGGCCCAAAGACTGACTTATTAACATCAAGACATAAACAGGTGTTAGAGATCGTATGGGGCGACTCAGCAGCTCACTGAATGACAAACTGACCACAGCAGCGAGTGAAGCCAGGCACTGAGCTGAGCGTCACTCTGCCAGGCTCACTCTGGTGACAGATAGACAGGACTCTTATCTAACCGACTCCTTCAGAGAGGGAGGAGCTGCCCCTCCCACCCACAACAACACCAACTCCATGACCAACTCCATAACCCTCTATTTTAATGAGAAAACAACATAAAATGACGTAAAAGCTCAAAACTTCAATTTTACCATAATACTTTCCCTTTCAAGGGAGAGTCTGGATGTTTTTAAGTGAGGTTCTCTGACATCAGAGGGAGTTTGTAGTGAAGACTTTGAAGAAGTTGGTCACAGTGATCCTCTGCTTAATCAGATGTTAGCTAAAAAAACCTACAACCAAAACTGAAAATGTTTGTATCTGTGGCTCACAAAGCTGCATTAATGGTTATAGAGAATAACCTGTACCTGAGAAGAATACGTATAGATTTATAGTAAAAGTATAAGTAAAGATTTATGGTAAAAACATAGCTCAAGCAGTCGACATGATCACTGGTAAAATGATCTGCTAATCAGATCTGAAAGCACCAACATGAATTCAACTGAAATCCAAAGAAATCCACTACAAGTACAATAATTAAGACATAAAAATTCATTTGAACGTTTAACTGAAGTTAGAAACTGATGCTAATACATTCACACAACTTCACTTTTAAGCAATGTTCCCTTTAAGATAATGAAGATATTTGCCTGAATTACTTTGTGACATTTCCATCAGCCTATATGATTAGAAACTTTACCAAAACAATATACGCTTCACGTCATACATACTGAATTAGAGTAAAAACTCTGATTTGGTCAAGCCTTCTAAACATTTTAAGGCTTTTTAAAATGCTTTCTTACCTGTTTCAACCTGTCATAATCAACAGATTCTGTTGGCACACCATTGGCACTTAAGGATGCAGTAGGTGTCGGGGTGGATTTGGGCCTGTGAAACAACAAAAGCCCATGAAGCTTAGAGAGAAGATCAATGTAGGACCAACAGGAAAACAACATGACCTCTGTGCTGATGCTGTTCATGTACTGAAAACATGTCTGTGTAATGAATGTGGGTTTCACAAACTACTATGTTTTTGACAAGTAAATGTCAAAAAAAAAAGAAAAAAAGAAAAAAGGCCAATCCTGCTTTGGGTGAATCCTATTATTCTTGATGACATCACAAGTTTGGAACGGGTCAGCTGGCATCAGCATGAAGTTGTGGCTGAAGAGCGACTTCTGATTGCTTAAAATCTGCCCTGTCCCTCTTCATGTGTCTGACGGAAACCAGATGGTCCTGGAATCCCTGGAATGTTCTCATTTAAGGCTCAAACGTTTTGCTGCAGCCGTACCAAATACAAGCACCAAGTAGGAAATTGATTCAAACCAGATGGATACCAAAGGATATCCAAAGACTAGTGACCTTATGGTTTTATGTGATAACACCAGAAACATGTTTTTAAAAATCCCCAGTAAAATAGAAAAACTAACATGTTCTACAGATGGCAAACTACGTCTAAACTGAGTCTCAATGTGTACATACAAAAAAACTTGTAGCTTTCAAAACCGGAATGTTTCCGCTGAAATAACTGAGTAGATAATCTGTGTATTGGGAAAAACCTCCAACCATGAGAGAAGCATCAAAACCAACAGTTGTGTTTCAGCATATGGACACACATCCATTTATAATTTAAAAAAGGAAAGATGCTGAAGAATTCACCCAAGTATTGCAACGGAATCACCAGAGAAAATCTGCTTGAAGCATGCACACACACACACACACACACGCACACATGCACACACACACCCACACCCACACAGGGACAGGGTAGACATGCATGAAAGCACACACTGAATTTAAACCCCGGTGCCATCAGCCTGTCGTAAACTCAGGCCTTCAAAGCTATTTTAGCAACTTTAAATTGAAATTCATATCAGTAAAGAAACAGTAATCTGTTATCTTCTCCTCATCATGCCTGTATGTTGTTTAAATGTGACGCATCCTGAAGACATGTGGATCAGAAAATGTAGCTTAATTCAACCAGAATACCTTCAACATCCTTCATGTTGTAGCTTTAAAGCTACACTTTTTTTTTCTAATTTAGGTGGATGGTGAAATCTTAGTTGATTTGGAGTTGAGGCATGCTACTTGAGTGAACAGTGATCAATGAGATGACTGATGTTTCATCAGCTAATTCTTGTCCTCAGCGTTCTCCCTGACCTGTCTGTTGTGCTCCTTGGTCTTCATGTTTTGTTTTCTGGCAACCCTGCGAGGCTTTCACAGACCGACAATGAATGAAACACAGATGGATTCTGTTAATTAGGCCTCAGTTCACACAGCAGGTAAATGTGACCTAAATCAGACTTTTTTTTTTCCCATCTGCAACCCAAATCCCACATTTTCTGTCTTTTTTTAAAGGTTTTATTGGCTCTAGTGGCCTTTATTTCACAGTGAATCGACAGAAAAGTGGGTAATGAGAGTAACATGGCCCTTCATATGTGGATTGCGCTAACCTTTAAAAAAATTTAATTCAAGTCACTTCCTTATCTGGTACTAAATCGGATACATATCTTAATTCTGCACCAAAACATATAAAAATTCTTTAACTATAGTTAAAACTGTCCATAAAGGTGTAAACAACTACTTTTACATCTGATTGGTGATTTTTTGTGATGTTTTTTTGTAGTATTTTGTGTATTCAGGATGTGAAAAAAGTGTTTTAAGAGATGAAAAAGGTCAAATGTTGTATCTGTGCTTTCAATCAGTCAGTACCTTAGCGACCAGAACACTTGCTGAATAAAATATGTTTCTCACCCCTCACAAATTTCTAGATAAAGATTAAATTTGTTCAGTTTAGCACAGAAAAAGCAAAGAGGACGTCGGTGATTAAGCCGATCCTGTGCCGGCTCTCTGCGCTCTCGGAGAACAGCCAATCAGCTCAAAGAGAGGAAGTGTGGCAGGGAGACGAGAAAGAAAAGGAAATGAGTTGAGCGGCAGCTCATTAAGAACCTGGAAATACAGAAACAATGTTCGTCCTTCTTATGGGTGAAGGTGAGAGCCAAACACATGCAGAGCTCCATAACTTACAACTTCAACACTAAGAGAAAATACTGCAAGTATGTGAGAAAGTTTGCAGACTTCCAGTAATTTTATGAAAAGAAATTGGCTGCACATTTTTTTTAGCATTCTGCTCTCAATAGTTTCATTTTAAAGAAGTCAAGCAAGAATCCGGACCGCCCATCTGGTGTTCCCTCTCGTGTGTTCACTCACACACTCAACCTTATCTGTGAACGCCGGCAGTATTTGCTCTGGCTCTACAAAGATAATAGCAGACTGCGCTGGGCGTAATGCACTCCCTAATGATAGGGTGTGTGACGCACACATATAGAGTTCCCTGTTTTGGAAGTAAGAAGAAAAGGTCTGGATGGAAACAAGCACAACAGCATGCAAACACAATGTCCAGATGATGTTTGAATTACATTATTAGGAAAAGCCACACAAAGCTGAGCCCCCCCCCACCGATCCCTGCAGGCTGGTAGATTGAAAAAAATAAATAAATAAAAAAAAGACACACAGACACACAGTTTCTCCCAGACATTCTCCCAGACACCAAGCTGCTCTTCATTGTAAAGAAAAAAAAAAGAAAATGATCATGTCCATCACAGCAAACTTGGATTAAAAGAAAGAGTTTGACTGGAAGAAAATATTTGGTAAAACTCCTCAGAGGCGTGAGTCGTCTCTCTACCTGTAGGAGGAATCTGCTGCCATGGGATTTCTCCACGGAGACTCTCGTCTGTGTGAGCAGCAAAGACACACACTTTACTTCTTATAGCTCAGGATCCCAGCCTGATGAGGCTTCTTCAATAGACCCACTAGAGTTTAGGTTTGTTACACCTGCAAACTCTTGTTGGGCTGCTCAAAACTAACTGTATGATAAGGCAGCGTTTTTTTGTTTTGTTGGACAAAGCTGGACAAAGATCTGGTTCTAAATAAGACATAAAATCAGCCAAATATAAACCTGGATAAGCAGGAATCTCACCTTTCACTTTAATCACTGTTTAACAAAAACTTTTAGATCTTCTAAAAGATTATTTGAAAGACATCCACCTTATGACTTATTTTGACCTTTCAAATTGTTTGGGGAAAATTATCCCACAGCTTTTATTTACTTTTGTTTGGGT
Source organism: Poeciliopsis turneri (assembly GCA_922788865.1). Classification (NCBI taxonomy): domain Eukaryota; kingdom Metazoa; phylum Chordata; class Actinopteri; order Cyprinodontiformes; family Poeciliidae; genus Poeciliopsis; species Poeciliopsis turneri. Next base: position 2,183,976 of record CAKLNU010001118.1, on the reverse strand, counting down.
AACATGACAGAGTGATGGAGTTTTTAGTATGAGAATACATTGATTATCATCTTGTCTTGGTGCAGATCTGTTGCTATATTTGAAATCATTGTTCTGTTGTGCCAGTTATAAGTTCGGATCAAACAACCCTTAATGCTGCAGTATGGAGCATCTATAAAGCATACTGTATGTTTAATATGAGACAGATAATCTGTGAAAAGTTCAGTCTCCTCTCCCCTAAGCTATTACTGCTGTCTGAATTACAGCTTCCTGTTTGAAACAACCAATCAGAGCCTTCTAAAAACTACAAACAATTGTTTTTTTCTTTTTTATAACACAAGTCTACTCAAGGTATCCTAATCTCCCAGTTTTATTGTGACCCGTCTTGTCTCTTTGCTTTAGTTTTCTTTGTGATGGCTATTGTCTAGTGCATGATAACAGAGCGTCACAATGGAAATGAATTTTTTTTTCTTGGTTTATTATAGTAATGTCTCCGAGCCAATGTTAAGATTTTTGTCTTGAAATCCCAGGTTAGTTGAATAAACAACAGAGAAACGTTCTGCCTTACTTTTCATTCTCACTCACACACTTCTGAGGTTGTCACAACATGACAGTGTGTGATGAACACCTACTGTGGACAAAGAAGCAACACAAGCTTTAGTGATGTTAGGCAGCACAGAACGGCCCAGGAAGTGCACCATGCTAAAGCTAGCTGATGCTAATAGCTTTCTTGAGTTCGAGTGATTGAAAATTTTTTACATTTTTGCTAAGGTTTTCAAAGTGTCTGTCTCAGCTAGTGAAATAAAATGCATTTTAAACTGAATCGTGTATAAAAGATGACGTAGTGAGAGGATCAGAGGCTCTGCTGAGGAGAGGGCTGAGACTGTACCTTCCAATCACTGGAGATTTGCTACCATTCATGGTGTTTGTTCGTTCCCATGGCTTCCTGGGCATGTCTGGAAAACAAGAAAAACACAAAATAACAGAAACCAAGCTTCTCTTAATGATTTTCAGCTTACGGTCATTAAAACATATAATCCGTCATATAAGGAGGATGCTGGAGACAGACTGAGAAATCAGATGGTGGCTCAAATGGGACAATTGTAGACCAACTCGTCAGAAAGTGAGAAAAGTCATCTTTTTCTAATCAGTCTTACCTGGTGTGCTACAGGCAGACATTTTGGGGGTTGTGTTGATCTCACCCTCCTCCTGATGGGCAGAACAAAAAGAAATCTAAGAAATTTGACATTTGAACAATATTTGTCATTTGATGTTTCATTAAGAACCTCATGATGTTCAAAATCTTCCCTGAAAGAGATACAGGAATTTCAAATATGTTTGGGAAATTAAATGTCCATAGGAATAATAAAGCAGTTTAAATAATAAAGGAAACATTGTTTTTAGAATACCTATTGAGTTGTAAATATTACAACCAGAGCATGGTTTGTGAGTATCTATCGCTAAGGCATGCATTCATGTTTTCAAAATCTGTGACAGATGATGTAGGTAGCCTGCTCTATGAGGCAAAAGGAAACTTTCATAAAATTTTACAGTTATCTTTGAATCTTAAATCTTTGGGCAGGTTTCGGACATCAGTTTGCTGTTCACATTCTTGGCTTCATCAAAAAGACGAAGCACTGCAAGACTGAGAGGTAATTTCAGACAAGAATGGAAAGAATGTGGAGCTTGGCCTCACTGAGGAAACCACAGCTCACAGAGGAGCTTTTGTGCGACTCGGAATTGAGGAAAGAAAAAGATTTGTGATGACATTTCAAAAAAATTATTACGTCCAACTTACTGATCTCTGGTCAGGTTCAGGTGAGGAGCCCTTCTCTGCAATTCTTCTCCTGCAGGACATAAATCCCAGAGATGTTAGGAATAAATAATGTTCAAACAGAGATAACTGATCAAATCAGCCCTTCTCTCCACCAGCATTTTACAATGATAGTAATAAAAAAGACATCTAAGTTAGGGCTGGACTATATATCATCATTGCAATAACTGTTGGCTAATATTCTAAGTGTTAGAAACTTTAATTTACAAACTAATGTCATAAGTAGCCAGTTATACTTAGTCTCATGGTAGCATGGCAACACAAAGACGTTCAAAATGATAATGATCAGAGTGAAGGAAAAGAGGGAAGAAGAAAAATGAGAAATATCACAATATTTACCATAATTTCCGCCTTTGTGAGGCTTTCTAACAAAGCAGCCCTGATGTTCTACAGAGTGCTGCCATATTAAGTTAGAGTTAGACAGAATTCAGCAATCTACCTCCTGGCCAGTAAGGCGCTCATCTCCTCCATAAGCCCTCCTCCTCCTGGAAGAGGCCCATTGCCTCTGGCCTCAGTTTTGGCCCCTGCGGCCCCTGCGGCCCCTGACAGGGCAGCTGCCAGAGCTGCCCCTGCATCGTCACTCTGCGGAATGGGGGCGGAGAAATAATAAGAATAAATGAACCTTATTGGTGATTTAACATTTCAGGACAAGAAGCGTCTTGTCAAATTTATGGTTGATTTGTGTTGATGGAATGTTTGGCAGGCGCTGTCTGTATTTTGAGCCTGAGATGAAGATGGGCTGGGACAGATGGCGGCTGTGTGTGTGTGTGTGTGTGTGTGTGTGTGTGTGTGTGTGTGCGTGTGTGTGCGTGTGTGTGTGTGTGTGTGTGTGTGTCAGAGAGAGAGACCATGCATGAACACTGTGTGAACACTTAAATGGGTAGTGATCAGATGAGATTCAGCATTAGCGACATTTCCAATACATTAGTATTAATATGGACAAGGTTTTGTGAGTATTAATTCACAAAACCTTCTCCATATTAATGTCAAAAAAGAAAAAAAAACAAACAAACAAAAAATCCCCCACAATTTTATAATAGTGGAGTTTCCATTAATTAAGATTTGATTAAAATCACACGAGAGTATGTTTGTCCATGTGATAAGTCATCATAAAATATGACTCCTCCTCCCACTTCCTGTCGTCTTTGTCGTCTATTCCACTAGTAAAAACATCAGGCTGTTGATCATGTCTCGTGTGGCGCGAAACAATTTTTTTCCATTGCAGTTTTACAAATTACTGTTGCGAAAGCCCCCCCGCCTCATCCTAATGCATAATTTTATTGAAAAACTAGATTTTTTTTCAATCCAAACTGTTGTGTTTCTGTGAAGCAAATTTATTTTCAGAATTCCAACTTGCGCCATTCTGTGATGAATGGAGATACAGCTGGTGACATCAGGAGGTTCCAGTCGCCTGCTCACCCTTGGCACTTTGCGCAGCTTGGCTCCAGCGAGGGCAGCCGCCAGGCCCGAAAGGGGGCGGTCCTCCGTGGGAGAGAAGAGTCCCGCAGGAAGGGGCGGAGCCGGGGGCGGCGGCGGGGCCCCTGGGGGAGGAGGTGGGGGGGGGGGGGGGGGGGGGGGGGGGGGGGGGGGGGGGGCGGAGGTGGGGGGGGGTGGGGGTCGTCAGCACCGGGGTTTGAGCCACGTCTGGTGGACGGAGTGGATGATTGAGGGGGGGAAGGTGTGGAGACAGGAGACAGAAAGAAAATGAGATTCAAGCTGTTGTAATTCTAGACAGATTAACGCCGCACCGTTGACTTCAGTAGATCAACTGATTTCACAACTTTAAAGACCCAATTTAATCAACTTTACATTGATTGCAGTCATACATCTCATCTGAATGACTGCAGTTTTCTTTCCTATCTGGAACACCATCACCCACCTTCAATAAGAGTTGTTTCCATTAAACCACCTACATTTCAGTGGATTGTGTGTTTAGTTATAATGGAGGACAGACAGTCAACAGAAAAATATATTCACCTTCATAATCACTCAAGTTTCTAGGAGTAATTAATATCTACAAGCTATTTTTTCATTTAATCAGCCTTGTAAATTCATGATAGTTGCATTAATTTTCATGTTCAAAATTGAGAAATATGGGAATGTTAAAGAACAACGAGCACAAGGCAGTGAACAATGCAGAACGTTGAGAATAGTGAGGGTGTTCCACACAGAGCCCTGACCCTTGACCCCTGACCCCAATGCCAACCCCAGACAGGAAGTAGTGTTGGAATAATCTCCAACATTGAGTTCATCAGGGGAAGATTTACAAACTAAAATCATTCATACCTCTGGTAGAGTACCAACATTTCCAGACTATTAGGCGCAGCTGAACACAAGCTGCAGCCACTGAGTGGACTGAGGTAAAGATTAGGGTGATGGTAAGGAGAGCTTCTAACCTCAGAGACTTGGAGAAACTAAAAATAGCAGCAAAAATCTTCAAAAATTGATCAGCAAATATAAGAGCTTGAAGGATTCAAAAAGTGGATACCGCCAATTTTTGACGCACAAAATGTAAATGTGCTTTTTTTAAATTTAGCAATACTATTTTGATGTCATGCTACCATCATCTGAATGACTGCAGTTTTCTTTCCTATCTGGAACAAAGTTCTAAGTTGAATAAAAGCAATACAAATCTGCAAGGTGTACTAATATGTTTGAGATGCACCTGTGGAAATGAACAGAATGTGACGTATCAGCTATTAGTTTTTATTTCCTAAACACAAAGTTAAAATGTAGAATAGAGACACGAGTCAAAGAAGAATCCACCAAGTTTCAGTCGATATCATTTGATCTACATTCATTGATTGATGTAGCAATATAATGCAGACAGAACTGAATGGAATTGAATAGCCAACACTGGAGTTGAGCAACCACATGTATTGCAGTTTTAAATGATTTGATCTCTCTTGCATCTGGCTTAGTTTGAACAAAAATAATGACACTTTTAGGCCAAATATTGATTAATGGTGTGTTCCAGTTCTGTTAGAACTTTAGTTCTACTGACATTAGAACTTCAGTTCTAATGTAAAAACAACAGCTGTCAGGTTAAGCATGTTACATGAGCAACTCAATAGCCAGTTCACATCATCACAAAGGACTGTTGTGGTATGAGTCACAACCATCCGTTGTGATGAGATATGAATCATTGCAGCATATGAGTGCAATGAAAACACAAGCTTTCAGTTCAATTGGATTTGAGAGCGCTAGTGCTAAATAGTCAGGCTAACTATTTACAAAACCAGTTGATCCCATTTCACTTCTCAGATTATTTATCAGCATCCAAACACTGTAGCACAGTTTATACATTGCAGCTGGTGTATCATTTGAATACATAACTCTCAGAAGTGCAAGTACTCTTGGAATGGATGTTAAATAAATTAGGACACATCCCAATGAGTATAGTTTGATTAAAAGTAACTTTTGGAAATAACCTTAAAGCAGGTATTAAACATTCTTTTCATTAACCCCACATTTTTTCATTAGCTTTAAGTGAAGAGCTAAAGACTGTGTTATTTTTAAACTATGTTATTACCATGACTGTTCATCCTCCATTATTACCCTTCAGTACAAATTCATGTTAAAAAAACAGTGAAGTGTTGAAACTGTAATACGTACACATAACACAATATCAATGCACATACTAGAAAATGATGCTATTTGTCATATCAAACCAAACAGCATGCGTGTTAGTGAGCAGCATAAAACATGACATGTTTGCTGTTGCTTTTAGTTATTTATAAAAACAAGAACAAAATGCATGAAAAGTCTCATTAGAACCAAAAAAGCAGCCAACATTAAACAGAACATTTGACAGAATACACATTACCACAGAAACACATACACAAACATAGAGATGCATTATGACCAAAACAATGATTTCACTTTTAAAAAAAGGAAGATGTTACAAATTATGATAAGAGCAAATCATCTGATCAATAAACTCGGATGGAATGTGACCATGTTGAACTGTGATCAATGCAAATCCAGCAGCCCAGAGTTTTCCAGCCAATCAGAGCAGTCGGTCTCGACTCCAGCTGGAACTGGGAAAACATTGTCTGACGTGTGAGAGGACACGTCAGACAATGGATGGAGGTCAGAGGAGCGCTGCTGAGTTGGTGTATAAGTGAGCATTAAATCTCTGATTTATTTTACACCTAATTAAACCAGTTTATTTAACTAGCCAGATTAAGAATGAATTCAGCATTCTGTCTTTCACAATTAAGCTGTGAAGATAAAAACGCTGATTTAGCTACAGACAGTCTGATTGGAAGTCAGATGCTCAGTGAGTGAATGGATATTTACTGACTGCACACTGACACACAGAAGAACCCAACCAGGGTCAGTGAAATGTCAAATCACAGAAGCAGCTTTGTGGTGGGACACTGATGAGAAATGAAGTTATTTTTTTTTAAAAAAGAGAGAGAGTAACTAATAGAGAAAGGTGTTGGCTTTCCACAACCTCCAGTCAGTGATCTGCTGGAACACATTACGATGCGTCAAACATGCAAAGCTCAACAAGACATTTTATATCCAGTGAAGCCTGGTTCTTCATCAGCAAGCACACAGACCAGAAGTTAGGATGGGATGGAGCAACAGTGCCTAAAGGACAGAGAAGACTTTACAGGTTTTTAAGTTTCACTGTATTAAAGTGATAAATCCTTGTGTGGTGCTTTGCAAAAGTATTTATTAAACCAAAGACTTTCCACATTTTATCACATAAACTCCAGTGTTCTCCTGATTTAATTTTTGTGAGAGATTAGAGGGAATATGAAGTACAGTTTTCAACATACAAACCTGAAAAGTGTGGCATGCATTTATAGTTATCAGCCAAAAACACACAAGGTGTTTCTACACTTCCATCAGCAAGATGTTTGGGGTCTCTGCCAGTTTTGCACATTTAGAGACTGATATTTTTTTCTCAATTCCTCTTTGCATAAAAGCTTAAACTGTCTGTAAACATCCATTTTTACATTTTACCACAGATTCTTAATTTGATTTACATCTGGACTTTGACTGGATCATTTTAACACGTGGACATGCTTTGATCTAAAAAGTTCAATGAAAACTTTGGCTAGATGTTTAGAGTATCTGGAAGGTGTGAGAGGACACGTCAGACAATGGATGGAGGTCAGAGGAGCGCTGCTGAGTTGGTGTATAAGTGAGCATTAAATCTCTGATTTATTTTACACCTAATTAAACCAGTTTATTTAACTAGCCAGATTAAGAATGAATTCAGCATTCTGTCTTTCACAATTAAGACAGAATGCTGTCTTAATTGTATCTGGACTTGATACTCCACCCCAGTATCAAGTCCAGAGCTGGGCGTTATGGCCGGAAACAAAACACAATATTAGTGTTTCATATCACTTGATATTTATAATTATCCATTAATTATCATTTATCTGAAATTTGAAAATTTTCAGACAAACAAAATTGTTTAGTTTATCTGAAATCAATTTCAGATATTCTTGTGAAATTAATATCTGAAATTCTTGTGACGACCTTTCCTGTTTGATCTAGTTTTCATTCCATGTTATTGATTTTCAGTAGTCATGAGGCATGGTGGCAAAACTTAAAACTGCTGCTGCACATGCTACTCACTGCGTTGTTGCTACGTAACCAAAGACTGAGTGAGTAAGTTGATGCCACCAACTTGGCTGAACTGCTGTGAGAGGTTGAATGCTTTGATTTAGCCTTTGCTCTGCCTCCATCCCCCAGAATGCTGTGCAGTTCTGGATCAGAGTTCAGTCAATATTCTATATGTTGAACAATCTATCTAATATGTCTATTGATATTGATCATGTGTCTATCTCAACATATAGTGTTATTGATTTATCGTCCAGCCCTGATAAGATGAGTTTTGAAGGTAGTCGCTTCTATTGGGTTGTATTTACTAGTCTGAGAACAAAAGAGGCTGAATACAAACACATGCCACACACCTTAAGGGTTTTACTCCTTGTATGATTTTTAAATCACCTCACAATTGTTCACTACCTCATCGATCTTTCCCAACAAACAGACATTATGGTTGCAATGAAACAAAATGTGGAAAAATCCAAGTGGTATGAATAGTCAAGAATAGGTAAGGCTTTTGACATGTCAGTTCCCTGTTAGTGTGTGAGCCAGAGGCAGCAAGAGGCAAAGGGAGGAAGAGAAGAGGAGAGGAGAGAAAGCAGAAACCAGACTGAAAGCCTTACCCTGGGGCTGGGGCTGACAGCAGGGGCCCCACTGAGCCGCGTCCGGTTCCAGAGGCCCTGCCAGGCCCAGACCCACGGCGAGGGAGAGGTGCTCAGCAGATACACAAGTGGCGGCAGCTGCAGCAGCAGGGGGCGCTGTGGAGGGAGAGGGCAGACCAGGAGCCTGGGATGAGGAGGGGGGAGACGAGACGGACGAAGACGATGGGGGGAGAGGGGGAGGGGTTGGAGGAGGGGGAGGAGGGGGCAGGCGATTCCTACGGGGGTTTGGCTGTGGGGGAAGTGACGGGTGAGGGTGCAGGGAACATTGGGGGGCCATTGGGTGAAGGTGACGGGGGCTTCTGGCTGAGGGGCGACTGAGCCACCAACGGGATCAGCGGTCGTGGCCCCGTGGCGGCAACGGGGTGAAGTTACACGCTGACCACGCCACGGACTTGGGCGGGTTGGGAGGGGTGGGGACAGGCGCCGGGGCAGGAGGTGGGGCTTGAGGGAAGGCAGGCTGCCGCCTGGGAACCGTGGCGTAGTGAGGCAGGACGGGATGGAAAGCGGAACCTAGCGAGGTGGCGAAGCGGGACGCCGACTGTCTGAGGGGCGGGGTTGGAGGGGCGGCAGCGGCTGAGGGCGTGCCAGGAGCCGGGAACGTGGGCGTGGACGGAGATACGGGCGTGGAGGAGGTCCGGCCGTACTCCTGAGGCATGGGGGTGTAGAGTGTGCTTTCAAAGGCTGAACACACACACACCCGGGCCAAATGAATATCAGGGACAAGACGAGACAGGAGGAAGGAAAGAAGGATGGAAAGATGGAAGGATGGAAGGAAGGAGAAGGGAACACAGCAGGAGGGAGAGAAGGAAGAAAGGGAGGGAAAAAAAGAGAAGGGGGAAATGAAGCAGGAAACCAGCAAAGAGCTAAATTCATGTCTTCTTTAGCCTTCTGGAAAGAGGCTTAAAGCCGACAGGATGCCACTACTCTGTTAGTGGACACGTATTAGTACTGAGGACAGAGACTGAGACACCTTTCAAAGTCCTGCAGGTTGAAAGAAGGTGAAAGGACAAAGGGACAAACGGGACAAGTCAGCTTGAGTTATTAGAATAATTTTTAATGCCATCATAACCATCATCCAGTCCCCACAACAAGAAGACCACCCAACAGTTACCCCATGAAGACGTACGCTCATACAAACCTCACCTGCAGGAGGAATCAACACTCATCTACATATGGCCATTGCTTCATATCTAATGATAAACCTTTGATTTTCGGATGAAAGGAAAAGCATCTTCATGAGAAGATAATGATATGAAATATGTTGATAAGATACAAGACAATGATACTTTTTGTCATAATAGTTTTTCTTTAAACATAAACAGGCAGCAATGATTATTTCAGTAATTATGCTATAAATTATTCTGACAACCGGATAAAAAAAACATTCTGCTGATTTTTTATTTAATCACTTGCACCTTTTTATGCAATATTAGAAACACTTGAAATGATGCAAACAAACAAATAATTCAGTGTTTTGAATATGAAAATTAACATTTCACAATGACAGAATTACCCTTTAGTGAATGCTTGATCATTTGTAGCAAAGGATGAATCTGCAGCTAAAGAAAATACATCATACATGTGAAAAGCTCAGCCCTGTCTGTTGGACTTAGAATTAAAAGAGTGTAAGTTATTAATTGTTAATAATTTTATTTGGATAAACCAATTAGTAATTGATTAGCAAAAGGGGTAACACTTTATTTGACGGGTTGTGAATAAGACTGTCATGACACCGTCGTAAACATAACACCTGTCATGAACGTCATGAAGGCTTATGACTTTATGTGGCTTTAACAACATAAAGCTACATCATTTTTAAAGTTTAATCAGCAATACCTTTACAACAAATTTATGTTGTAAAGGTTGTAAATTTATGAGTCCTTGTTTAAAGTCAAGTTGTCATAAAGAGATTCTGAATAATGCCAACTTTGTATTAAAAGTGTCATGATTTACTGAATGACACTTTATGACAACAGTCATAAGCATTCATGAAGACTTACTCATGTTCATGACAGGTGTTATGTCATGTTTATGGCTGTGTCATGACAGTCTTATTCACAACCCGTCAAATAAAATGTTACAGCAAAAGGTGCTTAAAAAGAAATGTTCATTTCTTTAATTCCAGAATTTAAAACAGGTCAAGTTAAAACTGTACCACTTGAGAACATGGCATAGAACATATGCACCGACGAAAACATTTAAGTCATAAACGCAAGAGTTTTGGCTTAATTACTGAGTATGTTCTTTCAGCAAATGGTATTTTATTTTGTGATTAATCACAATCCAATTCATGATTAAATTAAGTTTTGACACTTTTATGTTGTGGTTAGAATCTACTGGATAGAGTAATAGTGCTGTAACTAGTTATTAATATAGAAAAAAGTTAATTATATTGCCATTCTTCTGCTATCTATTAGAATGTTTTTTAAGGGTCCTTCCCCTTTTCATAAAGATGTAATAATCTGTTTAGATCCTAAGTTGGAACAGCAGGGAAAGGCAGAATGCTAATTTTCCACTAAGTTAATTTTGTTCTAAATCTAACCTGAATCAGTGTATGTGTGTGAGGTAATTACCTTGGTTGCGAGCATGCGTGTGTGTTCTTACAGCTCTTAAACAGCCTCTGTGGTGTTTGGAGGGAGCTGCCATATGTGATCTTTGTAATGTAAAGTTTTTAATCCTCAGATCACCGTCTGCTTTACCAAGGCTGGAAAATCTGCAGGTCTGAGTGATTAGATTTATGTTTCTGTTCAGGGTTCAATCTGGTGCTGCATGCAAGAACAGCAGTCGGCTGACTTTACTAATATCCAGTGGCTGATAATTGCTGGAGTTAATTACATGTTCTTATGGGTCTGATTAATTAAACCTCTTCTTTTCTATGAGCAAACACACAGACTTTGTCTAAACACAAACAGAGTTAGATGCAGCTCACCACACAGGACTCTGCTGGCTCAGTGACACAGCAGGAAGGGAGAAGTTCAAATCACAAGACGGAGAAATTGAAGGACTCATTTCAGCCATATTGAAGCACGAAGTCAGCCTGACAAGTCATTACTGTGGGTAGTCGGAGTTGCTGGGAAATCTGACTTCAGAAGATGTTCCAGTTGATTTTTCTGACTGGGAAGACAGAATTCCCCAGTTCCATGTCCAACTGGAACGCAGCATAACACTGAGCAGCTCACGATTCCTCCAGCAATGTTTCTTCCTAATCTATAAATGCACCATTATGATCTCCTCTCTGCTTCAATTCAAATCCTTTTCTGAGTATCTTCATCACTCCACCATTCTTCTGCATTTCTCCGTCTAGTAATTTTTCTGCTCACACTAATTAAGCACACAGACATGTGCACTCTCAGCCCCGTGCTGGACCAACATGCCGGCCATTGGCCAAGCTTCTCTGTGCCACACCAGCTGGTCCTGTTTACCAGTTTGATGTTAATTAGCCACACCAAAGAGCCAATAAATACCTTATAAAAAAAACAACATATTCTGTGTTAATAACTCTAGTGTTGTGTGTTTTAGAGGTGGGTGATGTGGATTTAGAATGTTACTGTGATATTGGGTGGTACTATTGTGATAAAGATTTGTGATGAAAATAATACGACTTATTTTTTAAGTAACTGTATGGTTATGACTGCATGCCAGCATTCATGGGGTGTGAAACAAATATATTTCTTAAATGATTTCCATCTGAAATAGAGTTATTCAAGAGTTACTTCAAAAAGTGTGATGTGCATCACAGTAACTACATTTAATCTTATTTTGAAATGTACTGATATTTATTGATTGAAATTAAAATATTGTTTTAGAACAATGTTCAATATTTTTAAAAGAGCCTCAAAACACTTTCCTAAGAAAAGCTTAAGCGCTGTTCAACAGAATAACTTTAAGTAAGATGGAGGTGTGTGTGTGTGACCAGCTGCAGCAGAGGAATGGCTGCCAACAGTGGAAAACACACCAATCGTTGTTCTGGAAGAGCAAAACTCAAATCTCGATGAAGCAAAAAATGTCAACTCCCATCACGCCATCTCCTGGGCCAACAGAACACGTCTGTTTGCATTTGCCCACTCATGTGATGTGCATGTTATTCTGCATGAGACGTGAGCTAACACCCCTCCTCCACACCTTGTCCTGCAGCTTCTACATGCATATGTGCACATAGCATATCCCTCCTTGAGGGTCTCAGCAAAGCTTCCTCATGTATTTTTAGTCTCTGAGTAACTCCACTGAACTGTGTGTGTGTGTGTGTGTGTGTGTGTGTGTGTGCGTGTGTATGCTAACAAGCTGAGCATGCCACTGAAGCGTTCCATTCCTCGCAGCCTTCCTAACTGACCCAGTCCTGGAATCAGATGGTAACGCCCCCCACCCATCTCCACACACACACACACACACACACACACACACACACACACACACACACACACACACACACACACGCACACGCACACACACTCCTCCAGTTAGTGTGTGATCCCACCAGCACCTCCATGTTCTGATCATTCAAACATGAAATGGTCAGAAATCAAAACTGAGCGGCGAGTTGAACCTTGAAAAGCTGATATGGCAATGAAGTCTTGAAATATTATATTTTATTCCTGGTTGGAGTTTGAATTGAGAAATGATCTATACTTTTGAAGACAACCTCAGCCTGGGTCAGTTAGGTGGATGATTCACAGAAACCTTTCATCGATGAAAAAAGAAAAGGAATCAAACCATAAGTTACAGTAAGAGTTTTTGAGTTTGAATCCTTTTAAAGAAGGCATTCATGAGGTGGAGGTCAGGTGGAGTAAATAAACTCATTTTGTTCCACAACATTTGATTAGCAGACAATGCTGTTAAAACAAGAGCTTCTGTTTTCCACTAGTATTGCATTTAAACCAAACTGTGAATGAACCAGTAGAATGATTAAGAAGAAAAATGGGCTGAATATGTTTTACTTTAAATCTTTAACTGCTGCTTTTCTGGTTAAATACATTTGAAATAAACCAAATTAAAACAAAATTTAATTTAAAGGGTGTATTATATAAAATCAACTTTTTGACCTTATTTCATGCTAGAATATTGTTCCCTCATCAAAGTCATATCTGGGCTATTGCTTTGATTCATTCATGCATGTTTGAGAAATCCTTCAATCTCCATGGAAACTAGTCAGGGTGCCTAAAGGCTTGAGCTGACAAAGCACAACTGATTTCTGCTCCTTAGAGGTCCCCTCACCCTGTGTCCCCCTCTCAGCTCCTCCAGACTAGCAGCAGCAGCAATTAGCAAACATTGTACCTGGTGGAACTGCAAACTGGCTGAGAATTAATTCTTAGTCCAAAGCTCCTATGAATGGCAGTAAACAAGATCAAGGAGGAGCATTGTTGTGATGACATGCTGAAAGTAGAGATCTGGAAATAGTTGCAGCTTCTTAAAGAGATAGAAGTCAATTTCAAGGAGTTAAATTGTGAAGTCATATTTTTAAAGTCATCTTTGGTACATGGAGCATTTACATAATAACTGAAGGTAATAATTACTTGACTGAAGTATAAAATGGTCTTATGTACCTGGAAAATAATCACTGTTAAGTGATAGAAAACATGGATTTCTTATTATGTGGTATCGATACACTGTAATGAGCTGAATTACATGGTATGTTTTGCATAATATATAGAGAAATGTCTTTTATAAACACTAATAGGTCACCACAACAAGAAGATCCTGATAAACAAGATGACTTCAGTTCCAGGTGGTAAATTATTTGTTAGTTAAGGCATTATCAACAGTCAAAGTGTATTTCTTTTAATGTTCAGCTTGTGATGTTGTGATGTTTCTTGTGATATGAAAACATGTTGCCTGAGGGGACAGACGTGTGTGTGTGTGTGTGGTCAACACTCACCTGCGTTGGAGATGCGTCTTCCTCTCTCCCAGTCCTGCTGCTCTCTGTCCAACTGCTCCTGCTGCTCCTTCTCCAGCCGCTCTCGCTCTGCCTTTTCTCTCTCCATCATCTCACGCTCTGTGCGCTCCTGCTGCTCCTGGCGCTCTCGCTCCATCCGCTCCCTCTCTGCCTGCGCCTCCTTCTCCTGGCGCTCACGTTCCTGCCGCTCCAGCGTCTCTCGCTCCAGGCGCTCCTTTTCCTGACGCTCCCGCTCCTGGCGCTCTCGTTCTTGGCGGTCCTTTTCCTGACGTTCCCGTCCATCTCCTTCTGTCGCTGCAGCTCCTGGAGCTGCCTGGAGGAAAAGAGAACAGCGTTTTAAGTTCTTACCAAATATCACCAATTTTGTGGAAAAAACAAAGCCAAGGATGAAAAAACTGTGTCAGAAATAGGAAGTAAATTAGGTGAATCAGTTTTCGTTACCATTTAAAAATAGTCACCTTCCTAAAATAATGCCCTAAGCCAAAAGTTATTCTGGCAAAAAAAAATCTCCACCTCATTAAGGCCAAAAGAAGATTCAGGCAAAAAAAATAAAAAAAATAAAAAAATAAAAATCACTCAGTAAAAAATTACTTGGGCCATTATTTTAGGAAGGTAATGATATATAATTAGAGTTAAGTCATATATAATAATTTTCTTAGGTTGAGCTACCATGTTATGAAATCACAAGAGCCAACTTCAATCTGCAAGCATCTTCTTCAGGAAAGAGGCAAAGTCAGTTTTACATTGATTTGAGTTCTCCTGCAGATTTTCGCTGGTTGCTGAACTAAGTTTGGTCACTAGGTGTCAGCAGAGGGCAGCAGGAAAAGAGTCTGAGAGACAGTCTGTAGGTGTAATATACTGATACTACTCTGCACACATCTGTAAAAAAAACAACAAAGTTCAAGTGACCTTTTAAAAAAATGTCAAAAAGAAAGCACTCTGTACTAGCTTCAATACCAAACAAGTGTACATACTGTGTATGAACACGTTAAAAACCAGTGTGTTCAGGAACCTTAGGTACAAACAAAGTTCAACTCAAACTCATCATCCTCTGCAACACTGTCTACTGTGGATCACTTCCAGCTTCAAGGAAGTGTGTGTGAGGACCATGTCAGGTCCAGAAACACATACTGTTATCTTCTTAGCGGCCATCATTCAGTCTGTTCTGAGTTCATCCATCACTACGGCGTTTTAATAAGGACTGAACTGCAGCGAACAATTAGATTTATTCCTTCCAGGATTTGAAAAGTTTAAGGTCAAGAAAAGGGTGGTTAATGTCTCTGCAGACCCCACATACCCTGAACACAAACTGTTTTAAACTTCACCTTCATATCGGGACCACAGAGGGCTATTTCTTTAAACCAGCTGCCACACAGACGCCGACTCATTTTATTTCCTCTAAAGTTTCTATATTCATACTTATTCGCTGGGCTTCCACTGAAAATTTGTGTAAAACTTAGTCAATATTCCGCTAGTGCTGAAAAATTTTGGAATTGTGCCGTTTCCATTAAGTAAGAAACGCAAATAATATATGAATAAGATTGCTCACGTGATAAGTCATTAAAACATATGCTGGACCATCATCTTCGCCAGTGGTAACATTCAGCTGGTGATATGAAAACATGTTGCCATTGAAGTTTTGAGAAATATGCCAATTTCCATACGACTGAAAAACAACCTCAACTCAGCATAACAACTTTATCAACAAAGGCAATACGTTTCAAAATTGCGCCGTTTCCATTAAGCGCATTTATTTTTCAGAATTCTTATTTGCGCTAATATATGGTCAATGGAAGCGCAGCTATTGTCACTACCCTGCGAGATTTTGCAAAGGTCAAAATCCTTGTCCGTGTGAACAATCTTGGTCAATAAAGATGATTCTTAAAAAGAAATACAGATGCATTCTGTGGGAAGTTGTAATCTGTCAAGTTCACACACATAAACACATATCCCTCATTGACTTGGAATTTTGCCCTGTAACCTTCACACTGATTATTCATAAATCACACAAGTGAGCAGAGAGAAGGTGGGAAATGGATGCGAGTGCCAACTCACACACAGACACACCAAAACAGGTGGTCCACCATGCTGACTCACAGCCGACAGTCAATCATCAGCAAAACTGTTGCTTAATGCTAACACTCCCTCTTACTGCTTGCATCTTCGTGCACACAAACACACACACGCACACAAACGCACTCATGTTTCCACATGTATATTTCCTCATAGGGATAATGTCATATCTGTCACCAGGCTCCTGAGAAATGCTTTGTTGGCTTTGTTTCAAGTTAAAGGCTACCGGTGCTGCCTCAACACAAAGTGCACCAACATGTCCCTGTACTTTGGTAAAGCTGTTGGTCTGAAATTGAAAAAAAAAAAAAAAAAAAGTTACTGCTTTATTTTTTTCCCCTACAGGAGATTCCCACACTCCTGGGAGTCTGAATACGACTTGTACCCCAGCCGGCTACTTTTAGCACACATCACAGGATCCGACACACACATCCAGGAGGGAAGACAACTGGAAACATGTTCTCATCCCATACCTGACCCTGCTGCTTTCAGGCTTTGATGCATCTGTTAGCTGAGGTGGAATTCATTTCAGTCAGGTTCATAAAATGAAAACAGATGCTTTTCTAAAAACATGTTCCTTCCTTTTACAAGATCACTCAGAAAGTTCTAATTATCCATCCTGATCTTTTCACCACAAGTATTCTCTCTAATGGTTTATTCTCAGAGACTTAGAAGTCACTATACACAGCTGGGACTTTGTCTTCAAACCCACTGACAAACCATGTGAATTGCAATGAAAGCTGATGAGTATTTACCTTAACTGATTTTTTTGTTTAGATGTGGACCTAAAAAGAGTTTGCAACAAGAATCGGCCAATTTTAGCTTGTTTGGCCCTGAGTGGTGACTCAGCGGTCTGCAAATAAAAATTAATCCTAGTGGGCCAATCTGGTGTATTGACATGGTTGTCTTAATGCACTCATGTTCATTAATATGCTCTGTCCCTTATAAAATATATTCAAATAATAATAATAATAAAAAATTAAAAACTAAAGCAAAACCAAATACACAACATATTGCACTTAGCATGGTGCCGTGGATTAACCGGCACACAGTTATGCCAGGATTTAGAATTCACATTGAATTCACCCAACCTATGGCGATAGGTTGGGTGTGTTAATGGTTTCTAAAAGCCAGTTTGTCTTTGCTTTGTGAGAGCAGCAATGACTGGCTGAAGGCAGCAGTTTGAACAGATGATGTGCTGGCTGAGTGAGGGGTGTCCTTTGGAATGTTTTATGTCTTCTCGAGGCAGCGGGGGTCAAGAAGGTCTCCAGGTGTGATGATTCTGTTCAGGGCTTTCTCAGATCAGAATGACGTGAGGCCAGTATGAGTAAGAATGCTGTTCAAAAAGCAAAGAGCTCTCAGGAAGTATAGTTGTTGCTGTGTGTTCTTAAATAATGTGTTTTTAGTGATTAGGTAGAAACTTGAACTTTGCATCTAAACCAAAAATGTATATTAAATTCTATTCAAACCAAGTTTCATTTACTTCTTACTAACAACACGAGTGTAAACAAAGACGAAATGTTTGGGACGTAGAAAGACATTTAACCCTGAACTTGTTCAGCTTAAAGATATTACGCAAAAACAGTTCAGCCCAAAATTCATTTTCACACCCGGTAGATTTACATTTAAATTTTTTATTGTGTCTATGTGGAAATTAGATTGGCATCTCTCAATAGATAAAATATTATAAATGGATTATGAATTTTAAAAGAAATATTTATTAGCATTTTATTAAAAAATGTAATGCTGAAATTTATTTACTGCTTCTCAATAGTAAAATAAAAAAACTTCATAGGCATTGCAACAATGAAACCTTTTGTGGTGAGCAGGTTTTGGATACATTCACTGGTATTTGCATGATTTGTCTTTGGTGATGATCTCCAAGTAATGAAAGACCTCATCACCATCACTCTGCTCTTCAGCTCTCAATATATAATCAAATTTGAATCATGACTCTGGTTGGCCCGATTCAAAACACAGATATGAAAGCAGAAGAAGAGGAATAAATAATTATGTTTTTAATTGTATGCATTAGTCTGGTACAATACCTCATAAATGTAGAAGCAGCATAACCTTTAATATACTTTATTGTTTATTGTAAGACTTCGACATTTTGTAACTAAAACAGCGAATGTGTTTTACAGTGAA
Source organism: Poeciliopsis turneri (assembly GCA_922788865.1). Classification (NCBI taxonomy): domain Eukaryota; kingdom Metazoa; phylum Chordata; class Actinopteri; order Cyprinodontiformes; family Poeciliidae; genus Poeciliopsis; species Poeciliopsis turneri. Next base: position 2,165,819 of record CAKLNU010001118.1, on the reverse strand, counting down.
ATCTAGTTTAACTTCCAAGATCCAGTGGCGGTTAAACGTTTCATCTGTGCAGATCTCTAATTGCTTTATTTGCTGGAGTTATGATGGATTAAGGCTGCATAGCTTTCAGTTTCTTTGATGATGAAGACGGACACACCTTCAGTTTGTTGTAATTCTTTTGTCTACTGAGCGTTTTGTGGGATTCACCCGATCAGAGACGATACTGATGGATGAAAAGCCGAGGATCAGTGAGGTAAAGGAAAACATCGGTACAAACCTTGGCTCTCAACTACTGACTAGAGTACACACACACGCACGCACACACTCACCCACCCACCCACACACACACCACGCACGCACGCACGCACGCACACGCACGCACACACACCCACACACACACACACACACACACACACACTGAACTGTCCCAGTTCTCACGGTACCAAGGAGATCTATTGATGTAATTACAGAAACACTGAGCAAACCTGGATTCCAAGCTGATGGAAGTGGAGCTGTGTCACATCTCCGAGGGGCTCACCGTCTCCTCTGGGAGGGGGTGGGGGCTTTTCATGCACAATAATATATCCTCTCTGGTAGCAAATTAGTCCCTGTGGGATTCTGAGCACTGAAACAGCAGCAGAGCATCTTCACTGTTAAATTTAGATCACAATGTGACGGCAGAGAATTAGTCTAATCAGCAAGATCAGTAGGGGTTCCACATTTTTTTCTTATTCCCCTCTATTTTCTGTTTAAGTATAGTTACCATCTGGCGCGCACTGCACAGTTAACTGCAAAGTGACTGCTTTGGATGGTTTCCCCAAAGTGGAGTTTAATAATTCACACAAAATGACTAGTTTGTGGTCAGCTGCAGTGCAGAACACACGCCAGTATAAATGAAGCCACCGAATGCACAGAATGTAACACATGGAAGATCACTGCTGGTGATGCAACCGCCAAGCAACATCCACATATTAACATGTTCAGCTGGCTGATAACCAGCTGAAACATCTGGTTCATGTTATGAATATAAAGAACAACAGTCAATGACAATTAGTGCAGCACCCGCTGATATTTTCTGGCCAATCAGTGATCTTTAAAAAGCCTGACCTGTTCATTTCATTCTGTCCAACAGATTTTTTTTGTCTGAAAGGTCTCTAAGTTGGTAACAGTGTGGTGACCAGATGTGACCTGATGGTGACCCCAGCAGAGCAAAAAGGGACATCTGTGATTTTAAGAAGTTTGCACAGAGAGAAAATATCTCTTTTCTCATTTGTTCTTGTAGTTTTGGCCAACTGCCAAAAAATGTAAGCTCAATATTAAATTTCATCTCTCTTTACCAGTATTTATCTTTTGTTACCCAGCGTTGCTCTGATAACTAGCTGCTGTAATGAGTTCAGCAGATGCTTAATTCCACCAGGTGTTTGCTAATTGCTGCTGACTAGTCTGAAGGAGCTGAGTGGGGGATGCTGCTCTGTGTGGCAGAAGCTTGGAAACTGCAGCAGGAACTGCATAGTCAAAGGTCGAGCGAGGTGCAACCAGGTGTTTTGTACACTTGAATGGTTGCCATGGGGATTAAAGGATTTTTCAAACTTGCTTGGAAGAATCAAGTTGACACTCCAGAAATGTTTTTTGACGAGGGAATAACAGTATTTCTAGCTTTACTTGTAAAGCTAAAAAAAAGTGCATTTCACTGCCTTCTTAAAGACAACTAGCTCTTTAAAGAGGCAGTAAAGCTTCAGTAAAAGTTTCCTGCTGCTGCTGGTATCCACAGCTGTGAGCAGGTTCCAGATCAGCATTCTGGAGTGAAGTCTCTAACCAAACCTAACAGATATAAATAACTCCAGTCATCTGCTGCTGGAACAGATACAGACGAACACAGAGAGAGAGTCTTCTGTTGCCTCATTTTCCCCCCTGAGGACTGTCATCAGTGAAAACTGGGAACTTCCCAAATCAATCCTAATTAGAGGCGAGAGCAGAGTTCAGCTTCACCATCGAATTGCTCTGTTGTTGATGGGATGATGAATCACTTTTAGCTGAGGCTGTTTGAACTCTCCACTGTTGGACAAGTTCTCCCTAAAAGGATAACAGGGCTGTGAAACGGAAATCCTGCTGGCATGAACGATGCTCAGATTTTATTCAATAAAGCAGCAAGTTGCCCTCTCAAGCAGACAGACTGCAATTTATTAATGCAACACACACACACACACACACACACGCACCCCCCACACACACACACACACGCACACACACACACACACACACACACACACACACACAAAGCATTCCCTTCAGAAGTAGATCATGACATTCCAAAACAATGAGCACCTAAACTTAAAATAACTTGTTTGGAAACGCATTGAAGAGGTGTGTTTGTGGACGTAATGTGCAAGCCAGGTGTGTGTGACAGAGATTAGAGTCCCTAAAGGGAATGAGAGCTGTAAACCATCAGCAGGACACCAGGGAGTTTACAGAGCAGCTGATGTCATCTTCCCATCACCAACATTCCTGCTCAGTGACGCCAGTCCTCTGACATTCCATTCTTTGACAATATAAAGTCTTTTAGTATTCTCAACACCTCATGTCCAAAGTCAAGTCTTTATAGTATTACCACTTCCACACTGCAAAAAGTACAAATCCTACCAACTATTTTTGGTCTAGTTCTAGTGCACTTGAAATAGGACTGTCGCAATAAACCGAGGAATAGCATTATAAATTAAATATAAAATTTCCATTTTATTGTTTTTCTGTCATCTCTCTCTTTCTACCAAAAACTATATCAAAAAAAGTCTTCAGTTTGGCGGGGTTTTTTTCCAACTAACCCTTTTTTTAAGGACAAATTTCTTAACAGACACTTCATAATTCATCTTATTTGGTGTTTTTGTTTTATTTTGGAGGGTTAGAAGATCTTCAAGAGTTAAATATTCTGTAGAATTTAATTAATCTTTGAGAATGTGTTCTTCCATTGTTGTGCCATTTCCTTTATTTTACTTGAAAATGGTCTCAAAACAATACCGTTTGTCGCAGTAACTCTTGAGACAATTTATTGTGCAGTAAAATTTGTTAGTGACAGATCATTTAGAATTAACATTTCAGCAAACCATAGGAGCTTGTTTTAAGTCAATAATTCCATAACATGGATAAAAAGTACTAGTTACACTGACAAATTATTTCACTGACAGCAAGATATTTTCTCATGCTTTAAGTGGAGCTAGTACTTTATCAATATTACAGAATTGTTGATTTAAAAGCTCCTACATTTTTCTGAAAAGTTATTGTAAGTTTGTTTTGTCTCATTTTAAATGTACTAAGGTATTCGTATTAGAAGCCAGACCAAAAATGCTTGGTAAGATTTGTAGTTTGTGCAGTGCACATTGAATCTCGCCCTCCTCTAATGTCTACACAGTTCCGTCTCCTCGTGACCGAACCCAGAGCGGCTCTCTCTTCCTTCTTCGACTCGCCGCCTCAGAGAAGCGTTACAGGATTCAAAGCTGTAAAAACGCCTTCTGCAACATCCAGCTGGCGTCGCGCTCGCCTCCTGATAAGAGTTACCAGGGAAACCGTTGCTAAGGGAGTGTGGGTGGCAACATGGCCTGAATCCCCAACAAGCGCACAGATGCGCATGAAGTTGCTCGTTTCTTGACTTTTCACGTTTGTAAAGAGTTGACGAGTCTGAGGCACTCGGAATGAAAGATGATTGTTGGGAAGCGCTGCCGGCATCCTGAAGCCTGAAGCTTACAGTCTGAGAGAAGAAAGAGAGCTGCATGGCAGCAAAGCATCTGCAGACATTTCCAACAAAGATCAAAGGCCTTGCAAAGGCACTTAACACAGTTCAGATCCTGCTGAACGCAGACGGGTGAGAAATATAACGACTGGTCATTAAATCCAACACAAGCCTTTAATTCACTTTAGAGCCTTTTATTTACATAGGCTGATGTCAGCCTATGTAAATAAGCTGACATATATAAGCTGACATATATATATGTCGATATATATTTACATATATATCGACTCAATTATCATAGCTGCTTCCAAATTCAATTGATTTTGTTAGTTATGCACGACACATCGGCTCAGACATCGGTGTTGACCAATATTAATAATTTTTCAACATATCAGTATTCTCCGAAAAATAAAACTTGTTCTATAGTAACGACCAATATTTAGTTCCATCTTGTTGACTTTTGTTTCTGTCTAGTTGCCATATTTATGCTAAAGTCATGCTAGCTGTGGTTAGCATGCCTGGAACATAAATTACGAAACGTCAGCATCAATGTATGCTGCATTTGGAGGACAGTAAGTTAGTTAATAAATATAGTTTGGCCTTCATGCATAAAGTTTCAGACAAAGATTAATGTCAGGTCATATTTCATTTCCGTTTCCATTTTCAGATCATGATATTAAAATATTTTCAGAAGAAGAGGGATGGAGCAAAGAAGATCTTTCAGTTATCTTAGATGGAGATGCTCAGAGTTCTTTATTGTGATGCAGCTCCCTCAAGTTCTGAATATAGAAGTAATAGTCATCTGTAATACAGATAACTATTTAAATGTAATGTTTAAATATTTCTAATGTTCCTAGTGATTGAAACTAATCTAACACTTACCCATTATTATGAAATTCAGTATCAATGGTCCCCTGAGTTCCTTTATAAAAGCTCTTTTTGGACACTCAGAAAAATAAAACTATGTCAAACTATGGCATTATAGCAGAGTAGTCATTTCAGTTGTACAGTGTTAATAGTGAATAAATGTTTTTCAAAGAACTTTCAGTTTGAAATGGTCACAATGCAAAACATATTGTTCCATAAGGGTGTCGTGTAACGCAGCTCCCCCAGTGGAAAGACTGGAATGGGCAGATTTGAGCTTCATATAAACAACCCAGCAGAGATCAGAAACTGGCCACAAAATTCTGATCAGTGCATCTTTAGCTTTGCCTCATTTACCCACAACAACTGAGCTCAGTCTTCAGGGACTGGATAAATCTCCAGTTGGACTCACCAGCTCGCCTGACTGGCTCAAAGTACCAGAAATCGTTATTCGACTGGAGAACAGCCCAGATTGACCATATGGACCTACTCTAGTGAAAATCCAGTCCAAATGCGTGGCATAAAAACACAAATATGTTCCATGTGTTGCGTCCCCCTAACCAAAGACACCGAGCCTGCATAAAACAAAGTAAAATAAACATATTAGTTCTGAGACTCATCACCATACATGGATCCAAAACAATGTAACATCCAACATGTTTGTGAAGTCCTTTGTCTTCTTTAGGGATTCAAAACGCAGCTGATGGATGAAATCTACCTGTGCATATTTCATTTTTCCATGAACACTTTTCAGTGCAACACATTTCTTCAGCGCCTCCCAGCATGTCCTGCTCCCACGCAACACAAAGCTATCTATACCGCAGCCTATTATTTCCAGCTCATGCCTTTTTAATCTGAGAGTAGCACCCTGCTTTTCTGAACAGGTGGTTTATCAACGCTCTCACCCCGTCAGAGAGTCCGCTCATCCGTGCGTTCTTGTCGCCATTAATGTTTCAACCCTCCGCATGAGGAAGCGGGGTCTGCTTCTTCGACTGTCTTTATTCCCACTAAAACAGGGATTACATGAGAAAGTGAGAGGAAAGCGGATGCATGCGGGGTTGGAGGACAGAGCAGTGTGAAAGAAAAAGGAGCAGTGCATATCCTCTTGTCAGATGACCCTGTTGAAAATCCCATATTCTTGTATTTTCAGAAAGCAAATTCACACGAGAGAAGCCAAAGCAATGAAATGAGGCAGTGTGGTCATGGAGGAATGTGACAAATCACACAGTGGTTAGCTGATCACCCTGACCTAAGCAGGAGGAGAGGAGACAGCAGAAGACGTCTTTTGTTTTGGCTCATTTTGCTTCTCACGTATTTCGGAGAGATTGCACAAATTGTGACATCCTCCAAACCCAGACACAAGCTTGATCCCAACCAGTCTTGTTTTTACTGAGCAATTGTAGACTTCTGCAGGGCAGAGACAGGGAGAAAACCTGGGAATGGTTATTAGCTGCATTTCCATTAACCATAACACTGAGCAAATAGGCAAATTTATTTTTGTAATTTCTAATAGAAATACACCAACACCTTAAAATTCTTGTGTCATTAGGCATTAGTTTCTCAAAGGATGGGTAAGAAAACAAATTTTATTAAGGGACACCTGACATTGACCTCTGTAATACATCAGCAATCAGGTTCACACACTTGCATAAAAATTTACCAATCAGGTTAAAATTATTAAGATTATTAAGATAATAAGATAAGATCAAAGCTAAGAGACTAAATGAACCTGCAGCAGCTTTTATAGCCCAGTATCAACGACAAGTCATACTTGGACATCAGCCCATTACGTACATTACGCTGATGTAATAAAAACATCACAGCATTAATGTAAACATCTGAAACCAAAATGTAAAACATCCTTCAATTGCTTTTAAATCTAAAAGTAGCAGTTACTGCATTGCTGTTATAATATTACTGATTAATATAAATAGAGTACTGCTGTATAGCATTAATTGTTTTATGATACAAGGTTAAGTGTTAGTCAATTACTTTACTCAAATCAATGCAGAATGAGCACATATTGTTCATCTCGGGATTTATAATAAACAAAAAAAAATTAATTTAAGAATCAAAAAGTAGAATCTTAAGTAGCAAATAAAGTCAAAGTCAATATCAATAACAACCACAGGCTGTTTTAAAGAAAACTTAAATTACTGCCAAGCATGGAGTAGATGTCCTGTGATTAGATGTTTTAAATAAACATGCTTATTGTGCATTATATTAGTTTGGCTCTTAGTGTATAACATCCATCCATTTTCCGTCACCCTTCTCCCTAACGGGGTCGGGAGTTGCTGGTGCCTATCTCTCCAGCTGCGTTCCGGGCGAGAGGCGGGGTACACCCTGGACAGGTCGCCAGTCTGTCGCAGGGCAACACAAAGACAAACAGGACAAACAACCATGCACACACACTCACACCTAGGGAGAATTTGGGAAGGCCAATCAACCTGACAGTCATGTTTTTGGACTGTGGGAGGAAGCCGGAGAACCCGGAGAGAACCCACGCACGCACAGGGAGAACATGCAAACTCCATGCAGAAAGACCCCGGGCCGGGAATCGAACCCAGGACCTTCTTGCTGCAAGGCAACAGCGCTACCCACTGCGCCACTGTGCAGCCCTTAGTGTATAACAAAGAAAGCTAATATTAGCTAGTGAGCTAGCCTGCACTAACTGAGCAGACAGAGGAGCAGTAAAGTTTGGTGTTCCTTAGTCTATGTAGCAAAATCAGAAGCAACAGGAATAATTGTTCATTTCTTGTTTTAAATTATATCCATAAGATTTCTTTCAATTTTATTGAATAATTTTTGGTTTAAAAAAATGAGGTTTCATTCATTTACTAGATGCATGGAAGAAAAGCCAAAAATGTCAACTATTATAACGTCCAGCAGATGGCATGTAGAGTCAGAGGTAAAATCTAAATGGGATATTGTGTATTTTGATGCCGTTAACCCAGGTGGGCTTAAGCCAGCAAAAATGTTATGATTAAATAATGAAACTACAAATCCTTAAAAAAACATTTCTATCTTTTTGAAATGATAGAAATGTCATTTCTATCATGACATTTCTGATAGAAATGTCATGATCATGTCAAAGAAACGACATGATCCGTTTCTTTGTAGGCTGGAAGTCCAACCCGTTTGCTCAGGCGTGGCTCAGATCGACACACAAAACAAATCGGAGATGAGAAGATATAGACATTTTGACATTCAAATGAATAATCTTTTGAATGTCAAAAGATTATTCATTTGACATGAATAATCTTGTCAGTTGTTTCATCAGTCTTTCTGAGATATAAATCCATGCCCTCCAAGAGGATCAATAGTTAATCATCATTTTATGAAACTTTAGAAAAACAAATGCGACCCAGTTTTTCTCACACAAACCGCCTTTCATCCCATTCTCACTATGATTTACACATCCTTCTCTTACTCCCCCCATCCTGTTGATGCTGGCTTCTGAATCAGCAGATGACCTCAGCAACTGATCCACTGTCTGCCTGTCACTGATCTGGGCTAAAAATGGAGCAAAAATGGAGCTGAGAGAGAGACGGAGGAGAGGTAGGTAGGGGTAATGTAAGGTAGAGTGAGAGAAGGCTGGAAGCCAGCGAGGAAGAAAAATGGATTGCTCATTATAGTTCTCCCCAAATAAAATTAGAAATACCACTGACTCAAAGCTGAAAAATGCCTTTCTGGCCGTGTGAGTGTGTGTGTGAGCCGTGCAAAACACAGGCAGCATGTCTGAGGAGTGATGTCAACAACATGCAGCATTTCAGAATGATCTAACCTGAAGATTATACAGGACCTTGGTCAACCTCATGTCCACTTCAGCAACACATTTATACTGTACATACACACAGACATTGGGCTAAAACCACACAAGACCACTGGAGCAGAGCAGGAAGTCAGAGTTTGGTGCCAAACTTTTAGACCATCCACTACTATTAATGCTACTGGCTGTTCCTCCTGATTTGGTCCTGGATTCCTCAGCTGCATTTAAGCAGACAAGTCATGGTGGAGCCAAACTGACAAATTCAATTCTCATTACCTCCATTTCCACTACAGATGTGTGCAAATCCATGTCTATACTAATCTACTGTTAAAAACAAATAAATGAATAAATAAAAACAACTTTGCAATTGCAGTGTTTCCATTAAATAAGAGATTAAAATTATACGTGAATAAGCTTGTTCACAAGATAAGTCATTAAAAACGGTGGATGTAAAAGGTTACATGAGCAATTCATAATTGCGCCATGATGCCAGCGCACATCATCTATCAGCCAATCAGAGCGTCTATTCAGGATCAACAAGCCCCGCCTACTGGGGAGAGGCGACGTATGCTGCATTTTGGGAAATTTTTAGTCCCCTCTTCAGAAGCGGTATGGGTTCAACACATTGGAATGAGAGCTCTGGTGGAACCAGCTGCACAGTATCTGACAGCCCTCCCCCCGTTAAAACATCCTCCTCCTACTACTTTTGTGGACCTCTTTGTTATTTCGATCAACACTAATATCCAACTGTTGATCATGAGACTAATGTGATGCGAAAAAGGTGTTTCCATTGCAATTTTGCGAAAAACATCTATTTCCATACGGCTGAAGAATCACTTCTGTCAAAGCAGGACGGATTGTTGGGTAGCACAGATAGTCTGAACAGTGTTTTCTTTTTTCAATCAGAGAGCAGAGTTTGAAGAGAAATTGTTTGAGGCTATGATGACATTCTGAAATATTAAACTCCTCCTGCTCAGTTCTGGTCCGATGCAGTTGGCTCACCGACACCTTACCTACACCTAATTAAATTAGATTTTTCATCCCGTCTACCGTTTCCTCCTCCCCTGATGAACTTGTGACCTTGTAATAGTCCTTCCTCTCTGCTATGATGGTTGTATTTATTATGCTGTTATAAATCACACATGACAAATCACCAAGTGACCATACAGTATGTAGACAGTTGGACTTGTTTGCTGTGACGGTGAGGGCCTGTTGAGTCAAGATTCCTACCTTCTCTGCAGGTCCAGCTCTTCTTGTGAGGGGCCATTCTGAACCTGTGGCCCCTGTCTGGGCAGCGTGGGGCCTGGGGAAGATGGAGCACAAAGGCCACAGTTATTGTCAAATCAAAATCCAAATGTCGCCGACTCCGGCAACACATCTAAGAACGTGGAAGCGATTTCGCGTTTCGGAAAAATGGACACATAGCTGGTAACCATGGAAACAAGGTTGATCAAAATATCTCATCCAGATTCTCCGGATGTCCTCTGGTCATCTAGATGTTAATTTGTCAGAGAAACCAACACAAACTGTCCAGTTTGTTGATTTGTGCACAGCAGCAACAGAAACAAAATGGTAAGTCCTGAATACTGAATGTCTGAGTGTTGAGTCTGCTGCAATGCCCTCATGCTTTAAACATCCACTATACGTCTGTGTGGGCCATATAATCTGATTCCTTCTGCTCCACATACATGTTTGGTCTGCCATGCTACAGCTTTTACCGCCTCCTCAATTACATTTATAGAGATTGAAAGCTTCTTTCTCTTTCCAGTAAAGGTCCGTTTATATGGCATCATTCTTCGCTGCAGACTGTTGGAGGATGCAGCGCTTTGCAGCATTATTCACACCGCTTCAACTTCCTGCCATTTTATTACCAAACAACCACAAACAATTGTGTGTATCTGTTTTTTAATTGAGTCTTGTATAGTAGACCAACAAAAACTAGTGAAAAATGTGTAGAGAAATACATGGTTTACATTTTTAAAATAAAAATCTTAAAGCTTTGTGCTTATATTGACCTCATGCTGCATTGTCAGCAATGTAAAGATGCTTCTCACACAGAAGCTGAAGATTCTCCTTAAGGTTTGGATTAAAACATAGGGATGCCATGAGAATATTTGACACTCCAAGGGATTTGCTTAAGTACATTTTTTAAAAGTTTTTTTCACTCTTTCTTCTTTCCCTTGGCACATGGATTCTGAGCTGTTATTTTGTTATATTCGGAGTCGCTTTATAGTATCCTAAAAATAAACTGAAAAAAATAAATAAATAAACAAGGACTAAAACTGCAACTTAATTTCTGGACTGAAATTAATAGTAAGCAACATGCTACATTAGGGAGTCTAAACTTTGAGCTGCAGTATATTTACAAAATATTTTTTTTACATATTTGCTGAAACTATCACTATGTTATGACAGATAATCTGAAAAAAACAAAAAACAAAAAAGAGATCCATATGAAAGAAAATATGACAGTTGAATCTGTAGTTCAGAAGCACCATTGAGTATTTTTTCTAAGCAGAACAAACAGCCCACAATTCAGTTGATATCAACCAAAAGCAGAAGCTGATTTTGAATAATGGCAATAAATATTGATGTTTAAGGCATTCAGACGTACTAAAATACAGTTTTTCTATTTATGAACACAGAACAAAGCATCACATTGCTAACACGGTCATCACTGGCAACGTTTGGGAAGAAAACAGGCAGTGCCCTTGATATCACCGTCTCATTAACACCAGTTCATGAGCTAACCTTTCAGTTAGACCTGAGCAGAGGCAGATGGACCAACGAGTTACTCTGTTTTACATGTACGCAGTGTGAAGTCTGACTTAATCACAGATGTGTGTGTGGGAGTGTGTTAGATGTTTTACCTAAAAGCCTTCTTTAAACCTAACCAGAAGAGCTAACTGCCTAACATCAACACCACCAGTTGGTTTTATTCTGTGTTACTACAGATTGATGGTCCAACAACAGGAGCAGCAGTGGGTTCCAACCAGCATCTGGACCGAGCCGAGCAGGAAGCCCGTTGCGCTGAGCCAAGTGTCGATTGTGTGTAGTAATCAAGAGACAGAAAGACTAAACGGACAGGATCTGGGCTGCAGCCAGGCCGACAACTGCTTCTGCATATCAACACAGTGCCCCCACTTAACACTGTCGCAGGCGTTAGCGCCCACTGCTAAAAACCAGACCAGGCAAGAGGATATTTCACTGTGCTGTTCCAAACATTCAGGATGGGATATTTGGTGTGATTTACTACAATTTAAAGATTAAAGATGAACTACAAGAGGAGCTAAAGAAGTTAGAGTTCATTACTACAAGTTTTCTTCCAAGCTACCAAAACAAGATATGGATTGAGATTAAAGCTGCAACAGATGATTATTCTACATAGCAATTATTCTGATGCTAAGAAAACAGGTACGTTCTGCAAATATTTCATTTAACAACTTAAGCCTTATTATGCAAATCTCGCAAATACATTGACAAATGCAAATAAACAAATTCTTTAAAAAAAATTTTTTTAACTTAAAATGCAATAAGAGCATTCTTTCATTGAATGTTCTCATGATAATTTGTAGGGAAGGATTTATCTGCAACTTGAGAAAAATCGAAAAGCTCAGCCCTCAAAAGTTGTTTTTTTCATTGTCAATGCAAAACATATAGATTTTTCTTAACAGTTTTAGTTTAATTATTGAAGTTCTTCATTGTTCAGCAAATGCTTTTTTGAGTCTGTGGTTGTGGCATGCTGACCAAAGTGTCACAAAAATTCCATTTTGATCTAATATAAACATCTGAGGAGGAATTTCATGCAACTGATGAAATAGAGTCTCATGCAACCTGTGTATACCTGACAACTAGAATATAACACCCCACACATTTACAAACTGTAGTATGGGGATGTGTATGACACACTGATATTACAATGATAATATAAATGCCATAAATTGTGTGTGATTGCATACTCTGATGCAATAAAAGATGAATAAAGTGATTTTTCAGTAATGCAGGAAACCTGAATCTTTAGTGAAGCAGTGCTGCACATCAATTTCCCCTCAAAAACCAGCTATTAAGATGAAATAATAATTAATTATAATTAATAAGTATTAATTATAATTAAGATTAAAAATAAAATATTCCAATATGTCTATGGATGACAATTTTAAAATGCCAAGACACTGGATAATATTAAAGATGATCAAGTTAATCCTGTCATAGTAAAGCATGTGCAGCAGCTGCAGCCTGTAGATCAAATACTAGCTTCCTTTCACTCTTCATTAAAACTGGTGCTAAGTCTTGAGCAGGGCTCTGGACCAACACTTAATCTACTGGTTAAACTGGTGTACGTAACATTTTATGTTAGGTGCACCAGTACAAATGTTACTCTCGGTTCACGTGGCAAGATTTTGATTTTTAACCGATCTTTCCTTTCTGAAAATATTAGGACTCCCCAATTATCTAAAGATAATCTTATGAGATTTTATTTTCTATTAAACAGTTTTTTTTATTATTATTATTATTTAAAGTCAATCCTGAAGTCTTAAGTGTGAGTTGGGGTCTTATTGAATTATTTAATTGTCCTTTGGGATTAATAGAGTATTTTTGAATTTGAAACTCAAGTTGCAGTCTCTGTAAGTAACACCTTGCTTTCAGTTCTCCTCCACTACCCAAATCATCTCACTGTTATTCTCCTGATTGTTCCCTTTTACATGCTGAACCCAAATAACGGAATAAAGCCGAGGCCACAGGCAGTCAATATCTCCATCTAATATCAGGCATGGTCTCTGGTTTCCATCTTCCATGCCTTTGTGTATAATTCTGTTACTGTCTGGCCTTGTAAACCCTGTGTGCTAATGACGGAGCCCAGACAGCAGCCCAACAGAGAAAAGCAACAAGGAGGGAAAAACTGCAATCAACACAGAAGCTGTAAAGTTTGCCTCTCTCTCGGGCTGGATGGTGTGGCTGAAGATCACATCGTGATTAATCTTTCATGTCAGTCAATATTCCAGAATTATTTAGTTTTTTGTTTTCAATGTCTGAAATACTCCCAAACGGATGACGTGACCTTTCCTGTTTTATTCACAATTTTAACACCACTGCTGTTTCTTCTTATTATTTTTAAGCAGTTATGAAGCACAGAGATGAAACCTGAAACTGCTGCAGGTTGTTGCTATGTAACCAATGAGCGAGTGAGTTAGTTGATGCCGCCAACCTCACTTAGCTGGTTGCTCAAATCTTTCTTCTGCCTACATCCCCCAGAATGCTGTGCGCTTCTGGATCAGAGTTCAGGGAATAGTCTATGGCATCGCCTCTCTAAAATAACTGACCAAATCATTTTGAAAAAAAGAAAAACACAAAAAAACAACCAAAACAACTTTTAGCAAAAAATGACTTATTTCTGTTGATAAATTCAATATTGAATATTTTACTGATGTTGATCTATTGCAGAGGCCTACCTCTCCCAAATGTTTTTGATCAGTTTTTTTGTTTGTTTTTTGTTTGTTTGTTTTACTCAGAACAGTGAAACTTAGGCTTGGCCCATTTTCAAAAATACAAAGGCACAAAAATGAAAATAAAAAATCTGAAAAGATTCCGCCAGATATTCAGAGAGATCTATAAAACATAATTCTCGGAGATAAAACAATGCCAATAAGTTTTCCTTGACAGACATATGAGAAAGTGCTGATAAGGTAACAATGCATAGCCAATCATAAGAGTTGCAGCCTCAACTTAACTTCCCAAGGTTGAACAACGTTCCCCTTCCCTCTGGACCTACATGGAGCCAGTGTGAGTGAGGGCCTCCTCTGGCAGCAGACGTAGCGCCACAATCCGAGTGAGGCCCCGTCGGACCCGTTCCCAGGCCTGAGAGCCACCACGGCTCTGCCGCCGGCTGCCCCTGGGTGCTCCTGGGACGTCACATACAGAACCATGACTCAGACTATCCAGAGGTGGTTCCTTAAGCTTCCTGAATGCAGTTCAGTTGCAGCTTGGGGATAACAGCAGGGATTGTTTACAGTTCCAAAAGTAAAAAATAAAAATAAAAATTAAAAACCCATCATTTTACTAAATCTTGGTTTGCATTCTTCTGGAGCAGCTGGAAAATCTCATCATCCTGTGTGAACTTTGATATTCTGCCGGCACACCTTCAGAGATAATGCTGAACTGCCGGGCGTGGCTCGCTCTGTGCTCGTTCTCCCAGAGAATATGACTGATGGAAACAAAGGAAGAGGAGAGGGAGGGATGAAGAGCGGGAGGGAGGGAGGGAGGGGTAAACATAGAAAACAGAACAGGAGAGAAAGAGAGACTGGCATAAAAGAAGGATGAGAGGGGAAGACAGAAGAGAAGCCAACTGATGGAATTTAAAAAAAAGAAAGAAAAAGCTTAGAGTGACTAAAATAACATCAGAAAGAGCCATTTACAGTAAGTGGCAGGATGCCTTACAGCAGGACTTGTTCGGCCCGTTGATGCTTCCTGAATCCAATTTATTATTCATACGCTGCACACAGAGAGGAGCATGCTGCCACTCGGCTTCATTCACATCCTCCATTATAGCTTTATTGTGATTGGATTTTTACTTAACGCAAAAGTTAGGCTATTGTTCCGTTTAGATTAACAACCAACTATTTCAGACACAGAAAAACTAAATCTATTATAAATGTGATTTGGGCTTCATTTCCTCTAGACTTGAGGAACTAGTTAAGAGTCTTGGATTTGCAGATCTCTTGCATATTTCCAACTTGTCAATAATTAATTTCTAAGTGTTTTCAGGTGTCTATGATCAGACAAAGCTCAGGCAGCTCTACATGCTGAACATCAACTTTCCAATCTCAGCATATTTTCAATTTGATCATTCTAAAGTATCAATGGGCTCTGATCGAAAACATTCAATTGTAGCTCTAGCTGTTGTGAAATGTGGGTCTCATGTAACAAGAGAACATTCTTCTACGTTTGTTGGGTCCTTTTTATGTTGTGCATGAAGATATTGACTGCGTGTGTAGTGAAGCTCACCTTTTCACTGAAAAATTATTTTCTTTGCAAAACAAACCTAAAATGAATGCAGATTAATTAGCTTAAAATAGGGATCCAACAATCGACTTTTTTCACTTCTGATACAAATACAGAAATCTGAGGTTAAATATCGGCCGTGACCGATTCGATGCAGAAAAAGTCTGTGCTTAAAAAAAGTTTCTTTTTTTATACATAGACATAAATGTACTAAGTACAAATTTATTGCATTACAGAGACATTTGATAACTCTGCACACTTAAATCCACCAAGAGCTTCAGAAGCTTGGACAATATGTAAAAACAGCTGTAATTTATTCAGTCAGTGCAAGTAGGAGTAGAACAGCCAATGGAAAATAAAAAAATAAAGAAAATGAAGCTAACAGAAACAATAGATTGACTATGAAGATCAAATGGTTTCAAATGGTTCGGAAAATGTAGTAAGTAATTCTAAATATAATGTAAAATAAATAATAAAACATGACATCACTCAGAGCGTGGTCATTGATACCCAATCTAGAATTGTTTTCTAGATTGGGTATCAATATTTGGACTGACTGATATTAATATTGGATCGGTGCGTCTCTAGTATAAAAAGGAAATATTTTTCTTCAATTTCAAAATTCTGCACTACTTTCTGTTGGTCTGTCACATACAGTAGAATCCCAACCAAACAATAGTGATGTGATGAAATGTAAAATAATAATAATAATAATAACAATAACAATAATAATAATGACAATAAACACATTCCAGCTGTATGAATGCTTTTGTAAGTTACTGTATCTAAAAGATTTTGAGATTTGGTGAAATATTAGGCACATCAAGGCATTAGACATGGTAAATATAAATAATACAGGAAGTCCAGCTAGACTTTTAGAGCACATTTTATCCACAGATACAGCATCGCAGGAATCTCAACTTTCAGCATGCATGGTTTCAGCAGGGAGTGAAGCCAGTAAGTCGACACACACAGAGCTGAACAGCAACTGCAGACAGACTCCACTAGAAACATCTCCAGGAGATTCCAGCTGTCAGCCTGACGTGGTGACAGAGGCTGATTTCAGCAGACTGCTTTAAGCTGAGGTAGCAGGATTTCCTTTACAGACAGACCCATGGAGCATTATATAGCTCATGATGTCATCCTGTAAGGTCTGTTGTCAGGTTAAAAATCACATGATTCTGAGTGTCTGTGGAAGCAAAATGACACTTTAAATATCCACTCACCATCCGATTTATAAGGAATATCTTACTGTGCTGGGTAGAAACCTCTTGTCTTTAAGTAGGATGATAAACACTGAAAAAGCACAATTTAAGTTCACTCTATTTTACAATTTTTCACTTCCATCATACACATCGTCAGAATCTGTGTTGCAAGTAAAGGAATTTCATCTTTCGTTTTGCAACAAAACCAAAACAAAATTAAAAATACCAGAACACCAGGTCTCACCCTAATGAGTGGTATTAAATTTCAGACAAGTATTGATGTTCCAGTATTAAACATTTGCATCAATTGAGATTTTATTTTATAGCCATGATTAGTAACGGGAACAAGCAGTTTTCAATGTCAGACTTAGACAGGAGCTTAGCACATGTTCTGTTCAGTCTGGCCACAGAGACCCAGTCTAAGTTAGTGCCAACCACTATTAACTTTTTTAAAGAAATTTAACCCATCAAGCAAATACCTTGATACCTCCAGACATTAGGTCTGCTACGTATGACTAAGAGAAACATGTCACAGCTGATCTACAGAGGTTCATTTTAATAAGTTACTAACCACAAAGTCTTCAAAGAATGTGTCTGGCAGAGAGCTTTCTCCTGGCAGCAAGTGCCGGGCTAATGCTTCAACAGCTTCTTCAGCTGATGCTGGACTTTTATAAAGCACTGGGAAATGGTTCCTGAACGTCTATCAAAAACCATTATATCAGATGGCCAAGGTAAATGGGATGTCTGGCAACAGAACTAATCAATCTTTGCCATTTTAGTCCACATTCATTATCCTTGATGACCTTGTTCAGAACCTCAGATTTTGTATTAAGAGCAAACAGTTGAGAAAGAGGGAAAAAAAAAAGGTCAAAAAGTCAATAATAAATATGAATCTCCATAACTAGCTGATTCTCCTTTTATAAAGTCTTGATAAAACACGATGAGGGTTCAGCTTGAAATCAGCCATGTATTTTTTGTTAGTCTTTCACAAACATTAATTTAGGGTTTAAAACGTTTATAATATCTACAGGGTGGCTGCAGGATAGCAACAGCTATGCCTCTACCCTGATCCGCAGCTTTATATACCCATCATCACCCTGAGGATGATGGATCATTTGACTCTTTTGCAATAACATGTCGGGGGATTTGGCTAAAGCACGGATGATCCTGAAGCCAGAGTCAGATATAGGCCGTCATATGACTGAGTGACATCATGTTCAGAATAGTTTCTGGCCGAAACGAATCAGGAAACCCAAGTTATTTAGACTAAAATGTCTTCAAACAATGTGTAGAAGGTAAGGCTGCACGATATCAGAAAATCTTACCAATATTATCAAATGGCGAAAATATTGGTAAATACTATGCTGACTATTTGCCTGTTCCTTATTTTCTCTCTTTCTGATTGATGCTTCTTACTCTATGTGACATTTCGCATTTTGTCTCTAAAAAACACAACTTCAGAACTTGTAAAATTATGCTACAAAACAGTTCTTCTTTGCGATGCAAAAATTGAGCAGAATGATATTGTGATGATGTTTTCGTGATATATTGTGCAGCCCTAATGAGATGTGTTAATAATGTATCTACCACCTTACCTTACCCACTACCAATAATTTTACTTCTGTTCTATCCAACCAAAATGTCTGCATTTATTCACTGCATTGCATTTTGCTCTGCTTTAATTTACAGCGTGCCTTGTGTAATGAAGACTGTTTGAACTGTTTTATGGAGGATATTAAACATCCTCAGAGATGGAGGATGACGACGGAAACCCTCCAAACCTCAGAAAGTACAAGACGCAATGAAGAACTGCACAACATGAACACATGTATTAACAGATGCTTTATACCTCATTACTATGGCAATGTAAAAAAAAAAAAAAATACACATACTTTTTATTCCAAAAATTCCACAACAGGTGTGAATCTATTACATTAAGGGAAAGAAAGTTGATAAATGCTAAACAATTTCAAGATGACATAAATGTTGATGAGTTATCAGACCTAGAATATTAAATTTGCTAAGCTGTATGTTTTGTTGAAATAACACTAGAGTACATGAATTTGATAAGAGGTTAAAAAGTTTTACAATATCAACTGTTTAATCATTTTAATGATCAATGATCAATAAATAAAATAGTAAAATCCTTTTCTACTTAGTTCTCTCCCTCACGTGTCTCAGCTCTGCTCCTGATGTGAATCATGATGCTGACATAATCTCACTTGAGATCTCACTCTGAAATGAATTCACTAATCTAATAAAAACAGTAAATTAAAAGAGAAAAAACACTTTGAAAAATGTTCTACAAATAGTCCAAGTTAAAATCCAGAGAGCAACAGAAGAAGAAGAAGAAGAAGAAGAGTGCTGTAGTCAGACATAGCTTTCCATTACATCTCAATGTGTGCATTCCTCACTGAGACAGGTTGAGTAATGGCAACAGTGAAGAGACCAAGATGGACTAGGCAGGAAATGAGGAGAGGAGGCGTCTGTGCAAAAATCTGCCTCATCTGCGTCTGGAGTCAAATGAGTGGAGAATCATTTAAACCTGGCAGTGAACACTCAATAAGCTGTGAACAGGCTCATTTTGTCAGCACTAATTTTCGAGAAACGGCAGCAGATCTGGGAGTTGAAAGTAAATAACCAGGAGCTAAAAGTACCTGGAACTCAGACATTCCAGGTCCTAAATCTGTACTGTTCCACTTTGAGAGGGATTTTCAAAACAAATATTTAAATGTATTTATATAGCACATTTAAAACATGCATGTAACACAAAGTGTTACATGCATATCGCACAATAGAAGAGAACGAAAATGACCACAGAACTTGCCAACAAAGCCAAATATGCTTAGAATTGGCAGAGAGCATGGGAGGATAGATTTATTGTTTGCTTCCATTTAAATAATTTGTAGCTTTGTAGGTAGAAATGTTGCATTTCAGCATATTTATTTATCCCAGTGAGGGACGGAGTTGTCTTATGTGCAACTACCTTAATTATAACCTGTTTCCATCTGCATGGCTTGAAAAACTCTATCGTGCACATCATATTTACTTCCTCTATATTCCAACGTTGAAAATACCTTTTAGGTCTTTAACAACTTATTCTGACAGTTTTGTTAAAAGGCATTTAAATATTTGAATGTTGAAGAATGTTATAAGTCAAACTATCAACAAGTCATATCAAAATAGAGAGCAAACAAAGCTAACAAATTGACCCAGGTATTGAAGAGAGAGAAGAAAATCTTACCTAAATAAGAAAGATTGTATATAGGAAAGGTTTCATTAAAAGCGATGTCAGATGGGTAAAAGTACAGAATTAAAAGCTTAAAAAGACAGTGGGTTGCATTTGCAATAGATCTAGTTATACCTCAGTGAGGTCATCAGTAAATCTGAGAGATGAGCTGATGTATGAGAATATTACATGTTGAAGATCTGGCAAATGCAACAGGCCATTAGCCCCAGAATTAAGAATGGAGACTCCATCTCTGTGGTGTCTGTGGATGCTCTTTAATCTCAGCCAAAACATAATGACTAAAAATTACAGCTTGGTCACAGCTGATTAACTTAAGTGTTTTGTTTACTACGTTGTGATTTTTGCAACAGCTAAATAAGTTTTAGTTCACAGTTCTTTCCCATGCCTCAGCATTTTTTATGACATCTTCACATCTAAACTTGATTCAGTGTTCACGTCTGTAGAGACACCGGCATCTGTGGTGCTGTTGCTACATGATGACCAGGATGCAACTCCTCTAACTCTTTAACCGGGAGCAGGAAGTTGTCACCAAAGTTTAACTTTTAGTCATTCATTTTGTTACATTATAAGATTACTGTTCATTGAATGGTCAATTTCCAATAACAGTTCTAATTTCTGAGTACCCCATTAACTAAATTCAATTTAGATAGGATTGCTTCTCAACGTGTTATCTCAGGAACTTTTTAACAAAAAAAAGTTTGCACAATACAATCACTAATACATTATTATGTATGATTTCATTAGAAAATACAGATTAAGGGATTCATTGATCACAAAAGCATCCCTTGGACTAAACCAACTGACCCCACAGGGCCTCGATAGGGTAAATACTCACTCCTTAAGATGATCTGAGCACGACTGATTTTCTGTTGATCCCGGGTGAAACACTGAACTCTTGCTACTGCAGGCATTTCAGCCAATACTGATGTGATGACGCCTCAGGGACAGTCCTGTTTTCATCAAACTAACGGTAACAAAAAGAAGAAATATTTACATAAACTGCTAACCATCCAACTTCTCTTCAGGTTATCCGGCCTCTGACTTTTCTTTCACGTACTTAACCTCCACAACTCCCCGTTCCTTCTTGCCACTGGTGCATTCACTTCTTCTCCTCCAACGGCAAAGTCTGCCTCTGCTGTGATCCAGCTGTGCAGCGTCTCACTTCACCAACCAATGTTTTGAAGCCAGAGAGAATGAGCTCATGAAGTAATACAAATTTGGGGCAGGCAGACAGCCTGAAATCCAGGGGGCCCGGAGGGTCATGTAATGAAAGTGTGGCCACAAGCTGTCATGACAAAAGCACGAGCACATACCAGACTAATGTGGTACACGGCTGATAGGGGTGTTATACCACTAAGTGTTTACGGTGTAGTTGCAGCTTCATGTCCCCTGGTCAGAGGGGTCATGCTGTTTCTATGGGACAGAGGAAGAAGTGTCCTTCTGTGTCCCTCTCTCTGTTTCTGTGAGATACCAGCTTTCTCAGGTTCCCCCAACTCTCCCCTCCCTCCACTTCACAGGTTTCATAAGACACAGAGCCACACGGGGTTCTGCTGGCAGCAACAGTGACGACTGAAAATAAATGACGTGCCTCAGTTAGCAACTTTTCACATGTCTCTATGGAGACAAGCTTTTGCCAAGTCCGAAAGAGGTGGGCTAGAAAAATAGATCACAGAATTAGACGTGACTAATCGGTTCGTCTGTGTTTAAGTGTTAAACTGGCAAGATAAATAACTAAAATTAACGTCCAGCTCTTTCCCCTTATCTGAACTATTGGTGTCAGGGATAGATGAATGTGGTCAATCTAGCCAAGAGTTTGTGGAGACATTTAATTTGAAGGGGAGTGCATAAGACTGACATGACATTGTCATAAACACAACATGACACCTGTCATGAACATGAAGGAATCTTTATGAATGTCTGTGACTGTTGTCATGAAGTGTGATTTGGTAAACACTTTTAATGTTAAAGTGTCATTATTTACAAAATAATATAAAGTTGGCACTTCTAATGGACTTTCATGCCAACTTTTAGAAAAACTTTGCATTAAAAGTGTGTTCAAATAAAGTGTTACCAAATTTGCTACAGTTTGTTCGTTTCTTGCTGGCACCTAGAAAGACAGAGCAGCAAGTATGAGGATTTGTCTCCGGGGGTTAGAGGAGACAGTCACGCTTCTGCTTACATTCCTCCTCTAACCATTTCAACAGAGGTCAGGTCAGGGCGGATCAGTTCTGATCTGTTATTCAGAGGCTCTGCCTAGAAGTCTGCTGAGAAATTCTCACTCATCAATCTGTCTGTGCATCTTTCCAAGACTTAAATCTATCTTAGAGAGAGGAATCAGTTTGAATACTTTCCATCTACTGTCCAACATTTTTTTATTGTCCCCCTCCTACTTTGCCAGTTACTGCACAGTAGGGGGGGTGTACTAACTCTGTTGTGCCAGACCACAACAGAGACAAACGCCCCACCAGCAACCTGTGACCCGTCTATCCATTCTCTATACTCTGGCCTTTTTAGGAGAAAATTGTAACATGGATAAACAAAGTGATCATTGTCCTCGCAGGTTTGAAACCACAACACCCCGAGTCTGAAGAACAGAGCTGTATCCAGTTTCCTCTCTCAGATGGAAACTATTCTGTGTTTTGTTACTCGCACATTCCTTCATGCCTTCCATGAGCACATGCCGATTATAAAATTCATTCACCTGGCTATGTGGGCACCTCAAGCTGTTCAACAAGAACCAATCGCAAGCAACTGAAAGGTTTGGAGTTTTTTTTTTTTTAACAGTCCAAATAATAAAGATGAGATTTGTTGGCTAACCATGTCAATCTGAGCTTCAAAGATGGACATCAAAGCAGCTCTATGAGTAACAATTTCTGATCTGCAGAAATATTTATGAGGGTAAGAAATCAGTTTTACCTGCCAGATGGCCTACCATGTGGTTCCTTTTATTCGCAAGAAAAGCGGGATTTTGTAAAGGGGAAACATTATGACAGGATTTGAACATGTGTTGAGGTTCTGTGATCCTCTCCACGAGTGGTCAGTTTAAAGATGCTGTAAGGCAGGAATCTATACTAGAGTTCATCTGGTGGAATGTTCTCTTGTCCACAGTCAATTGGACTGAAGGTCTGCTTCTCAGATCAATGACCACAAAATGACTGATGGGCCATTCTTGCATTACAACCACAGCCTGTTAAAAATGAATAGATGAATTCACTGTGACGTCAGCAATGGGTCTGAGCTACAATTTTAAAGCCTCAGGTTAGGCAACCAGCCAATAACTAGCATGGAGCTGAAAGAGACCGTATTTGGACAAGCAAACGGAGCAGGAGACACAAACTTGAACCATATTAGACCAAAAGTGCATACCTTTGAGATGTAATATTAAATTGTAGGATTGTTTCCAGAAACACCACCAAAAGTACAAACCCAAAGCAGTGAATGGAACTAATCTAAAAGTATTGTGCATGTTGAGTTGGCTTGTAGAGATAAATCTACGCTGGTAGATGACAGGATGCAACATACCAGGTTCACAACATGTAAGCAACACATTACAAACAAAGATTACACATTTCTTCAAAAATATCCATACCCCTCAAGGTTTTGCATACTGACAGTACAATCAGTGGCACAAAAAGTGATTCAGAATTTCATCAGGGTTTCTGCAGACTTCAGCAAGTCAAAATTAAGACCTTTTTAATGCCACATTCAATTAAATTTAAGACAGGAAAATCCTTAAATACAGGGGATGGTTGAGGAATCATTACAGTGAAGCCTGGCAAAGACTGACATTTTTAAGTTTGTTTGTGAAGGAACAAGATGGATAGATGGATGGATGAATGTTTGTAGCTTTTGGCAGCAGCTTTGTGCTCGTCACACTGCGTTGGTTCTCTACACGGCCTTGACCCCCATCATACTTCCAAGCTTTTTTCACAGAATGCACGTATGGCTTGGTGAGAGATGTAGAGAAAATGAACTTTGTGCTGCCAACCAGTGAAAATTTTGAACATGCCCATTATAGATGCCAAAAAATCTAGATCGCTGGTACAGACGCATAGCAGCTGGCTACCAGTAGCCTCAATCGCCTCAAGTTTGTATTGCGAGATCTCGTAATATCCTAACACACACTTAAGCTTGTTGTAAAATAACAATGCAAAAAAAGGAAAAAACACTTTTTCCACAGCACTGTAAACCAAATTCAAGTAGAATTGTAAAAGTCAGTGGCATAAAGATAGCTGTAATCATCATCCAGCTTGTTTGGTTCCAAGAATCTGTTTGCACCAGCTGAAGACACACCATGATTTATCTCTACACGGATTATTGACTAAGACCAGGAACAGGTAAACACTGACTGGCTAATGCTGGTGATGTTGACAGGACCGCGAAGCCCTTTAGATAAAAGCAGTTTACAGAGCTACACCATAAATCACAGCTTTGTGTTTATATGCTGCTGAGAGAGCCGCAAAGCAAAGCACACATCCATCCATCCATCCATTTTCCGTCACCCTTCTCCCTAACGGGGTCGGGAGTTGCTGGTGCCTATCTCCAGCTGCGTTCCGGGCGAGAGGCGGGGTTCACCCTGGACAAGTCGCCAGTCTGTCGCAGGGCAACACAGAGAGACAAACAGGACAAACAACCATGCACACACACACACTCACACCTAGGGAGAATTTGGGAAGGCCAATTAACCTGACAGTCATGTTTTTGGACTGTGGGAGGAAGCCGGAGAACCCGGAGAGAACCCACGCACGCACAGGGAGAACATGCAAACTCCGTGCAGAAAGACCCCGGGCCGGGAATCGAACCCAGGACCTTCTTGCTGCAAGGCAACAGCGCTACCCACTGCGCCACTGTGCAGCCCCGCAAAGCACACAGACGGACCATTTCCTGTGTGACATTCTTTATGTAACAAAGTACAAATTCAATGTAGTATTTGTCGTATCGAGTTGCTTAAAGCCAAAACATCAGTGCGATTGACAAGTACAGCAGAGAAGATTACAAGTTGTTTGAAATGACCGATTGGAACCTGGAAGGGTTTCAGAAATGATAGATGGAGGGTGAACCCGAGGGGGACTGTCAAGTCCAATGACGAGTGCGACAGGCGCCACAGAGAGCAGCTGTCAGGACAGAAATACAGAAGCAAAACAGCAGGGTGAAAGGGGAGACCCTGACACTCTCCGCTGGCCTCCATATGCAGATCGCTGCCCTGCTGAGAGAGCAAACAGGCAAGATGAAGGAGGGAGAATTACAAAATGACTGAAAATGTGACTGAGAAGGCAAACAAGGTAGAAAATGGAAAACCTGCAGAACTACATAGGAGAGGAGAATCAAGCAGGATGAAAATAAAGAGAGAGGCTGAAATCTTCAGCTGTGCTGTTTGTTAAGCAGAATCAGTTCTCAAACAGAGAAGAGGAAGTCTGAAAGATGGTATAAAGAATTAAACTAACGTCGGTTTTAGTGTGTGGGTAGGGGGAAAAAAGGCAGCAAAATAATTAAATATGTTGTTGATTGGCTGAAGTCTCACTGAACCAGAGCTTTGGGATTCTTAAAAAAAAACAGACACTTTTGATAAATGTTCTCATTTTCATTTAGACTCCATTAATCTGCCCTGGCTACTGTCTCTTGCATTAATTTAATCCCAAGTCGCTGATGTTTCTGATTATGTAATGTGTTTGACCACACAAACAGCAGGAAAATGTGTCTACATCATTTACTATACTTTGTGTCATGCTAGATTTTTTTTACGGCTCACAGACAAACCTCTTTGCCATTAGAATAATGAGGCGCATCACTATCAGGTTAATTAGTGGATGGGATTAAATGTGATGAGAGGCATGGTTTAGGGTGAGAAGGGGGTAAATGGGGTGAAGGTGGAGGGCCTAAAGCAGAGCCTGCAGAGCTGCATCTGAATGCAGGGAGAACACTAAAGAAAATCTTTGTTCCCTTGATTACCAGCAGGAAAGGAGGAGAAAAACATGAGTTATGTAACTAAAGCTTAAAAGGTGGTGGATAAAGATTAATTCTCACTGTGTAAATAGTCTGTGGGTGGTTAACTAATCTCAACACATTTGTATTTTGAGTATTTTTACTGCTTATTGTAAGGAGAAATCAGCAACTGACACCGTCAGACGATTATGGGCTACAACAGTCCTGACTCAGGACCAATGGGGCAGAAACCAAAATGTCCCATCATTTTTTGAGCAGTGAATGCATCATTCAGAAGCATCAGTAAGGTGTTTAAAATGAAGTCAGAGGAAGAAGAGATTTAAGAAGCTGCATAAAGCAGCATTATGTCATTTTTATAAAGAATATGTTTTTATAGGTATTTGTTAAAACTGTCACTATATTGTGACAGTATGTTATGAGACAGATCTGTGAAAAAGAAAAAGAAATAAAAAATGTATCTCCTCCACCTCCTCCCTGAGCTGCTGTTGAGTCAAATTCTTTTCATTTGTCAGTGGCCCAAATCCTCTTTTGTAGTTTCAGAATCATTTGCAAGACACGTTTTTAAAAAAGGAAGGGATAAACATTACCGGCCTGGAGGGGAAATCTTAGGTGTAGCACACAGCTGCACAAATGTGCATAAATGCAGGCACAAAAAGACAATTACCAAACTCACTGACTGCACCAACTACACGCCAAAATACACATAAATCACATCCGACCATCTGCCTTCATCCAACTCGACACATCATTCCGGTTCTCCACATCCTTTACAGCCATTTCCATGGCCGTTCTCTTCACCCTTCAAAATCATCTGCCAGAGACATTCACTGTCCTTCCCATCCATCCTCACCAAATGACAACAACTACAACCTGAATATGTTTCAGCAAACCTCACTGCAAAAACACTAAATCTTACTCAGTATTTTTTGTCTCATTTATAGAGTAAATATCTTGAAACACTTAAACAAGACAAAATGAACATAAAGGTAACTTTTCAGCAAGATATAGGAGTTTGTTTTAAGTTAATAATTCACTTAAACTGATAAGTGCCAGTTCCACTGGCAGATTATTTCACTTATAAGTATTGGTATTAGGGAATTAACTTAAAACAAGCTCCTATATTATGCTGAACAGTTACTGTTGTCTTATTTCAAGTATGCTAAGATATTTGCACTAGAAAGCAAACTGTAGATACTTTTAAGATTTTGTGTCTTTGCAGTGCTGCCAAACAGCAACTATATTATGTCATCAGTAAAATTGAAGAAAAGTTCCCCAAAGCGACAGGCCAATGCTGACTGCATAGATACGTGTGCTGTAGAAGAAAGCTCTGAGGCTCACCTGTGTCCTGGGAGTTGAGCACCTCCAGTGCGTGCATCATGGCACTGGCAAACACATTGGCGTCTTCCTTGCTGCCGAAGTTGAGGCCGTAGACCTGTCGAGCGTCCCGCCACTGGTGGAAGGTCTGCGTGGCCTGGTTGTATTTCAGCCCCTTGGGAATGGCACAGTTTATCACCACCTTTAGGCAGGGAGAACGGAGGCAACATTTAGATGATCAGAAATAACTGACAAAAGAAGTTGCCAAAGCAGGTTTTGTATGTAGTGGAGTGAAGGAAGTTTCAAACTGGAGCAGATCAAGATCAGGACAACGTGCTAGATGCTAGTTACTAGATGTTGCATAATGTGAATGGTGATGTTCATTCAACAATGTTAATGTCTGATTTTGGTGCACATATAAATACACAAGCTGTGTTTCCATTTATAATATAACTGTGCAAACATTCAGAAAATGAATTTGCTTAATGAAAACACGCAATTTCAAAATAAAAATGTTTTTAATAAAAGTTTGGGCACCAGGATGAGGTGGGTTTTTCGGTCGTGTCAGAATTGGTGTAATTCAATTATTATTTGGTTAATTGAGAAAAATAAACAAATTGTCTCTGCAGTGTTAAACAGAAAGTTCAGAGTTATTCCACATGATTTCATTAGTGTTATTTAGGTTAAGATGTATCCTTTGCTACAAATGATCATGTGTTCACTAAAGTGCATATGTGATTCTTCCAGGAGCTTACGCCTGTCTGCATTCACTGCTAAGGTTTTTATCACCACACTGATGAATGAAGACACTTTGTAAAGCTGGAGGAAATGAATACCAATGGGCCAGGCTGGCTGAAATGATGGTAAATGGTAAATGGACTGAACTTATCCAGTGCTTTTCCAGTCATTTTGACCACTCAAAGCGCTTTACACTAGAGTCACATTCACCCATTCGCACTCACAAACGCACACACATTCATACACCGATACGCAGACCGGTAGGCAATTTATGTGCCTTGCCCAGAGGCACATGGACATGTGGAATTGAACCTACAACCTTTCGATTGCAAGATGACTACTCTGCCATACAGCCACAGTTGCCCAGTCACAGACACAGATAGCTTAATCATAGGTTTTAAGAGGTGGAGTATTGCAAACAACACAGCATACCATACATCCTGGAGATCCTGGGTATTTTCTGTAATGAACGATGTCAGTTCCACCTGCAGTATGAACAGACTGCAGCACATTCTCACTGTCCTTGTAAAGGATTCAGGATGTGAGTTCAAAAGCAGCCTAGTTAAAGTCTGCATCTTTAGAAAAACCTGGGTCTGCTTTGGTAACTATCTCAGCTGCTCTCATGTCTCACTTCACAGTCAGCTTCCCTCCAGAAAGTCTTTGTTTCCACTCTATGCAGTGTGAAGAGTGTGAGGAAACATTGTCTGTGTGCTTCTACAAGCAGATGGCAACAAAAGGCTGACTGTAAACACACAAAGACTCGCTGAGGGTTTTGCAGAAGCACTTGTCCTTAAACACTTTAGTTAACTCCTCAGATCCCACAAGGAGCCACCTCAAATAAAACATGCATGTTAAAAAAAATAATAATAAAATAAAGAAAGAAAAGAAAATGACATTTTTAGGTCACATGGCCCCACTCTACCTGATGATCCTGGATCTTGCGTCCCACCACGCGGAAGGCGTTGTTGCCAGTGTGGTGATAGATGTGGACTCTGCTGAAGCCTGTGGAGCCTCCAGCAGGGACCCACTTCTTGTTGGCATCGTCGTACACCATGACAGCAGCCCGTGCCTGGCAGATGCTCTGTTCACTGCATCAACACACACACACACACACACACACACACACACACACACACACACACACCAAAGTGGACATCAAGTTAAGTCATGGCTTTTTGACCATAGATACGTTGCTACGTGATGTCATGCACGCAAGATCTCACCCTCCATCTTCCTGCAGGGTGACGATGAAAACCATTGGTTTGTCAATGTAACATTTTAAATGTTGATGTATGCATGATGTATAAAAGAATAAGGGGCACAGTGCTACTAATTGTCAAAACTACAGCAACTTGAAACCAAGGTCAGGAGAAAATTTCAAGTTAAAAATAAATTTAAAAAAATAGCGACGGAGAAGGAAGAAGGTTAGTTTTGTTAGCTTGACTTTCACTAACAGAACATGTAGATGTTCTGTGGAATTTGTTGTTTTTCAGTTCAGTTAAAAATAAGAAAAAAAAGGTGACCTTTACACCAACTGACAGATCATCAGTTGAGCAGGTGTTTAAATGAGCTAATCCACCACCACTGTGTTCATAAGATCACTTATTAATAACCGCCAAACAGAACAACAAGCCTGAAAATCATACTACTGTAATAGACTGAATCCTTTGTTGTTTTTGATGTTGAATCCCTGAAATAATTTGCATTGCTCAGATGCAGCAAAGGTCAAAATAATACCTACATATTAGCTATTATTAACATGAGCAGGTTTTTACCCTCTAGTAGGGAGCTGGAGGACATGATTTTGCACGTGTGATGTCCCGTTGCAACACGGCTATAGGCTAACCAAACAAGTACAAGCTCAATGAAAGAGTGATTAGCAGAGCACATTTTGTTCTTCATCTTAAGACCAATATTTGCAATCCTAATACATGTCAATCTATAACTGAAATAATCTTAAGTTTCAGTCATGTTTCACTTCACAGAAAACTGAAGTACCTGACTGAATATGATGCTGACCTTTCGGAACGATGGTGTTTTTTTTGTGATTCAGTAGATGCATGAAAACTAAACACTTCCACCAGTCTCAGGCTATAAATGCTTAAAGCAACAGCATGAACATAATGCACATTTGTTACGTTTAATAAAAATGAAATAAAAACATAAGGTGACACTTTGATCTATAAACATCTGCAATCAAGATCCTGCTGCAGCCTGATGGCAATAAAATAGAAGTTGGCAGATCAGACCACACAGGTATCTGTAAAGCACACAGGAAGCGCCTGACTGGTGCATCTAAATAAGCGGAATGCCTCAGTGATGCAAGTTACAGACAGAATGTGAATCCCAGGAAGTGACAACAAAACGCTCAGAACAAAAGCTACAAAATGTATAAGTGAACAAAAAAAAAAGAAGTGAAAAGCACTGGAAAGGAAGGATGGGTGGGGGAACGCACACTTAACACACATATTGTCTGTTGGTATTCTAAAAAAAAAACCCCAAAAAACATCTGAGGCATTCACAGACGCTAGCTAAATGCTAATTAAAATGCACACAGGTTATGAATACCTCTTGTTTACCCTCCTTATGTCATTGTTCCCACAATTACAGTCATTCAGCAGATAGAATGCTGAATTCTAGCCTCTCTTCTCTGCTCCATCTATAAGCCTGACTAAAATTCTCAATCATAAAAATAGTCAGGATGATAACCAGTTTTACTGATTAATTTCATTTATTCCATAAATAGGTTCTGTCTCTTACAGAGCAAGGTGACAAAGACAAAAAAAAAAAAAAAATGTGCGGCTTGTACAAATTTAGGAGCAGAGAATGAGATTTGAGACGAGAATATTTTTATCTCCTTCATTAATGTTAATGAAGCTGGAGAGTTAGAGGAGAGCTTCTGACTTCAAAGAGGAACCGAGCAGCTCTGGGGGCCAACATGTCGTCACTTCCTGCTGGTATGGGAGGGTGCAGAGGTGCTGCTGGGATGCAACAGATGAGGCAGAGATGAATGAAGCAGCAGGAAATGGGCTGAATGATCACAACCCCACCTGATCCACCCGCCTAGTGAGAACGAAAGGTTTTCACCACTCAGCTAGAAAACCAACCCAGGAGAAGGAAGAGAAATGCAGAACTGGACGCTGTGACACATCCTCTGTTTATAGCGACTCGCCCCGTCACTCCCGCTGCTGGAAATTGTGACTAATTTCACTGCTGGTAGGCCAAAGTTATGCAACCAAACGATTGTGTTGTCTAAAAATAGGAACAAACCAAAACGGGGCAGCCGAATCCCCCCATTCAGTGGGTCTGCCAAGCACAATGCAGGGATGAATGATGACTCAGGGTTTTGTCCCGTCAGCTATGTGACTCTGCTCGGTCTTAGGGGAGCACATGTGGAGGATCACAGTGCTGTCAGTTAGCAGTAGCATCAATCTCCACTATGCAGACCAGATGGGATGGGTCCCACTCCACGTGATGAGACACAGATGTTTATTGATGACGGAAGTACATTCTCAATCTGAATGCTTCATCTTAATTGAGAAGCTTTTCTAACAATCTTTACACACAGAAGAAAAAAAGGTTGCGGTTACATTAACAAAAAGCCTGAACCAAGATGAGCTCTACAGAAAATGTCAGTCTTTGTCAGCGAAAATCTACATGTGACAAAAACGCATGGATGAATAAAACCCATGATTTCCACGCAAGGCAAATTATCATTCAATCCTGTTCAGAAATGATCTTAACCCACACAGACTATTATCCCACTAACCAGAGGTCACATTAATGCAATAAAAGCTTTGTATAAGATCTTAACATGACAGCTTTTTCAGATTGCATCATATTTTAGGAAGTGTTACCATGGGGCAAGTCAGGTGGTCTGTGACTCCTCGGCCTGAAAAACTTTGAGAAACATTGCTCTAAAAGACTCTTTATGGCCGAAACACAACCACAGCCAGTACAATCTGCTGATTCCATTCTTAATCATCCCTCAGAGCACACAAACCGCTGAAAAAAATAATTATAGCGATCCCCGTTACAACAGCTCTTTCAGTAGATTGAAAGTGACTCTGCAGCACATGCTTTTTTATCCTGCTCCCCTCTGAAAGCCCAGCTTCAGCTACTCCCATTAGAAACCCTCCTAACCCGAGTCACGCTGTGCAAGATGGAACATGGAGAATCTTCTCCAAGCTGGGAAAAGGAAATCCACAGAGACTCCCACGCATAAAAGAAAAGAAAGGCAGATTGGTGGCTAGCTGTGGGTTTGATTAACAGGGAGTGCAGCTGGCTTTACAGAGAAACAAGTTCAGAACAGGAGATGTCTAAAGAGACATCTACATCCTTCCTTTCTCTTTGCTCTCCACATGTGTTTGTAGTTTTCAGCTTGTGTGTTTTTTTTTCCCTTCTGGAAAGATTTCTGTACCACTAAGTGACCTTGCTCAGCCATCCCCCCCTCTAACATCCTTCTGATTCTCTTTTTTTCTTCCCTTCATGAATCAGTTGTTACTTGTTGGGGGAGCAGAGTGTTTCCAGTCCATATGAAAGTGATCAGGATCAGACCAGAAGGCTGAAAAGATCCCTGTTCGGTCACAGCTTACAGCTGTTGGACCAATGTCTGCTATGGCTCTAATGAAGACTTCCCAAAATGGGCCCAGGAGGGTCCACATGAATTTGGCTCAACAATTTCAGAAGCTCATCAACTTGTAGTAGGAAACATGGACTAGATCACAGTTTCTCCTACAGTCATCTATGTCTGAGTAGATGAACCCTCAGCTGCTTCATCTTTATGGCTTCTGTTAAAATGAACATCTTTCTGCTTTACCATGCAAGATGTATTTCTAGTATCTCCAAAAAAAGGGCTGCAGGAGAATGAGAGTTAGCTTTATAAAAGAACATAAAGCGTGCATTAAGTTGTACTCAAGATCAGCAAATTCATTTTATCAGCAAACATACACCTGGGGCTTTTGGAAAGTTAACCCTGCACCAAGAACTACTGAAGGCAAGGACACAAAACCTCTTAAGAAGACACAAGTACAACCTTCTTCTTCACAGAATGTAAGCAAAGTGAGGTGGCAACAGATTTTAGTGGTTGTCAACGGGCAATTTCTCATTCACAGAATGCCCTGAGCATTGGTCTACTTCCTGCTTTTGGAGCAGACCACATATGCATCCGAACCACACCAGAGTTCACTTCAACCAAACAGAGACCTGGGAATGTGGGCAGACCAGAGATTGCTTTTTTGATCCGGATCAGTGTTCAAATGTGAATTCACACCTTCCCAAATGAACCGGACTTTCAGAGTTTGATTACAGTGGACTAAACAGGGCTGATGTGAATGCACCTTTAATTAGGCCTATGTACCAGGATATCTCTGGTAGTTGTATAGAACATGATCAAAATGGTTAAACCAGACTTCAAGTGATGAAGACTGCATATGTTAATAAGAAACACCAATTAACAATTAGCTAAGTCCCTAAACTTTCAGGTTTGTTCTAAAGTCACCCTGAAACTCACTAGGAGAAGTAACTTTATTTCAGTAATTTCTGTGTCCAGAAACTCTGGAGAGAGACGAGTGACAAACACTTCTCCTTTCTCTCCTCACAGGAACTAGAGAAGGAGGAAAATTTGAATCTGATTGTAGGTTTTGTTTATGTGAAGCCTTGGAGTCGATAGTATTGATCAGCAGCACAAAAAAATTAAGTGCAACCAATCAATGTGGCCAGCAGACGAGAACAGATCACTACACAGCAACGTGGTTAACCTCGACACCAAACACCTACGCAGTCGGATCATGCTGCCTTTTCAGACGGGATCCAGACTGATCTGTCACTCTGGCCAGACAGCGCCACAGGATTTTTGCAATGCGTCTACATGCATCGGCACATCATTCACACTGCTAAGCACACACACACACATTATGTTGGAGATAGGAGAAAAGACCCTGGACTTCCAGCAATGAGTCATCTACTCTAGAAGATGGTGGTGGGGAAAAAAGACAGAGCAGGAGAAGCCCGATGTGTGGCACGATTGCAGCAGAAACACCTGAGGTGTGACAAAGAAGACATCACCGTTAGTGGCTATATATAACTGAACAAAACCTACAGGTACACAGTGGTGTGTGTGTGTGTGTGTGTGTGTGCTGCAAATAGACACACTGGCTATTCACAGCCAGCTAAATAGAGGCAGGAGTAGCTCGAAATGTTATTTTCAGAGCAAACCAAAAATCTTAATATGGATTTATGAGCGCTATTTGTTTTATTCATTTGATAAAGAGAGCTTTTGGTTAGGCTGATTTATATCAGGCATGCAGCAACAAAGAGAAATGGCTGTCACTTTTTCAATTGAAAGGCAAAGGAACACAACAGAAACTGCCACCTTTGAAAAGCACTTATGTTTTAGACCACAACTAATCACCCAAATGGAGCCTTTTCCAATTAACAACACAAGTGTTTTCATGTGACATTCTGTTTCTCTTTTTGAGCAAAGGTGTGATTTAAAAGATATAATGAAAAGCACAGTAACATAAAATATCTTCTAGTAAGCAAAAAAAAAAAAAAAAAGAAACAGTAGTATAAATTCCCAAAATCTGTTTGGAAAACAAGCAGATTGAATAAAAGACCCCAAACATGTTATGTTTCAATTATCTGTTTTAGGCTCACCTCCCAATCGCAGCTGTTACTGTGGCATCATCGCCAGTCAGCTTTACAATAACGTTCAGAGTGAAAGGAAGACTGCATCAGGCTGCTGCAGGAAGGCTGCTGCTGTTCTCTGAGATCCTCACACAGCAGCCGATGTAGCAGCAGTCATTCAATCCAATTACATTCAAGCGAGGGAGGCAAGTTTCTGAAGGACAACTGAGTTTCATAGACAAATGATTAATTCAAAAAGCACTGAAATATTCTATGAACACAATTATTATCCCATCAGGATGAGCTAGCAATAGCCTAGCAGTTAGGATGAAGAAAAACTCTTCAGCAAGAGAAAGACATGGATTTATTGAAAAGTAGAAGACAGTCCAGCACCCTGAACTCCCTTGATGAGAGTTTATACTCACCTGCTCTAACAAATCAATCTTGGTTTGGACAAACTGTCAGCACGTTTTGTTTTTATATAAACGGGAAATTATGCTGATTTCTGTGCTGATATCAGCATAACTGATGATCTCAATTATGCAAGTGTGTGAGCTCTGAAAAACAACCAAACTGTCTGCAATGTGGTGCTGAATTCCAAACCATTTGGTTGTTCTGCAGATTGAAAGAGAAAACTTATTAAAAAAAACAAAAAAACAAAAAACAAGCAGATGAATTAAAAACAGTCCTGGTAATGAAACCAAGAAAAGTTGGCAGATTTATAGGTCTAAGCGTACACCAACAGAATTAAAGAAAACTGTTCTTGATTATTTTTTTTCTATTTACATTTCAAAACCAGGCAAAGTGTAACAAACTCTTCTGCTGTTGACCTTTAGAAACCAGGTGTTTCTCACCTCTGCTTCATTACAAAAGCTGTTCTGTTTGTCCTAAATTATTTCATCACCTCATGTAGCTTTAAAGCACCACTGCCCTCTAATTACCTGGACCATTAACTGGACAGTTCAAGCATGGTCCTTGTTTACGGAGTAGTTTGGTCCGACATGCAGAACCCTCGTGGAATCAATTAGGCATTGAGCAAATTACTCACAGAATCCATTAGCTGGCTGAAGAGGCAGCTCTCCAGAGGAGGGTTCCACAGGTGGGCCAGCTGCTGGCTAACTCATGACCTCAGATGTTGAGTTGCCGTTGCAACAAGCATTTCGGGAAAAAGATGAACATTTCCTGAATAAGACCATTTGATCTTATAGTGAATCAAACAGCACAACTGGGGTGACAGTTTAGCTTTAATATGAGGAGGAACTGGTTGTACTCATTGGGAGGAGTGTGGCACAGCACAACTTTTCATATTTAGAAAGTTTTTTAAATTTCTATTTTTTAAAATAGAAATTTAGAAAATCCTGTATTCTCTCTGGAGATGACAGGGAAACCAGGAAGTGGAATGTGTTCAGGGGTGTACACAGTGAAGAGTTTCAATCTGGATTAAACTTGCTTTTTGCTGTCTTTCCTGTCACCAGGCTATTATTCTACAATATTATCACCTCATTGTCATTCAG
Organism: Poeciliopsis turneri; assembly: GCA_922788865.1. NCBI lineage: Eukaryota > Metazoa > Chordata > Actinopteri > Cyprinodontiformes > Poeciliidae > Poeciliopsis > Poeciliopsis turneri. The sequence goes on along the minus strand of CAKLNU010001118.1, from coordinate 2,129,896 downwards.
ATGTGTTCACATCTTGTGCTGCTGAAGCACTGAAGGTCCTGCGATGGCAGCAATGATGGCATACGCTTCTCTCTGGAGGAATTCACTGCACACAGGAGTTCGTCATAGAATTTTCAATCATTTCACTGAACTGTGATCCAGAACCGCTCAGCATTCTGGGAGATGTAGGCAGAGGAAGGGCTGCTCAACCTCTCACACCCATCTAAGCAAGATTGGTGCTTAAACTAATTTTATAGTTACCAAGCAACAACCTGTTGAATAATTTGCACAGCAGCAGCTTAAGGTTTTACCACTGTGATTTATGATTGCTTAATTATATATGTTTTTAGCTTTACATCATGTTATAATGTTAATCCCTTATCAAAAATATAACCTGAGTGTTGCTTTGATTCTTTCATGTATGTCTGAGAAGTCCTTCAATCTCCATGGCAACCATTCAGTTGTGCAAAACGCCTGGGCGAACCCAGCTCTGCCTTCGAGACGCAGCTCCTCCTTAGAGCTGCAGTTTTCAAGCTTCCTCCTTGCAGAGCAGCTTTCCCCCCATGACTCTCTTATCCAGCTCCTTCTGACTAATCAGCAGCAATTAAAACCTGGTGGAACTGTGTATCTGCTGAGCTCATTATACAAGCTTCTTCTCAGTGAAACGCTAGTAAAAACATTGTTAAAGGGTTAATAAAGGGTAAATAAGGCGCAGTGTCAAACAGACAGAGGACCAATTTCAAGGAGCTAAATTACAAAGTCAAATGTCTTTTAAGTCATACTTGATATATGTTTTATACCAACTTTTTTTTAGAACAACTGAAGGTAAGAGTAACTCAATTGTGCTATAAAAGAGCACTATGTGCCTGGAAAATACAAAATACTAACTCTTTAAGAGTCTTTAAAAAACCCAGCTGTGTGAAGTGAAAATTGGATAAAACAATAAAGGCCACATCACCAGTTTGGCAGTATTTTAGATATTTTTTTAAAAAAATCAATAGTTATTGGTAGACCTATATGAAACGCTCACATTGTAATGTTTTTTAGCCATATGGTCAATGTCTGAAAAATATTTGGTTCAACTAAGCCAGAATTTAACCTCAACTCACCTCTTCATCCTAATAATTATGTAGTGATTCATTAAGATCAGTTCTTCCCCTGGAAGGCCTACTGTTTCTGAACAAGGTCAGTGATTAGCCCAGTGATTATGACACACACACAAATTACTACTCGCATCCAGCAGTGTTTACAGGGTGTTGCTTTGCTTTAGACTATAAACTGTGATCACTGGTGGCCTGGCCTATTTTTTACAAGGGTGCAATCACAAGCTCATTCACACTCAGATAGGGCTCACATTGATGCCGGACTAGGACTGAATTGCACTTGGCTATTGGCTGTCTGGTAGAGCCTGGGGTTTCGGTGCTGGTCTGCACAGCTCAGTTTCACAGACAACTCAAAGGTAAACTGAGGGAATGCATTCGTGTTGTAATATCAGATACTTGTAGTGTTTGAGAGAACTTGTCATCTATTCCCAATTCCTTCTATTGCTTGCTCCACCACAAGAGTTGGGAGCCAGTTTCCACAGCTGCCACTCACTCCAGAGTTTTCTCTTTTTAAATGTACTTTTAGACGTGTTGTGAGTTTCTGTTTCACACAATGAAACTTAGCAGGCCAAGCAGAACATCGATTTCATTTGACTTTTTATTGCCGTTTGTGTTCTGAAACAGCAAGAGCGTCCATGATTGTGTTCACACCACAGACCAGCCACTAGCTCTCAGTAGTGGCACTGTATCACCTTCCTCCAAATGACCTGATGAGGAGACAAGACTTGACCCCACATCAGGCATCACAACCTGAGAAGTACAAACCCGTCATCTTGCCAATATTTCCCAATAAGAGTTAGCAGCTCTTAAGGAGCATCAGAGAAGCAACAGGGAAAGCAGCCTGATCCATTTGGCTGAGATGTGGCTAACCATGCTAACTCCAGACACACACACAAACATGGATGGTTTTCATTTACTCCAGAACAGAACACAGGAGAGGGGTAGGAGGAGAGAAGGGGGTCTAACTGTGTCTGTCAATGATAGATGGCATAACTCTGGACATCTATCTATCAGATGTACGCTCCACAGTACAGCCACTGAGCTGCTAACATAAGGCTGCATTAGCTACCTCAAAACTTATTGTGACAACTGAATGGCCTCCTCTACTAATTTGATATACTCCCACAGACTCAGAACACAGAACCCCAAGACCCCATTTCTGATCTCTGGAGACCTTAACCAGAGATCCCTGTCCTCCACTGTCCCCACCGTCACACAGTCTGTAACCTGCCACACCAGAGATAATAAAATGCTGGACGTATCGTTTGCAGACACCAAGAAGTCATACAGCTCATCACTTCTCCAAGGAGAAGGCCAAGATCTCCAACATGTGTATAAACCTCAACCACTAAGGTTAGGCAATATGTAACATTTTTCCAATCGATATTCAACAGTCCAACAAATGACAATGGGCAACATATGTTTGTTTACACTTTCTTGGGGGTGGAACAATGTAAGCACCTATTGACTTGCCAATTCAAAACAAAAGTCCAAAAATTACGTTACCTACTGGGAATTACTTTGGCTTTAAATGGGATCAAAGGAGTAAACCACAGGATGTAGTCAAAGTAGTTTGCTTATTGTGGAGACTTAAAAGATTCAACCATGATGAACTTAAATGACCATTTGTATGTTCACAATCCAGCTGTGTATGCTGCAGCCATTTAAAAAGTTTTGTCAGAAAATCCCAAGTGCTTTTATTAAAATGGTTAAATATGAAAAGGACAACCTCAGATGGATACAGTGAACCATGTTCTGTAAATATCTCTCAAAGAAAAATACATGAAAAATGTTTCCCATTAATATCACAAATGGCATGAAAAATCCAGCCATGACCACACCTTTGGACTTCACCCTTAGTAATAACCACCTGTCCACAGAGCTAAATCCAATAAAGTAAATATGCTTGGGTTTTTTTTTTGTCAAAACATGTATAAGATTTATCCTGAATGCATTTTCTCCCTTTTTCTTGTTCTGATTCTATAGTTTTTGGATATGTCCTTTGTGCATTTACTTTGAATGGACCAAATCGCTCCCAAAGACAAAACATCCAAAGGCCATCAGCAGCTACAGGCCAGCAGCACTGACCTCACATCTAATGAATACCCTAGAGAGGTTGCTTCTCAATTATCTTTCCCCCAAGTGAAGTCTGCATTGGATCCATTGCAGATTGCCTGAAAGCAATGCGAGGATCATGTTCTTTAATTTCCCCGGCGTTTTTAACTCCGTCCAGCTTGGATTTCTAAGGAAAAAGTTGGAGCTGTCAGGAGTGGCCCACCATGTCCCAGTGGATACTGGACTAACTCAGTGAATTGATGCTGAGAGCTGACAGAAATGTTTCACTATGCATTTTGTCTTGTTTGTGAAAGAAACAGATCACAGAACAGAAAAAGCTAAAAAGCATAATCTCTGGAAGCTTCTTAATATCCAAGTTAAACCTCACTTTGTTAAACAGTTTTCCTCTCTCCTGTAGTGAAGAACATCCCTTTGAAGGAATACTATTCCCAAGTGAACCTAAGATATGACATTTCAGCAAACAGAATCAATATTTAAGTAGCTTCTCCCTCTGAAAATGATGTTAGCGCTGAAAAATGGAAGTTTATGATGTAACTATTTCATTTCTAACCACACCCTCTGGCATGAGGGAACATTAAGATAAAGTCAGGCTGGAAATTTATCCTCTCATTATCATGAACAAGGATCCAATAAGGAACTGCAATATTACTGCTGAATATTGCAGCGATGATAAAATTGATTAACATTACCAACCGTTTTCCTTGCTATTCTTTTTTTTTTTTTTTTTTTTCATTTATCACAATGTCCCTGTCTCTCCATGAGCACTTCAGCCACTAAATCGTATATTGAGTGAGGACATCAAGGGCCATGAACATCCAACCAATTCACCAGACGTCTTGAATTTACATGCATGGGATTTGAACTGTAATATCCAACCAGATTTTGCATCAAAACAGTTATTTGCAAGTGCAATGCTACTTTTTTAATTGGCACCAAAAAGTAGCAGATGAATTTCATATGCCTGTTTTATTAAAGGCGTGGTTGGTTAGTTTTGTTGTTTGTAATTACTGTACTTTCATCTGAAAAAAATAATGAATAATCTCTGCTGTTCTGGTTACTTTTTTATAGGTTTAAGACTTTCAATTAAGAAAAAAGCCTTAATGTTTCATTTAAAATAATCAGAATGAAGAGCGCTCACTAGAAGCATTTTCTTCCATTTAAAACAAACTTAAACTCTGTTAAACTTAGCACATTAAAACTAATATAGTAATCACTGCAACTAGTTAATCTGTGTTACATAAAGTGTATAACACTTGGCATTGCATCACCAAAGCCCTGTTTATGAATCCTATCTACTAGTTCATGCTCCACCAAATTAGCAAATATCAGCCACCAGGAATTCTGACACCCAAAGCGAAGCTTCCTAGCAGAATGAGATGATGAGTTCAGGACTTAACCTTGGGTGAGGTAGGTACGTACCGGTGGATTTCCATTTTGGAGGCCAACACACATCTCTGATTGAGGGTGAAGCTGGAGGCTTTCGAGAGAGCAGCTGATGACTGGACCTGCATGGTTCCAGACAGTCCTCTGGCTGCTCAGGTGACCCAGACAACACCACTTTAGTTAGCCCCCCCCCAGCAGCTGCAGCTTAGCGTTTCCGTCTTTGGGTCTTGTGTCCCGGTTGCCTCCACTCTTAAACTCAGCAGTTAAAGTGGTTATTCCCTTCCTCTCTACAAATGGGCTTTCTTCATCTTCCCAACCAGAGAGTCAGCAAACCCCCCCTTCCTCGCACGCCCGGCCCCTCTCTCAGGCTCTCCTGGAAACCTCCATAGCAGGGAGATTCCTTCTTCATTCATACATGCGATGTCAGTGAACAGCCAGGGAGCGGACGTGTGAACGAGCCGTCCAAACTGCCAACCAGCTGTGTTTTTCCCATGACACCGACGCCAGCTCACACAAGACACACGCGCTTCTTCAGCCCTGGCTTTTTGCCGTCGTGGCGACAGCAGAGGTATCCAGGCAACAGGCTCTCGCTTCCAGCACAGGTTGCTCCGGTGCTCCGTGGCGAAGGCAGTAGAGAGGGGAAATCACCGTGGTGGCATCACGCAGACCTGGATGGCTCAAATCGGTGGAGTATCTGCTCCAACGTGTTGGGGAGATGGATTCTTTCCTTCTGCAGCTTTTTGTGCCTTCTGTCCATCTGCTCTCCGTCTCAACTACATCTCTTCATACCTTTGTCTATCACTTGATCTCATACTCTCATCTGCCTCCTCCCTTCCTGCCTCCCAACTCCCTCTAGCTGCTTTTTATCTGTGTGATTCTCAGAGCGCTGGGCTCTCTCTAATTTACCGTTCACCCACACAGCTCTTCCCTCTCTGTCTCTTCTTCAATCGTTTCAAAACAAATGTGGCAAAAAAAAAAAGGGGAAGAAGCAACGTTTGATGAACAAACTTTATATGAGCTTTTTTCCTCAGCATCGCTGACTCAACCATTTTCTTAATTTACTGAATCTGGGAGCAATACCCTGAAAGCCTGATTCTCTACATTTCTATTCCATCAGCTACATTAAGCTGGCAGGGTACAGCATAATCCATCAACAGACTCAACTGTACACAGCGAACACAGTGATAAAGAACTTGGATGTTTTGCACTTACCGGTCTATCAGCATATTAGTCATCACTGATTTCAGTAGTGAAATCAGTCAAATCCGTTACAGTCAGTGACATGTCATCCCCATGGTCCAAGCTGGGGATGACATGTCACTGAGTTTAGAGGAAACAATACAGCAAAAACACACCTTCACAACATCAATGGAAAAAAAAAATTAGGAGTCTGCAGACTCTTGAGCCTGTTCTCCACAGGCCTGGATTTAATCAGTTCTTCCAGAACTTCAAAATATTTTGATCCTGTATGGTTCTGGTCCGTTCTCTTGAGCCACTTCAAGAGTGGTTACACCCGAAGCGATTTGATTGGCAGCAGTCATGATTCATTGATCAGCTTCTGGATTTACGTCAACAACAACATCTCAACCACCGTTTTCAATCTGCAACACAACTATAGTAATTGGAGAACTGCAAATCCATAATTCCATGGTCCAAACCGTCTTATCAATTGAGGCGGAAGAGAGCTTACAGTGTTAGCTAGATGGGGAAACTCACAATAAATATACCAAGAGATTTTGGAGAAACCGTCGGCTCAATGGTACAATCACAAAATGAAATGTTAGCATATTTAAGGGCTGAGTACTTTGTACTGTTCTCGGTATCACTGGTATTATGATGGCACCGTTAATTTTATAAAAACAAGATTGATTTTTTTTCTCATCCACTAAATACATGTACAAAAAGGTAATAGATTTTTTTCAAAGTATTAGTTATTTTTTTCAGTCAGAGAGTATCTCAGTAACTGTAGCTGAAATACTTTTTAAATATTTTTAGTTTGAGCATCTTTACCAGAGGCGCAAAGGTAAATGTCATAGTATATCCTTCTCTACTGAAAAAAATGACTTTTTAAAAAAGTAGAATATCAAGGCAAACTTTCTCAGTCAAACACTTTTATAATACAGCTAGATTATATTAATCTATTAAATTCTCCCCACACACTACTCTATCTGCTTTCCTTTAATCAAACAGCAGCGAAAGATGTTGGTCTCGTCTCTAAAAACCTTCTTATTTAGACTCAAAGACATCTTTCAACATGTCTGAACCACCACCGTCATATTAATGGGCTTTTATTCAAAGAGAAGCAGCACTTCCTTCAACCAACAAGCTCAGTTCAATATTCCAGTGAAACTGATGAACTGCAGCTTCCTCTGCAGCTGTTTTGAACAAAGAAAAAATAAATAAATAAAAAAAACATTTGTTGAGCATATGTTTTCTATTTGTTTTATTGTTGAATCAAACTTTGTACCCAGAAGGCTGTTAACTTATTCATGGGAAGATGTAATTACAATAAGTGCTGAAATAAAAGCCTTTTTTTATATTTCCCCTTGGACAGCTGGCTTGACAGGCATGAAATCAGCTGGAATAAAGCAAGCTGGGGATGACATGCCACTGAGTTTAGAGGAAACAATACAGCAAAAAGACACCTTCACAGAAAGAGAGCAAAACGGAACATCAGAGGAGCATATTTCTGCCAAACAACTCAGAAATTTGGAGATTAATTTCAGAAATTTTCCAGAAATAACTTGAGACATTACTGAGGCTCATAAGTAAATAATTTTCAACTCTTTGGAGGTTTTTTCATCTAGAAAATTTCTGAGACCAACCTCCATTTTACTGAGATGTTTTCTGGAAAATGTTTTGACTTTTGGAGCTCAGAAATGTTTTTGTTTTTTGTGCAAAATCTTTTAGATAAATCTCAAAATTTCTGAGCTTTTCAGGGGAGATTTACTCTATTTTTTTTAATCTACAACAGCCCTGATACGCTGTCATTCATTAATGCTGTTAAGATAAAGCCTTTAATGCATCTTGCTGGCAAACATATTTATCATCTCATTACGCTCAGTACAAATAAGTAAAGCACAAACTGGAGATGGTAATACATGTGATGTGATCAGCGACAGGTGAGTTTGTGAGATTAACTTGCCCCACTAATGGACAGAACTAATAAAGCAGATCTTTACAGGTAGGCTGAGGCGGAGAGCGTCCCGGGAACCAAGCTGTGATGGATGGAAGGTCTGTGGCTGGAGCAGTTTGTCACACTTTGGTTAAGCGCGCAGTCAAAAGCTGTCTAAACAAGAACACACACACACACGCACGCATGCACGCACACACACGCACGCATGCACGCACACACACACACACACACACACACACACACACACACATCAGGAGCCATTACAACCAATTAGAGCGAGACATTGACAGAGAAGGATGCAAGAGCGGTGCTAGGCACCTGTAATAAGCTGCTGCCTCTTTTCACAGAACAGATGATGCGAGGGAGGAGAGAGAGGAGGAAGATGCGGGTAGGACAGGGGGAAAAAAAGAACGAAACCAACTGCAAACACAATCACCATGGTGGTTAATAGGGATTAGAAATGGACAATAAATTCATAAGAGGAAGACTGGATGAGCGGAGGACATGGGATGAGAGCGGGGAGAAAGCGAGTATTTCTCCCATGAAGCTTGATGCCATTTCAGCTTGCAACACTGCAGGAGGCAGCCATGTACAGGTGGCTCAAATGCCACAGTCTGTAAATAAAAAAAACAAAACACACACACTACTTCCCACACAATACTTCTAAAAGACCAAACACAGACACATGGTACAACTGCTGAGAAAAATCCTAGCATGGTGCACATGACTTTTAATCAGGTTATGCACTACGTTGATCTTGTTAAAGTGAGACCATTAACTTAAGTGTGAAATCAGATGATTTCAGTGATTAATAAACCAAACTGCTCATAATCCATCTGTCACATCTGTCACTTCAATGTCACAGATGGACATTGAAAGTCTATATAGAGATCTATGTGATATAATAGGATCTCTAGGTTCATAGACTGAACTCAGAGCTCTAATGCGTGACTGGATCAACCATCAAATATACAGCAAGAACAAAATCTTATCAAGTATTTTTAATCTAGTTTCTAGAGCAAATATCTTAGTACTTTTGAAATAAGACAAGACAAATTTATCAGTAACTTTTCAGCAATAAATAGGAGCTTGTTTCAAGTGAACAATTCCTTAATATTAGTGAAAAACTACTAGTTCCATTGGTAGATTATTTCACTTGTAGCAAGGTATTTTTCCCATGTTATAATGTTTTCCCACGTTTTCCTTGGTTGTCTCATCAGACTGTCAGTTCCCGAAACCACACAAAGAAAACCTCATAAAAGCATACATGGTGTCAGTGCAATCTGTCAAGACAGTGCACAGAGTAAAAGCTTGAGGGGCTCAAATGACCCCGTCTTTTAAAACTGCGGGAGAGTTACAAATGTTTCCCCATCTGTGAGAAAAAGAAAATTCTAATAAAAATTCTAAACCTTTAAGAAAACATTTTATTGCTTACAATGCAATACAAATCAAACATCACTTTAGCCTCATTTAGCCATATGATGTCAGCCAAACTGTGCAACATGTCATGTTCGGTTCTAATAATCCCAGAAAATACTTGGAATCTTTTGATAAGGGAACAGAAACGTCACCTGTCATCTGCCACGAACAAGCTTGATGTATGTGGTGTTCAAGGACAGATAATCGAGGACGTGTTATTGTGAAACGTTTTATTGTGAAAATGTCAATTCTGTTGTGCAGCACACACACACAGGGCTGTGCCATCTTTATAATTAAGTTTAAAGGGATCTCTCACTTTAGATACTTTTAGTTTCTTTCCTGGCTGTGCATCTGTCGTTCACAGTCTCCCTCCGTTGCTGCTAATAGCACTTAGGATTAGTCAAAAGCTCATTGGTGGAAGTGAGAGCACAAATAATCATCTGACCAAAACACAGTAAACAGTAAAATATAACCTAACAAAGACGCGAGGGAGATCATTTTAAAAATTGAGGTTCTGGAATCATTCAATGAATTGTTACAGCTCTAATGGTAATATATGCTTCTGACATGATAGACCATCAGTCAGTCAGCCACCTGCAGCAGCTCTGACCATGCAAGCAGAGCCCCGTCATCAAACTCCAGCTCGATCCTCTGGTTGTGATAAAGCAGCAGAACGTCTCAAAGCTGTCAGTGAATTTACTGCCAGAGTCCCGCTCTGCAGCAGAGTGGAGCTGATTAAGTTCTGCTCTGCAGCCGGCTGTTAATAACAGCTGATGAATTATTAAGCGCCACGTTGGTCAAAGTGTAGCCACAGGCTGAGGCCACACTGGTAATTTAGACCTCAAGTCAGAGTTACACACAGTGAATCGTTAGCAGCAGGCTACGGGTCGGAAAAGTTACATTGCACTTCAGTGGCAATTCAACTGGAGTTTTTCAGTTTGTGAGAATGAAAGTGAATGAATACACAGACTGAAATGTGCAGTGTGGTTAGCACTGCTCGACACTGAAACACAGACACACACCACTCTCCGGGCATATTCAGAGCTAATAAGCTCCATAACAAGCAGCAGACAGGTCCGTCCAACAGGAGTCCATAAAACAGCCCCAACAGGGTGATAACAGAGACTTTATGTCTCGACCGAGGGGAAACCTCAGTCAAGTTAAAAGCTTTAACAGACAGGGACTCTGAGCATTTCAAAATAGCATTACTCATATAATACAAGACAAAACGGATGTGGGCACCAGAGTCACCTTTCCTCAGATAAGCTTAAATGCCCCAGTGTCATTTTACATGGGAGTGGACAAAGGGAACAACCCTGAAACAGAGAAGTGTTCAGAAGAAGTCACTCAGCTTAAACAGCAGTTTTTGTTTTCCTGTAATATTGCCCAGAACAAATCTTTAAATTTAATAAATTGACTTTTTTCTTTTCCATAAACCTAAGCATCTTACAACACCAATGAAAATAGCCTGCAGTGACCATACAGGTCACCACAGGATGAGTTCAGCACACATGTTGCTTCACCTGCAGCGGTACCATCAGCTCAAATAACGCAAAGACTGAGAAGAGACTTACTTCAGCCCAAATATCAAATGATCCACAGACTGCAGCTGAGGCAGATGCATACTTCTTTTGAAATGTTCTTATCTTGGTCCAGTTATTTACAATGACAAGACATTAAACTGACAGGAAGTTTCTTGCTGTGTGCCCAACTTGGGCAAATAATGGAGATGTTGACAGACAGAAATCTCTATCTGGAGTTAATTTCCACACCACAGATCATACAAACAATGAGCTACATTATTGTGTCTGTGGGACGGGGCATGTCTCTGTGCTGCTGTCATTACACCTGTGCAGCCCTTGTTGTCTAATCTGAACAATGATGTCATTGTCGCTGCAGGACGCGACAGGCAGACGAGCACCGATTCAAAACAGCAGCTCAATGTCTCAACGATACAAAATGTTGTAATGCCACAAATTATTAGGGCTTCAACTGATGTTAATTTTTAATAATTGCTTATTCTGATGATTAATTGGATCGAACATTTGCCACATTCTGCAGATTTTTCATTTAGCCACTTGCACCTTTTAGAAATGTGTTAAAAGATGTAAACAAATAATTTAGTTATTTTTTTTAAAAAGGAAAAAATGCAATTACAGCATTCCTTTAGTGAATATTTCATTACTTGTAGAAAAACAGCAGCAGTTTAAAAAAAAATCCTTCTAACATCAGAAGTTAACAATTAATTGAGAATTATTATTACCCATTATTATGTTCACTCGTTACTCCATGGGTTGTTTGTTGGAGGCTTAAGAACTGAGCTTGCATTTCACCCAAAGGGAGAAATTTTTATGTGACTAGAAACAAGCCAGTAATAAAAACTTTATGATTAAGAGGTACATTATTCATTAATACAGGATTTAGAAAAATAAATGGTTTTCACAGTTTTTTGTAATGCCTAAAGAAAAATGGGTTAAAATCAGTGCCAGCATGCAAAATAGAAAATAGGATATTGGTCACAATATCAGTAATCTGATGTTACTGTGAGATTAATTAAATTAAATCAAGATGATAAATAAAAATATGCCGCGTTCCGTTTCACCTCCAACCAACAGTGAGAATTACAAACTTAGTTGCAAGTGAAAATACTTTATCTCAACAGACCTATTGAAGGTTTATTCAGTTGGAAATGACTTTGCAATCTTCTAATAGTTTGGGAAGAAAGTTTGATCATTAAGGACTGGAACACATCTGCATAACCCTGGGCGATGAAGATGCAGTTTACCCGTCGATGGTTTCAAACCGCACACCAGCGAGTTACTGTGACTTAAGCCAGCAGGGGATTCTCACATTCAAGTTTATGGAACAGCAGATGGCACAAGCAATAGGAAATTCAGGAAAGTAAAACTAACAAGCATTTCCTGTCACCAAAAGCATTGTTTGTCAAGGGAGTTTCTTTTGAAGATAAATTTCTCATATTTCAGTTTCTTTGAACTGGAACAGAGACTCCAGAAGCAGCGAAGGAGAAAAGTGCCCCATCACTTAAGGGAGACGAATCTTATACTAAGTGAGGTGGAAACCCCCTCTGATTGGACTCTGAGGAGTTTCACAGCCGAGGCAGAGCTAAAAATATAAAATATTTCTCATGAGGGAGAAAGGCCCAGAATACTGAATGAATTCATAGACAGCGCTAAAAGCTAAAGTGTGTTCCTGTGCGGAGAGGAACGACAGGCAGCAGAGGTGAACAATAGTCCTGATGGGTCGACGGAAATGCAGGAATAAGTGAGACAATTTACAGTAGCCCCACTTCTAAAGCCACCGTTTTATAAATGCTGACCCTGCTTTGGAGTTGGTCATTGAATAGGTACAAAAAGGAAAATAATATATATATATTTTTTTTAATCCTGCAGCTCCTTTTGAAAATCCACATCAGAGTCAACAAAAAAAAACAACTCAAAAACTTACGAGTCACGGGTCATCTTGGCGTTGGTAACAGGTGAATCCGGCACCTTCACCTCAAAATAAAACTAGTCGGTATATTCTAGATCTTTGAGTGTCTCTTTTATCTACAGACTGACTGACTGAACAACTGCAGGGCTGACTGGAGGACAGTCCAACTGCCTCTGGATGGAAATGTGAACCAACCTTTGGACAGACGGCGACAGTAAAAAGGCACCCGACCAACCACGGGGCCTCAGCCCCCTCCCTGGAGCCTGGGCTAAAAGTGGAGCAGCTGAGTGGGCTCATGTAGGGGCTGCAATGCCTCTGTTCAAGAATACCTCCCCCTACCATCCTGAAATAGATACCATGACCTAAACATGTCACCATCCTGAATTATGTGTGGGGATTGTTAGCACTGCGACAATACAAAACTGACTCATTATAAAGCAGATGTTTCCTTCGGTGGCCCATCCTGAAACAAAGGGTAAGCAGGTGCATCAGATTGAGAAGGAATTGGAAATGATTCTCCGCAAACATTCTCATTACGATGGTGAAGTCTGTTTCTGGGGCAGGATTTTTGGGATGAAGTCAAGCAATGCTAGAGATCTTCGCAAAAAAAGTCAGATTTCTAACGACTCTATTCAGTGACAAAGTCAGCTTTAAACTTTCTGTTTATGTTCACCAAACATTTTTCTCAATAATATACAAGAGAAAGCAGCTATACTGAGTAGTGCTTATGCTACCAAGCCTGGTGTTGACAGTAGTGAACCATCAGGGCTATAATGAGAAAGAAAGAGAACATTTTGAGAACTGCCAGTTAATTGTGGGAGAATATATTTGATCCGTATATTTATCATTGAAATAACATGGACGTGCAGCCAGGTGAGAAAACCTTCCTCTGTAATCCTAAAATAGTATATGAAAAGTAAAATAGATGTGAATGATAAAAGAAAATATATTTTTCCACCTCAATTTTCTATAAATTAGTTAGTACCGTGGTGGAGGGGTTTAATGTCCTAATGATCATATTAGCTGTGTTGATAGGGACTTCATGTTAGAGTCACCCAAGGCACTAAACTAGTCCTAAGAGAGGGATCAGACCAAGACCCTGTATGATGATTGCCATCAATGGAAGCAGTGTTCTCTCACCACTTTGGAGTCTGGCCTAAAGCCACTCTTCAGGCCCTCCCATAGTGGTGAGGGAGGGGGCCAACCATACCTGGCAGGCTCAAAATGTTAATGGCAAACATATTGTCTGTTGGGAACACCTGGCAGAGTCGTGAGCCTGAGCTTCAAACGATGCAGGAAAAGGTACAAAAAACTGTTTTTTTCAAAATCATTTCACTTAATGGCATGCAAACCATTTTTGAATTATTGTTATTCCACAGTAAAGTGAGACTGCTTTACAATCTAGACACTTTGCTTTTGTTTGCATGTCAGCAAACTAAGTAAGTCAGCAGTAATACTGAATTCTCATCTCAGGGATCAGTGAGCACTGTTCTGGTACATAAAGATGTGTTTAACTAGCGCTAGTTGGAACAGCAACAAGCGCTAGTTAAGAAAAACCAAATACACCAACATTGGAGCTGCTTTGTAAAGCTAAATGTAAGAACCACTGAGTGAAATTTTAGAAAATACAACAAAAAAGAAGTTTTTTGTGCTCAGTCCTCATGTGTATCAAGACTTCACAAAAGTCTTGAATGTAACATAAAGAGAGACATGAGTGCCTATGCTATACAGGTTAGTTTTACATGGCTAATGTACAACTAACAATTGGTTCATGTGAAAGAAACATGGAGGCAAAGGTAAAAGTTTATTTTATTTTCAGCAACAAGGCAATGCAAAGTGCTTTACAGGATTTAAAAGGAAATACAAGGTTGAATGTATCTATAGGTTCTCTCTTTCGCACAAAGTGCTGGACATGTTTAAAGGTGTGACCTAAAGCTTCAGTGGAACAGACCTGAAATAGATCAGGCTGCCTGCAGATTCCCATCATAGGGTTTCAGTCTGAGCACATGGACTGGGTCTCAGCATGGGCTACAATGAGATTTGTTTAATAATATAATTGTACAATACTGATACAAATATTTAAAAACAAAAACGTATTAACAAATTATATCGGTACTTAAATCAACAGTGATTGTTTCTAACATTTGCTCATTCTTGTTTTGATACAGACTTCAGCTAAATTTATTCAAGGTTTTCAACTCAATGGTATTGAGAATGGAATACCTATTGAAGTTCCACTAGTTATAGAGATATATTGGGCATATAACAAGTCGATGGTAGATAGGCAATTAGCCACACTATGTGTTTATTGGATTTGATTTATATCTGGCATTGTAAAATCTTGCTCTTTGTTACAAGACCCTTTCATTCTCCCTCAACAGGCTTTCCCTTTTGCCAGGCCACACCTATAAATAAGAAATTGGTTTTTAATCTGTTTTCACCTGGTTAAATAAAGGTATAATAATATAAAGAGAAAACAAATCTGCTTAAATACAGCTTTCAGTCAGCTACTTAATAAAAATGCTGTTCATTGATGGGCGACTAAAGTTTTAAAACCAGGGTTTCAATATATAAAAAAAAAGAAATCTCCAGTTCATTCCAGATTTAGTTTCTAGTGAACGCTGTCCTTTTTCTAGCATCTGTAAATGTTTGTATGGGCTTGTGGTACATACAGCAAAAACAAAGGCACTCTCTCTGTAATCAAATTAACAAGGTTTGAGCTGCAAGGTCAGGTATAGCAGAGTACATTTTAGGAGTTTCGAAACAGGAACATTTAGAAATCTTGGCATAATTTCATACTAAATTCTGGCCAAGGCCTAGAGTGAACTGAAAAGAAGGCACCTTTCTACATTTGGAAGAAATGTAGAAAAGTGCTTTAATGGACTTGATCCAGCAGCTACAAACAAAGACCCCCCTAACAAAAGCAGAAACATCCCACATTAAAGCAGCGTTTAAACTATGAAATGTTCTGATCAGTTTGAGATAACTGAAGTATTTCTGGAAACCGCAGATCATTTTCCTCAGTTGAGGAAGACATATTGATTTGTGTAAACTATAAAGGAAGAAGAAGCTAAGAAATATCCATGGTAATAAACCTCCTCCTGACTAAATGGACAGAGTGAATGTATCACTTCTTTCAAAGTTTCCCACTCCCCCTCCCTCCTTCTGCCCACTCTCAAACACTCTCTCCTTTCATTCATCCCTTTCCCTCTGGCTCATACTTCTGCACCAATCCTGTCTCGGTATCTTCTCCTCTCCCACTCTGTTCATCCAAACCCCCTCTTTCGCTCTCTCTCTATTTCTCCCCGCCGCCATTCCTTTTGTCCTCTCTCCCTCGTCTTGTCTCCTCACCTCACCTCTCATGCTAATGGGCCATTGATGTGGTCTCTATGGTGATGTACTTTTCCTTCCACTGGAGAGGTGCGGACCAGTGGACTGAGCCGATTAGTGGAAGAGAGCAACCTGTGAATGTGTGAGCTCAGAACTGTGTGTCAGACTGTACACACAGTGAAGCTAAAGCTAACTATGCATGAGGGTGGGTGTGTTTGCGTGTGTGTGTGTATATGGAAAACAAAAAACACAGATGGGCCAGCATGGCTGCTGATTTGACTGTTTGCGGAGCAGCGAACATGAGCTCTGTGGGTTAGTTGTTACCATAATAAGCACCAAGGGTCCCCTCTATTAAACTGCAGCGTGGTTCTTCGCAGACACATGGGAATACGAGTGGGTGAAAGATTAAGAGGGAGAGTTTAATAATCGCAAAAATGTTTCCTGTCCACACAACATGAGCAAGGAGGAATTCTTCCGCGGTGAGAAAGCAGAGGGATTTATATTGTGAGTTAACCAGAAATAAGATGCCAAATTATTTCAATAAGACGTTTTGGCACCGATTCTGTGACCTACACAGAGAAGCCTGCAAGCGGCTCCTCAAAGTGCTCTGCAGGAGGCTGAGCCTGGTCCAGCTGGGAAACGATAGGACAGACTGAGAAAATGGACGCAAATCAGCAGGAAAAACATTATAAGACTAGAAACGCGACAAAGAAGAAAAGGCTTACCGTACTAATGTATGCATTAGATAAGAACTCTAGTGATATTTTATTGGGATATTAGGTGAATGATAAAAGATAAATAATGCAATTTGCTTTTATATAAATATCAGAGTGTCAGGGCTTAGACTAGTTGCTGCCAGTCCTTTGGTACTATGTCTGTGACAGCTTTGGACATTAAAGAAGGAATATTACAATATTTCATTGCACAGCAGCTTCAGTCAGATTGGATAGAGATCATGTATGAACATCAATATTCAAATCATTCAACTGATTCCCAGCTGGACTTAGGTCTGGGCTTTAACTAGGACATACTCTGATCTAAACTACTTATTTCTAGTTATGGTTGTGAGCTTAGAGGTGTTGAAAGGGGAGCCTCCATCCTGGCCTCATGTGTTTTGGAGCCTTGAGCAGTTTTTCCCTCCCAACATGATGCAGCCACTACTGTGCTTCACAGTGAGGATGGTGAGTTCATGGTGATGTCAGGTGATAGTCTCCAGCTACATTTTGATCTGCCATTTAACGAGGACAAAACTATTGGCCTTCCTAGCCAGTCTGTCAGTTTAGTGTTGGTGGGTTTGAACTTGTATCTTGATCTATTTTAATTTAAAGACCCCAAGTTTAAGATATTTATTAGAACCTAACCGTGCTTTAAGCTTTTTAAAATGTTATCTCTAAATGTCATCCCTATCTGTATTTTTTATAAACTAGGTAAATTCTGAAGGGAACTTGTTCCACTGCATTTTATTTAGGGCTATCAGAGTCAAGGGACACCAAATTAAAACGTACACTACACTTTTTTCTGGAAAAAATATTGTTTTTTTCTCCTTCCACTTCACAATTATGCAACACCTAGTCACATGAACTCCAGTGAAAAACAGTTTGAATTTTGAACATAAAACATGAGAAAGCCTTGAGAGAGATGAATAATTTTCTAAAACAAATAAAGATACAACATGGGGTGTTTTTGTCATAATGCTTCATAATGTGAGCAAATCATTATGAAGCATGATGACAACACATCCTGTCATCGGTAATGACAACAGGATGCGTGGAAGAGAACTGGTTTTAGATGGAAAGTCTGACTAACCGCAGTCTTCCTTTAGAAAAAAACAATTCTCAGCTTTCAATCCATACTCAGAGAATGTTCTACATTTATCACTATGTTCAAATAAGGTCAAATACACTGAATTTGGATTGAGGCAGTGAAACCTCAGAGCACAGTGGATTTAAAAGTCTACACACCCCTAGTAATGCCAGCTTTTGTGATGTTACTTGTAGAAGATTTTCCACCAACCTTCAATACGACCAATCAACTCCACAATTCAATTGGAAAGGAGAGGAGGAAATGGAAATTAAATCAATGTGATCACATTATGGTGCATATTATCTTGTAGCTCAGGATGTGGCTCAGCATTAACCACTATGTTATGCTGTTTCTGATTGTCAGCCATTCAGAAAAAGCTCATTTTCAACTAGAAGCTTTCTGGATGAGAGCAGCTGCAATGCAAATGATAGAACCAAGTCAACATGGCTGCACAACAAGTGGGCCAAGACAGCAACACAATCAATAACATAGTGTGGTAATAAAAATCAAAGGGTGCTTCAACCAGGCATTAGTTCAGGGAAATGAGTTTGATTATGTTGTAAAACAGAGAGGCAGCTGTTCTGTTTGCTCCTTTATTCAGGTGCCTTTGAAAAGAAAAAAAATAATCACAATTTTACCATCTTTGTTTTCTCTCCCCAGTAGATTTCAATTAGTTTTTTCGGAATTGTTTAAGTTATCTTACACTTGAGGCGGGAAAATTAATTATTTTAACTTTTATTTTGTTTTGGATTGTTTTTACATCACAAAAACGAGCCATATAATAGATTAATTAGCAGTTTTTATATTCATGTCTACTTCCATTTGGTGAAGTACTTGACCAAAGCTCATTGTCACAACATTGCTTGAGCTTTCTTTAATGATGTTTAAGAGGAAAAACATAAACTGGGTAAAGATTGTGTTGACAAAGTAAAAGGAGGAAATGCACAGTGGTTTTAGTGGTTGCTTCAGACTGAGATTATTCAGTCACATTCATCTTAATCCTTAATTTGCCAATAATTAAAAGAACCCACAGGAATAATCCCGTTTCACTTTGGGTGCATGTTGGACAATCTGAAGCTACAGACTCTGCTTAATCTGATTATAGGCACATGCTATGTCAAGACTGAGTTCCAAAAGGGTATAAAGATTATTGAAATCAACAAATACATTTTGCAAATCACTTAACTCGAAAGTACTGCCCCCTACATACGAATAGTAATCAACAATGACCGCTTTACTGCAATCTTACCATAAGATGTAAACATACATTCTACAGCAACAAACCCAAAAATAATGGGGATAACATAGATGAACTGAAAAAAACAAAACAAAACAAAACAAAAAAAACAGCAACTAAAGATCCAAAAGTCCTAGCACAATGCTGCCATCAGAGGGCACTGGTCTCTCATCAGGCCTCTGTTTCTTTCATCTACTCTGTAACACCATCTACATTACCTGGCATGATACTTCATCTCTATGCTCTGTCTTTGCCCTGGGTGGTTGACTCCGGGTACTTCAGTGCTTCGTCATTCAGTGTTTCTACTCTGGCTCTGAGTCTGCATGCCTGCAATCCTACTAGTTAAACTTTTCTATTTGGATATGTACAGTTGCAAGATTTTGCTCCATACAAAAAGGGGGGGAACAGTAAAATTCCATGAATTTTCCTTTTTAAATCCATTTATCAAAGTTTCTGGCCAATGAATTTGAAAATGAGTTTTCCCCCCCCGAAGTAGCACACTAAAATAACTCTTGCGTGTTTTGATGCTGGTAAATGCCCTTTAGGGCATTTACCAGAAATCATATAAAGAATTGTAACTTTATATGATAATAACCTTGCTGAATATCAGGGCGTCTGTAATCTGCTGCTGGGAAATGCTGAGATGCTTTTTGCATGCGAGCGTGATTTCAATGACATACTGCGAGATAGCGGAGCTGCAAGCAATAAGCAGTTATCACAAGCTAGCATGGTGATAAAGCTGACAGGTTATCACTGCAGCTGAAGTATTCTGCTGATTTCTGCTTTCCCCTATTTGCATGTAGAAATGTCCCCTTCGCTCTCCTGCCTCAGAACCAGCATCAGGCAGCTGAGACAAAAACCAACAGGCAGATCTGATGTGCTGCTCAGCCTCTGGCCTCACCATCGGGGTGTTGTGTTTTAGTCACATGTCCACTTTGCTGCTGACTTGCTTCATGTCTGTTTTGAAAGGAGGAGAGTGGCTTGCAAAGGGGTACTGTTGAAAATATTCCTACTCTGCCTCCTCAGCATCTATTTTATGCAGATTCAATGGAATTTCACTCACACCAAAGTCAATCTGAAGCTCATTTAGTTAGACTAATTTGGGACGCTAATGTAATCTACATTCTCTACAAAACATCACAAAAGTATTCAAACGTCTATGAGTCTTTTTTACCTTTTGTCTTTATACTAATTTATAGAACAGTGGCATTTTTTTTCAAATGCACTTTTTGAAGAAACATTAACTAATCCACTAATTGTGGATTTTCTTAATACCAACAAGTATTAAATTTAAAAAATGGTCAAACCACTCAAATTTGGATGACACTTGTTGTCACAGTGCAACTGAGAGTTCTCTATCAGCAAATGCATTGCAGAGGCTGCAGATCACCATTACTCTGTCAACTGTTGAGTTGTCATGTCGGCAGGTTTTATTATAGCCGACTGTTTCACCAACTTTCAACTTGCGATACTTCATGGATACTTTGTAACGTTTAAGGAGACGCCCACACAAAACAGACAACAGTGACACTGCAGAAATGTATAAGCCTAACTACTTCTAACATTTTGTCCCATTAGGACTTTCAGTAAGCAGGAAGAAAGGACATAAAATGGCAGCAGACACTCCATGCTGATGCTTTGTGGTAGTTGCATAGTTTCATTATCATGACACTTTTCTCAATCCAGTCTTGATTGTATGTTCGGTTAATTTCGATCAACTGATTGCAGGAGGCTGTTTGTTTTAGTTTTGTCCTACTTTGCTTTGAGTATCAACCAATCTCAGTCAAAAGTAGATGTAATTGATATATTTAAGACTCAAGAAGTAAAATTGTCTATTTTTTAAGAGTGTCATTTCAATGACAGGACATGGGGGTTTTTGGTCAACATAAGCAGAAAACGCTGGTTTTTGTGCTTATGCTGAAAACCAGTTGGATCCACACATTGGATGTGTGGATCCAACACATCCATTGTTCTTCAACTTAGGATGAATGGAATTCAATGATTTGGATGATGATATTCTGCAACTTACGTTTGAAATATATAACAGTATATTCATAATCCGAGCGGATCAGAGATTAAAAAATAAAAATCGAAGTCAGAACTACAATTGTTCTGTATTTTTACAGAACAGCTGTTCTGTAAAAACCAATCCACTGGATACCAATCCACTGGATATATCCCCTCCACATCTCTCCCCTCCTCCTCAGTCAGGCTTCACAGACACATCGCAGCTGGCAGAAGGAATCAGAAAGAAGACTTCACCTCTGTGCATCATCTCAGTAACGTTGCAGCCACCTCTGTCAGAGCAAGAGCCACCTCTCACCAAATGTACATCTATTGTTTTGGGCTTTTTATAGAACGGATTAGGATGAAAACAACATTACATAAGTGCTTGGTTGACAAAATTACTGCTCTCTTACAGGGTCCATGTTAGGTAATGTCACATCCTAAAAACAAAGCCGGTAATCTTTACTGTGTGCATCATCATCAAAATCACAGGCTCACATTTTTCCTGTGAGCAGCACTCGGCTTCATACAGCTGTACACCATGCGACATTATGAATTCTCACTACATCAATCCGTACTGAATATTTTCAGTTTCTGAGACTCTCGATTCGTGTTTCTAAGTTTTTGCTAACAGGAGATTAATAGTTAAGCATCAGGTCCCCTGTGGATACTTTTTTTTAAAAAAACATGAGAAGGTGGAGGATGAAGAAAAAATAAGATCAGCCACAATATCAACTAGAGAAGCAAAAATAACCCTCCCATCCTCTCACCTGGCTTTCTGTTTGCTCTGCATGTTCTCAATTAGTGGAAATATTTGTGGAAGAGAAGATGGAGGCCTCCTGCATCCTTCCCATTATAACAACCATCCTGCCTCCCTTTAATGCCTATCCTCCCCTCCCCAGCAGAACTAAGCTTTCTCCAAGCACTATTTGAAGAAAATGTTCATTTAATACCAGTATTTAGACACGAGAGATGCAATAAAAAACTAGCTGATGAAGAAAATACGTATTTTCTTCCCTTGGCCAAAAAAACGTCTGATCCGTCAGTCACATGTAAAAAAACAAAAAAACAAAACTGGGCTTTAGTGAAAACAATCTGCACTGGTCTGTGTTGCCGAGTGCTTGAGTTGGCCATTTTCAGAATAAGTGTTTAAAAAATAATTAAGACAAAGCATATGACGAGAAGAAGCTATCTAAAAGATCTTTTTTCTGCACTGTTGAGCTAGGTCTGTGGTTCATTCAGGCTAGAAGGGAGAGTGATACTTTCAGCAGATAACATGATGGCTGCTGGGAGTCGTGCTAGACGTGGGAATGTTGGGAGCTTTCTGAAATGTCAGAGGTAACAAAAGGGTTTATATTTTCTGCTAACTTAGCTGTTTTAATCTAAATTGCCAACAATTAGTAACAAGGTGCATGGCCACAAAATTCTTTTGCTACTTTTATTATTATATTATATATTATATTACCAAAGGGTACAAAAAAAATCAAATTGAGCTCATTTTGAAGCTGTAGAGTTTTACCTTGAGTGCAGGATTAAATATAAATGAAATTAAGCCAAGGAAATATGTTCCAAAACTGACCTTCAAAAAAGACCAGACTGAAGACTTTTATTATTCCGTTTTTGGTTAAAAAGAGAGAAAAAAGAAAAACAACCATGCAAATGGAAATTATTGAGCTCGGTTTAATTTTGTCATGTGTAATTGACAACAGAGTTAAATGTTAATAAATGCAACTACTAATAACAATTGTATGCATCACCACACCAAGCCAGCTTTCTTCTGAGTTTAAGTCGAATAATGAGGAAAGAGAAAATACAACAACATGTGAAAGTCACCAATTGACCTCTGTTCCTGAAACAAACGATGTCCCTCACCGTGGGAGGACAATCTCATGATTGATTCATAGACCCGGCAGGAAAAGGTTAGAGAGACAACAGCGTTAATATTCAGACAGCGCTGCTGAGCATCCAGACATGTGTAAAACGTGTGTGCGCTCCACTTTTCATCACACAGCAGAGCTGAAATCTCCAGTAGAGGCTTAGCTTTCACTGAGAGCTGTGGCTTTAAAGCTCACCGAGCAGCAGGCGCAGAATACCAATAACTCCCGACAGTCAGGGGGTGGGGGGGTTTCTTCCAGGCTTCAAGCAGCGCACAATAAAATACAGACTTTCTCGGCTACATCATAGCTGCTGTCACAGCGCATTTTTGCGGCACGAAACAATAGCCAGGACCCATCTGTTTGTGTGGGCATGAGAAAGATGGTGAAGCAGAGAGGCGACTGAAAGACTGGTGATGAATGAAGAGCGAATGAGTGAAAGAAGAGGTGGAAGACAGCAGCAGCTGATACAGTTTTACAAGCTAGAAAGTGTGTTCACTTGTCAAAGACGTGGTAAAGAGCCGATAATGCTTCCTGCTGCTCTCTGAGGAGCACACACACCAATAGAAACAAAAGAGGCTGGGCTATCATCACACAGGATGCTTTCCACTGCGAGAAGCTGCCTCAGTACAGACTGAGACTCTACAGAGTGACAAGGGAGAGTCCCACAAGGTCACACAAGACATGATCTAGCTTTAGAAATCTGTTTAATGAAGGGCTCAAACCAAACAGTGAGAGAGGAAACCAAACTGAACAGCTGAAGAGGGAGAAATGAGAAAGAAAGCTCAGCAGTTCCAGTTAACAGCTGAAGTCAAATCTGCCTCTTATTTTGAGCTGATAAGAGGAGACTTGGCTCTACTCGGAGTGGAGGATGTAGGACACGCACTGCTGCAGGCGTCACAAACACACAGGCCCTTCTGAAGGAGTCCAGAGACATTAGCAAACATTAAAACAGATTCAATCAAGAATGAATTAGCTTAAGAGAACATTCCTTTGCTAATAACCAGATGGTGTACTACAAAGTCCCATAAACAGCCAAAGTGTTTTTCTAATTCAGCAGTGAACACTACATAAAACACGGTAAAGCAATACAAACAGTTGGTATGAATGGGAATATTTGCAGGTTGATGTACATAAGTGGGTCATTATGCTGACAATCCTCTTCAGTGTTGAAGTTGTTACTGTAGGAAAGTTGGCTGTGTTCAGTCTCAATAGTTGTGTTTCCATTACATATATGTCCACATTGTTGTCAACATTCTGCTAATGTTGAAAAAATTTATTTTGCAGACTCAGTATTTCCATTAAATAAGACATAAAATTAAAATCACACGTGAATAAGCTCGTTCACGTGATAAGTGATTAAAAAGTTACAGCAGTGACAGACGTAAACAGTTACGTGACATATATTCATAATTGAGTCATGGAGCTAGCGCTCATCATCGGTCAGCCAATCAGAGGAGACGTTGGCGTCTTATTCTTATTCCAGTGAATGATCTGTATCTATTTACTGGAAGCCAAACATGTCTTTGTGCTTCAGAACCCATCAGTGTCAGTTTTAAATTATGAAAACTGTTTTACAGACTGATCATCCTGGAGCTCTGAGCAAAACTTAAAGAGCCGTGCGGTACCGGTACCAGTCCAGCTGCAGTCATCCTTCAGTCGAGTCACCCGCTTTGTAAATGCGCCTTATGGACATAAAGCATTCCAGTATTTAGAATAAACGTTCACATTTCCCACTCAAAGGACTCTCTGACACGCTGTCTTTCTTTAAATCCCAGCTGAACGCGCTACTGTTCTAACAGGCATTTGCAGGATCTCTTTATTTATTTATTTTTTTACATTTTTCTAAAACCATATACAGGGGCTTTAACCGTGCCTTTTACATGCAACATGTGGGATGACCGCTGACGCGTACAGATTGTGACCCTTGACCTGACAAGAAACAACACACAAAGGGAAAAGGGACAGAGGACAGACAGCTGTTGTGGGAGAGGAACATATGGATAAACGGAGCTGCCACCTGTTCTCCCTTGTCACACGTTTATAGTCACACACTTCACCCAGAATCAACCCAATACACTCACTTCAGAATAGCTTGAATTGGTTCAGCCTCTCTAAAACACTAACATCTACACATGCAGGCTGCATGTTCCAGCAACGGGCTGTCGTTCTCACACTGAAAGGACTTGCTGCACACGGAGAGCATCTAGTTCGAACTAGATCAGCAGAAAACCCCCCACCAAACACACACACGCACACGCACACACACACACACACACACACACACACACACACACACACACACAGGCTGGCAGTGAGAGTGGAGTGTTGGGCATTAGGTTGGCAGAGGCATTACAGCCTGCCACATAAGCCTCTTCCTGTTTTTACTACCAGTGACATCTGTTGCCCCGAGTTACATGTGTGGATACAGTAGTCACACTCATAACACAGAAGTACTGGCAACATGATCTGCTCAAATATGACTCAGCTAGAATGGTGAAGCCGATAAGCTGATCGGGACAGGTTTCGTCAAAACTATACTTTATTCTTTAATTCGTAACATTTCATGCTCATCTGACAGACGACTGCCATGTAGATGTAACAGTGATGCGTTTGTCATGTAGGATTATGCATTCTATTTTTACAGCTGATAAATGAGAGCCTGTGCTGACATGACGGAGCCCCGTTCACAGCTCGTATCAGACCTCCAGTCTGAGGAATTCATGTGTTAAATTAGTGCTGAACACGTCCTGGAAATAACTGTCATTCAAGCTGCACCTCGTTAATGGTGTTTAACTGTTCTAATTTGAATTGGACCGTCTAATTCAGTGTTCCTTCAGCGCAGCAGGAGGACGAGAAAATTAGTGCTGAACCAGGGAAAAGACCAGAATGGTAAAACCCGACTCAGTTCGTTTCAGCTAAAAAACGAAAACACAACAAAGTTCACAACCATTTAACCATGTTAGTTTGCTAACTGACTAAATAAGCTATGTAGAGTTCTATCTTTCTGTTTTTATTCAACTTTTGTCTATAGTGTTTAGTTCTGTATTATTTTGCTTCAAACTCTAGTTTTAAGGAGGCTGGCCTCCTTTGGTCAAACTGTTTAAGACTGTACAGCTTTCCATCACTCAGCCACTCATTCGGGTCTAAAATCATCTCACTCAGACCACTATTGCAAACTTAGCAACTGTGTCACTACATTTAGCGGCTTTTCAGACCCCTCTGCAATCTTTTTTTCAAATAAATTCAGCTACACATTGTTGTTATTGCCGACAATGAGAATTTTATGATAAAAGGGCCTGCCATACAATAGCTGCTCGCTAAAGACAAAGCAGGGTGGTAGCAGTGCTGCAGAGTGTTGTCACTATAAATGTCTTCAACAACACAGGGAATATTCGCTAGGTTTATCACTTTGTTTTTTTTTTTATAAAATTTTGCTAATGGTGTCTGCACCAATGTTTACAAGTTAGCTTTGGCTTCTCTGTTCCAGACCAGAGTAGTTTGTGGGGCTGACTCTTGGCTCTGCCCACCTTTCTGGAATTTTCCAAAATTATCAGGGAGGGGCCCAATGCTTTTCAGTGGGATTAATTACACTGACAGTGGAAGAGGAACACATAATGTTGGGTAAAGAGCTTCATTTCTTAGCTGGTCACTGCTGTCAATTTTCAGCTCAACTGTGATCAGAAATGCTTAAAGGCATTATGTCCAAAGCAAATAGCACATGCTAGCACTGGATGACTATGTGGTATGTTTTCACTTTAAATGAGGAAACTAGACCCAGGACCATTTCTGTCTTTAAAGCACACAATGGTTTTAAATGTTTATTACATTTGGCACAAAGAGTCAGTATCAACCAATCAGTTCTTAAAGAAAATCTGTCAGAATGCATTTTTCTCAGAAACATTCTGGTACGCTTGAGTATCATCCAAAGTAAGATGAAACCAGTTTTCTTTTTCTTTTGGCCCGCTGCTCAACTGAAACAGACAGAGGTTAAGCAGAAAGCTGTCTGACTGTCTCACCAAATGAAATGAAAATCAGAGATTCAGCAACTAATGTGATAAAGAACTGAGGATCCATCCAGCCGACTGTTGGCGCACAGCGAGAATGAAGCAGTTCAATTTGAAGAGAAAAATCCTGACAATGGCACAGCACATTCCACTCAGATTACAGCAGCATGAATCCGTCTCCCACTGGAAACATTTACTGTTCTACAAAACAAAATATACAAAATAAAAAAAAATAAAAAAAATAAAAAAAGTGAACCAGCTGAAGTCCTCCATGGAGCATGAAAGAACAAACCCCAACAGCAGTTTGTCTCATCTGTTATGAAATTATTACCATTTACATAAACGGAAAATGTGACCAAATATAATACAGGTTTGGAGAGCTTGAATGCCTGATTGTTAAATATTTAACTAGAATTTATTGAGTCCGGGATTGTGATATGAACAATGCATTCAGTGATATTGTGATAACATTTTTTTTTAATTAGTCTTACTAGATGTTTTGGTGAGCTTATTTACTACGTTCATCTTGTTTTGGACATGAATTATATATGTGGATTGTTACTGAAACGTGAAAAGACACCGAAGCACAGCAGCTGCAGAGTTGAAGTCTATCTGCAGCTCGTCTCTGATGACAAACGGTGACAATGAAGGAGTAAAAGTTCATGGTGGAGATGAACTGGTAGAGCTCATAATCCAGTAAGACAGCGGACAGTAGGCCAGCGAGCGTCTGTCCCGGCTGTGGTAAAAGGGATTGACTCCGAGTTCATGTCTCACCTCTCTAATCCCAGCACACTGTCATCTTAACCCTCACCACCTGCTGATCTGTTACACAATCAGGAAACAGCCAAGGTGTGTGCAAACACAGACACATCGCCCAACAACCAGACAGTAAGGAGGAAGAGAAAGACCACAGGACAGTCTGCTGTCTGCTTCAACCAGGTCTCCAACATCTGTATCTACTGTCACACAGTTGGGGACTTCATCATCTAAACCCCCAACACCAAGGTTAAACCAACCTCAGACCCTGTGAACTCTTGCAGTGCAGGCTCTCTGAATTCAATTAGAGGATGCCATAATCCGCTGTATTCCCACTAATGTCCAGGGAGGAGATTATTGTCTCCTCCAGCACACAGACAGAGGAAACACAGAGTTAAGAGATGGGGGTGTGGGTGCTGTGGTGACGCAGGGGCAAAGCACGACCACATATTGAGGCCTTAGTCCTCGTGGCGGTGGTCGCATGTTCAATTCCCGGCCTGGCGACATTTCCCACATTTCTTCCCCCTCTCTCATTATCCTGTTTCCTATTGAATTACTTTCAAATAAAGGCCACTAGAGCCAAAAAAAACCTTAAAAAAAAAAAAATGTGTACAAGTGTGAAATTCATTAGTTACCAGTGTTATCAAAATGTTGTAACGAGGTAAAAGTGCCTAAAAATGATGCACCAGACATTGATCAATATTGATAGTTGATAGACAACTATCATCTATCAATACATGATTAGTTTATAGTTGTGTATTGGTAGTTGATACACTATCAACTATCATCAGTGTATTGATATTTTATGATGCATTAATGTCCACTTCAGTGGTCTGTGTGCAGTGATAACATACAAATCCACAAGAAGCACAAGATAGCCGTCCACTGCAGTGACCTGTAGTGACCACTACGCATGAAAGGGTTGATATCGGATGGGTGCATCTCCGGTGCAGATAAAACCTCAAAAAGCAGAGTTTCCACCGAGTTATTTCTGTAGTATGTCTCAGAAATATCAACCCTAGGGGGCAGGAGGAGAAAAATATAGTGCTCCCACTAATTAAGCAGCCTAAATAGAGCCCAGCATGT
Organism: Poeciliopsis turneri; assembly: GCA_922788865.1. Lineage (NCBI taxonomy): Eukaryota > Metazoa > Chordata > Actinopteri > Cyprinodontiformes > Poeciliidae > Poeciliopsis > Poeciliopsis turneri. Next base: position 2,101,250 of record CAKLNU010001118.1, on the reverse strand, counting down.
GCGTGGGGTCTCAAGTATCAACAGGTGACGGACAGACTGCTTTAAAAGCAGCAGCTGTTCCACTGAGCAAACTGGTGCAGAGAACTCACCAACAGTTTTCCTGCAGCTCTGCTGCCATTTGGGGTTTCCCTTACACTGAGCTGGAGGGATGAAAAATGTCAGAGATTTCAAATGATTCATTTACATGCAATTGATGTAATGTCTGTCCAAAATTATTGTTTAGATTTTAGTGTGTGAAAATTTAATTTCAAGAGAAACTGAACCCATTTGCTGTACAGGGAAATATGATTTCAGATCTATAAAATGGATACATTTACATGTACATTTTCACTTGTTTAAGGTCTTTATGATGACAGTCATCATTGTTGTTGTACACAATGTCTACAACAATGAACCTATCACACATTTTCTCCTAAATCTGAGGCTATCCAATATTTTTGTCATGCCAACCAACACAGTAAGTTCCTCTGCTTTTTCAGAAAACTGTTGGCAAATACTGGGGGTTCACTGTTGTCAGATTTGGAGTTTTAAAATAAGATCAGCCTTAAAAAATCTGAAATTAAAGATGCATGATATAGCTGTGTCAACACTGGTACTGGCCGAGGTTAGCCATTTTCCAACACATCGGTATCGGCCTCATAGGGCTGGGTGATATAGATTTAGGATTTTATTGCAATATCGTGTGTTACTATTGTAATAACGCCTGTAAAAAGCCTGTTTATTAGTTTTGAGGGAACTGTACGGCTGTGACCGCATGGCACAATATTCACAGAGCCACAAACAAATATTGCTCTTGAAAAATATTTCCATTTTCAACAGGCTTCTTTGCAATGCCACTTAAACTGCATTTACCGTAATCATATTTTGAAATTGAATATTTACTGTCGGTCTTGTGTCGATAACTGAAATTCATCACAACGATAAACCAAAATTTCTAAAATAACATTTTCACAGTAAATGACACAATAAACGCCCACAGCCAAATTTTCATATCAGTGCATGCCTATCTAAAACCAATATTTCTTTCCAGCTTTCCGTACAAAAAGTATCATTTACTTCCCACCAAGCCTGCTGAAAAGACTGATGCATCATTTTCAGTGCTGTATAATAAATTTGGTGTGCAGGATATTGCAACAAAGATGAAAGGGATCCCAGAGTTGCTGTGAGCTGGGTGCAAACTCCAGCTTTGCCCAGTCCGGATGAATTATTCAGCAGCAAGCACAGAGCTGTTCTCACGCTGCAGCAGGAAGCAGGAGCCTGCCTCGTTTCATCCACAAGAAATCACAAACCTGCTTCCAAGAAACTCTGCCACCTCTCACTGAGCTTCTGTTTGCATTGTGTTTATACTTCAACCTTGCTCTCATGCTCTGCCGGCCATGGAAGCGACTGCTCTCGTTTCGAACTTTGTCTATCAGTGGAAGGAAACACCAGGTGGTTACAAGCAACGGTAGAAATAATCTTAAAAATAAGAGCTTAAACATAAGTTGATGTCCTAAAGTTTTCTGAAATTCTGTTCACTGAGGCAATAATGTGTGTAGAACTGTTAGAATAAGCAGTAAATCAATTAATGAATTAAAACAAGCTCAGCAATTTGCATGATATGTAATTTCTCTTTTCTCTCTTGCTACCAAACAGTGGATGATAAAAGTCTTCAATCTGGTGCTTTAGTCTCAGCCAGCCCTATTCTGAAGGACAATTTTGTTTATAGAAACTTCATGATTTGTTTTATTTGTTGTTTCCCTTTTATTTATTTTACATATTTAAAATGTCTTCCAGTTCCAGTACAAAAAGTACTGGAACTGGACTTTTTCTACTGGAACTTTTAAAGTTTAAACTTTAAATTAAAATTTAAAGTTTATTGACCTTTGACAATATGTTCTTGTATTATTATGCTGTCATTTAAATATCACTAGAAAATCATCTAAAAACAAAAATGTTAACTTCTGGGACAATTCATCGTCCAGCAAAATTTGTTATTGTGACAGGCCATACATGTGCAAATGTCCAGACAAATGACAGTGGATCAATTATTATAGTTGCTAATATGCAGACTTTTTATTACACAGAGCTATCCAGGGGACATGGACAAAAAATGTTTTCTTTTGCATTCCCTCGCAATACTGTACTGATCAGTTCATGTGGCGTAATTGAATACTGTAAGCCTTTCTTGTGGTGGCTGCAGTACTTATGTGAGGTTTATGTGAGGTTTTTTCATGAACATTAATATCTCTGTGAAATATCTGAAGTTTTATATCTTTTTCTTTAGGATAAAAAGGTACCACAAACATATGATATAAACAGAAATGTTCCGTAAGTAGGCAAGAAATAAAAATACATCCTAATTTTAATATTTCTGAGTTGTTATCGTGGATAATAAATCATCTGACAGTTTGGATTGTGTCTCTGTTGTACTGGTTGAATGGTTTAAAGGGCTGCTTTAATGTTCAGTTCCATCTCAACCTTAAACATCGACCTGTAGTGAATAAATACTTTCAATCAGATGACTAATTAACTCAAGAATAGTCCAAATAGTTTAGATGTATTTTTATTTCTCTCCTATAAAAAGTTTGTGTTTATATCATAGGTTTGTGGTGCCTTTCTGCACTAAAGAAAAATATATAAAATGTCATATTTCACAAGGAGATATTAGCATACATAAAAAAAACCTTACATAACCTTATATCAAGGCAGAAAGAATGGCTTAAGTATTCAATTATGCTGCATAACTGATCAGTAGATTATTGCGAGGGAACGCAAAAGAAAAAAACTCCCATGTTCCCTGGAGAGCTCCATGTCATTAGGAATAGCCCTGTCACAATAAATTTTGTTGGATGATAAATTTTCCAAGAAATTATTCTGCTACACTATAATATTGTCATTTTGATACCATTTTCAAGTACTATAATGTTAATGGTATGATGAATGCAAGTTCACCCTCTCAAAGACTAATAAACTTTCATTTTGTACAAAGGACTCCACACTGGAACCGGAAGACATTTTAAATTCAAAATAGAAAACAACCTAAAAAAGAAGCATAAAAATTAAATGAAAACCACAAACTAAAACCGTTTTATCATGCAATTAATTGATTTCTTATACATGCTTACACAAAAGCCTAAAGTTATTATAGAACATACAGCCACTGTCACAGTCTGTCCTTTGCAGCTTGTGGAACACAGCCGACTGACCGCTGGGAGTTCATGTGTCGGCTGATTGTTTCCGCCGCTGTGCAGGCATTGTCCTGGGGAATAAAGACTGGAGGTTTGTCTGAGGATACTTCTTTATCAAGACCAAATGAGGCCCGACTGCAATGTGGACGACCTGCTACAGAACTCCTTTATCCTCCTGCCTTATCGTTTCTGCCCGTCTTTCTGGAACTGTGACTTTTATTTCCTCTGTCAGCTCATTCAATATGTAACCAAGACACAATAGAGCCTATAAAGAGTGTCAATTAGTCAGGTTACCAAGTCAACCAATGTGAGAAAGAAGGCATGTGGAAGTTTCAATTGGTGCAACGCAGTGATGGGAATATGGTAGAAAACCAAAACTACAGGGTCCCCCAAGGTTGACCCTAAATGACTGGATGGTAATATTTTTCTGATCTGCTATAAACACAACACCTATAACATTGTCCCCTCATGTTGAAGAGGGGACAACATGTCTGCCTACAGAACATGCAACTGAGATAGCAGAACCAAACAGGGTGTTTTCTTAAAACTAACAGCTGAGCTTCTTCTCCTAGTGCAGGCAGTCCAGGTTGAGTGTGGGAGATGGGATCCGACACAGGATTGACAGACATTGGGAACTCAACGTCTGTGATCTTTTTTTTTTAGACATGTGGGTCTAATTTTATATATAATATTGGTTATATTTAACAGAATAGCAGAAATTTGAATTGAATATCAATATTGACCCAAATGTTCATATCTGTGCATCCTTAATATTTGATGACACTTGTTTAATATTAAAACATTTAGACGGGTAAAGTGGTAAGGTCATTTAGAAGCTAAAAAACAAAGTTATTTTAGAGTTAAAACAGGTTCCAAAAGCCAGATGACCCTTTAATAAAATGTTTAAATTGAAATACTGGAAAAAAAATTTCAGAAATCCGGATAGAAGACTCAATGACTGGGATCTTTGCCAAACACTCAAAGCAAAAATAATTTTTTTTAATGAAGTGGCATTTAAAGTAACACATTCCTGTTCTTAAATACTGTGGGACTGAATGTTTTTCTAATATCATATAGTCGTGTTTGCTACTAATCCCAGAAGTGGTTCAGGGTTGTTTAGCCACCTCTGGCTTCCTCCATCTCTGCTGGGACCTTTTAGTTAATCACAAGCCTTAAAGAATACGGCCCATTTATGGAACAAAGGGAAAGTCTGAATAGACATTTTTTACCCTTTTAATTGCGTTTTGCTGAATTCTCAATTGGTCCATCATTGATGAGTATAAAGACCCAACAACAAGAAGGAAACTCATAGGAATCCAATACTGAAAGGTCACGTAGGGGTGAGAAAACAGGCAGGTTTAAAACGATTGAGGAGGAGCGTGTTTGAGGTCATGCAGACTAAAGGTGAAACTCATAAAGGCTTCTCTGTTCTCATGTGTTTAGTACATAATGAGACGTGTGGGTCGCTGCCTTTGGGATTGTTTATAAGAAAATAATTCAGTTTTAGTGGAGAAATGGTCAAGTAACAACTCAAATGACTCCTTCACTGTAAACAGAAAAAAAATCCCTAAAAAACTGACGAATTCATGTAGGGAATAATTTGTCCATTTACTGGAAGCTGATTGAAGCTCAGCAGAGCAGATGTGACTTAGACTTATTTTATTGTACTTAAAGAAAAATGAAGATTTTTATATATATATGATTTTAACAGAAAGCATGACCATAACTATTACAATTAAGAAACATCACATCATAGAACAGTTTTAGAAAATCATTTAAACAATGGCTTTTATACAATAAAAACTGTGTGCATATTTTAAACTGACATCTCTGAATTAAATGTTTTATTTTCATTTTTAAAATCAGTGTGACATGCTTTTTATAATTGCTCATTTGTACTATTAACCCTTTATTGTGATTTGTTGTGTCATGTATTTGTCCATTTGTGTGTTAATTACGTAAAAAAAATAAAAATAAAAAATTACCCTCAGCTCGGCTGGTTAAATTAGAGTCGGCATATTTACATCACTGCTTTAATCTACTCATGTTGATCAATATACACTGTCACTTATGAAATAAATTTGAGAAGAATCCCACAGATTTTTGCAGCCACCACTATATTTCACTCTCACTCTGCTGTGTTCAGTGATATTGCAATGTTAGTTTAAGTTTTTGAAATTTGGTCTCAGATTCAGTCTAACATGTTTAGAGCTCAGGATATTGTTTTAATAATTAGGTAACTTAGAATAATCTATTGGCTGCATTTCATTTTCAGAAATCAGAGTAAAGGCAGCTAAATACAGACACATTATGCATTTAATATGCATACAGTAAAATACATTAAAGCCTGTGTTATAAAGTGATAAAAAGTGGAAGGCTCAAGCAGTATAAATACATTTCCAAACCACTGGACATTTTATCCCTGCTGGCTAGGTTTAAAAAAAGAAAAGAAAAGATATAAAACCCAATCTGAATGAAGCCGCTGGAATTACTACAGAGTTCTTTGGCGCAAGCAGAAGCAGAGCTCTAAGCTCTCACTCATGCATCGTTCTAAGATAATGATGCCCCAGGAGGAAGTTGAACCAAAAGTGTCTGTATCGTCACGACGACATAAATTCTGGCTCATCAGAAAAATGCATCTGCTTCAGCAATGCAACTTATTATATAAAACAGTGCTACACACACGTGCGTGTGTGTGTGTGTGTGTGTGCCATGCATCAGTTCGGTGACCTGACAGGATTTTCAGACAGGCAGTAGCCACAACGGAGCAACCATAATTTCTTTAACCAGTCCACTCGTATTTAAGAGTTTCTGTCTTCATAGAGTGAATAATATACAGAGCAGAAGTATGGTGTCATCTATTTTCAATCCTAGAGTCAGTGTTCATGGGGTCAGTGAGAAAAGGAGTATCGTTCACTGCTGCAGGATTCTTATTGATTGTTTTTACCAGCCAGATGGCTCAGATGTTTCTACAGCTGTTTCACTCCAGCTGCTGTGCAGCAGTGCCGTTCCTAGGCCTCTTTAAACAGCCTGCATGCTCTCTCTAATCAGCCCTGATTCTCACTTTGGTCCTCCACATTGAAGGTGGTTTTAAACTCTGTAGTGAAAACGGTTCTGAATGAGGACATAATCCCCAGATTTACAGGAAATGTCTTAGCTTGGGCAAAAAGCGGCAGGATTCAGCCACAAAAGACTTCATCATGTTGACTGTTCAGAGGTCACAAACACCTAGAGTATGAAATGTCACAGCTAGCCTTTGCAATAATTCACAGCTACTATTTCTGATTCATCATGACCTGTCAGAGTGCTAAGAGCTCATTAAGACATGAGGCAACAAATGCTGCCTTGGAATTGTTCTTCTGTGTTGAGACTGTGAAACAGAAATCCTGTAAAGGTCCATTTTCCACCAGCAGGTCCTCCATGACTCTCCGTTGACTACAGGTGCAGCGAGAAATCATGAGTGGACAGGTTTCAGCTCTGTTTGCCCTGAACCATGATTGGTTCATCAATAAATGCACCAAACACAAGTTATACTCTCAGCAGTACTCTTTAATATGAATGCTTTTCACTTTGATTCTAATTAGTTAATTCTGTGGGAAAATTAAATGAAGAAGTAACTTAAAGTTTCTTCATAGAGTCTTTATAATTGGTGATGGTTATGTAGCAGTATGGAACTCCTACAGTGGTCTGCATTACAACAGGTCTGAAACAGCTTCAGACCGAAGACTAATCCAATTCATCATTTCACCCTTCATCATCATTAATCAATTTTTGGAATAATCAATTAATTTAGAAATTGGCTTATTGTTTACTGGAGTCTGTAGACTGTAAAAGGGCACAGAGACAAATTAAAACTGTACAATATATACATTTTACATTTAAGATAAAAGAAGTTCATAAATATGTTATACCCAACACTCTCCAAGTAGCATAGATTTAGCTTCACCTGGTTCAAATTCAGTAAAAAAAAAAAGAAAAGAAAAAAAAAAAAGAAAAAGACTAAAAATAATTATGGACCTTTAGTTATCCATTTATTAATTGGTTAATCACAAAAATACAACAAAAAGATCAGTCATGTTGATTTTAAGCCCAGCAGAAAGTGCTGAGGTATTCACAAGTTGATGTATTTTTAGCTGCAGGTGCATCCTTTGCTACAAATAATCAAGGGTTCACTTAAAGGAATGTTGTTATTGTATTTCAGCCAATTACATTTGTATTTTATTATTTTAAAAAAACAACTGAATTGCTTCTTTGCATCTTTTCTAGATGGATAGATAGCATTTGTCGTCATTCAACAAAATTTCTATTGCAACTCCCGTGTAAAAAGTCAAATATATACAATAAACAAACACACAATAATAATAATACACACAATAATAATAACAATGTATACTTATTTCCTGCATTTCTTTAATGTACTTCCAGCTTCACTAATCACTGCTTTTTAGGAAGGTTTCCTGCAGATACAGAGGAGCAAACCAAAACAGTTATCTTACTGTTCGGTTCCTCATTTTCCTCTTGACTCAGCAAAAGCTGAGAGAAGACATCTGAAACGCTTCACTGTCCCATTTGTTTTTCTCCTCTACCCTCATCTCTGTCACTCTTCAGTGCCTGCTGACCAGCACAGCTGAAATGGCATAAACAAAACCTCAGCGGAGGGAGGGGAGGGGAGCGAGGGGGAGATGGAGGTTTGGCAGGACACGGCACAGAAATGCACATTCATGAGCTGTCGTGGCTGATCAGGGCAGCGTGGCTTCCTGCTGGCAGATCTCACAGCTGAGCGCACTGTGGGCACGTAGCTGGTCAGAATACACACACACACACACACACACACACACACACACACACACACACACACACACACACACACACAGACACACGCATACAAAAGTAGCTTTGACTGCAATTGTCCCCAACGCTCAGGTGTCACTGATACTGTGGTAGGATGGGACACTCTCATGTAGAGATCAACACACACTGGGTTTGTGTTTCAGCTTATCTTTGGGAAACTGTTGGGAACAAAAACCTACATACAGTGAAGGACAAGTAAATCTCTAGAAACCTGTGTGAGCTTTCAGTAAAGAGGCAAGTCTTTCAGTGAAGCAATTTGATTCAGATTTTTAGGGTCACAATTTGATTCAGAAACTTTTTCTACTCAAACAGTCAAGAGATTCTGTTTAAATTATGCAAGTGACAAGAGAAAAATACAGTGTTAATAAATGTAAAATTTATTTATTCTATGAGGCTCCATACATTATTGAATTCTATTAGTTTGGATTTAAATAAAAATAGAGGGATTATCAGTCGACGCCACTGAACTGAACATGTCGTCTGCTGAATTTAGGCAAGAATACACAATTCTAACTATGTAAACTATTTACACTTAGGCTAATTAATTAATTTACAACTCACCACCAGCACACACCTCCTCTCTTCGCCTGGCAGAACTCCCAAACTGGGGCGTCTCCAGTTGCCAGAGGTTTTATTTTTAGAACAGCATCTCTGTACCTCACACTGCCTCTGGCTGAAACTGCAGTTCAAACTGCTAAACTATCCATTTCTTATGGATAGTTTACCACCTGCCTGAATGGCTGCAGATGCCATTTGTGACCGAAATATGAAGAAATTATTTCATTTTATTTGTCCTTTTCAAGCTGAATATGAATGGTTTTTTTTTTGTTTTTTTTTTTAAATGAAAACTTACATTTGAAGAAAACCCTGTTCCTTGCTCCAAATGGATATGTTTGTCTTATTTGGAGGGTCTTGGCATATCTCATTGACCCTACCATTAACCTACCATTAACAAAATGCTTTAAATTGCTAGTAAGTAATGTCTGGCTACTGAAGCTTGGGCTATTTATTTTCATCATTTATCCATATGCATTACATACTCACCTGTATGTAATGCATATGGATTATTAATGGATCACTAATGTCAATTTGGTAGCATAACTTATTTTATCATCCTGTGACAAACATTTGTAGGACCCTGACAAAATGCTAACTAAAAGAACATGATAAAGGTGGTAACTATGGCAACCAGTGAGAGATTAAATACCCTCCAGGGCATTACATGGATCTGCTGTGTAATGCCTCGATAGGTGTGAGCATAAAATTCTACAACTTAAATATGAGGTTAGCTTAGCCTGGCTTATTCTTAAATAAAAAAAATATCAGTAATTCAAAATATAATTTGACAAAAAATGAAGCAGACTACATTGATTTTTGAGCTTTTTGATTCAATTCAGAATTCGCAGGACTAGAATAGTGATTCTCTATTTGGATTTTTTATGTCCCTGGTTTTCAGTTGGTGCCTGGTAGGAGAAAGACAGAGAAGGTCCACAGCAGTGAGAACCGGAGAGAAACACAAGCAAGCATTTAGAGACGGCTTCACAAATAAACTGTGATTACTTTTTAAGTTAGGTGTTAAAAACTGTTTATTTAGCTTCTATAGTATGATGGAAGAAAGCCTTTAGAAACACACTAAAGAGTTCATTGCTTCATCTGGACATTACAGTTCAATAAACCACACTGTGATTTAAAGGGCTTATGCTGCAGTACCACATATGGATAGCACCATCACTGCTAGACTGAGAAGTTATTGGTTATTCCTTAAACAACCCTGCATGGTTGACCTGCTTTCCAGCTATAAAAGAACTGGTCACCCTGTAAAACCCGGGGTAGTAAAGGGGGGCAGGAGAGTCCTTGTTAAACTGCTGAGGAATTCTAAATAAAGCAAATAGTGATGTTGGTCAGAGCTGCCAGCACCACAGCACATAAATGTTTTAAATGGAAACATTTCCAAACCCCAGCAATTTCAGAAATACCACTCTGACATTTAAAATCATTTCAATAAAATACCAGAGAATGATCAGAATAACTAGAATGTTTTCCAGCTGCTTAGATCAATGCAGCATTGCTCCTCCCCCACTTCTTGTTGCACACTGGGTCCCTCCTGGCTGAAACCATGCTGCTGCACTTTCTGCTTGGCTACAAAAAAAATATTTTGGAAATATTTCCAAGTCACAAAACCAATAAAGGTTACATTGTGAGAATCTTAAACTGTGCCACCGATTCATATGAGTGTTCAGAGTGACCAAAAGTCCCATAAACAGCAATACAGAGATGGCAGGGATGTTTAAGACCATCATGTAGGAACAGCTCACTCTTGTCGCTAGCTGTGGTTTCCCACAATTCCACCTCTCCATGCAAAGCCAGTGATGTCAGTGACAGCAGTCTGCAAAACACGCAGGACAAAGTCAACGCCTCACAGGTTAAATACACACCTGGTCCGTCAAGCCCACACACTGTGAAAATATTCAACAGTCTGCTTTCACCTGTCACATTGACTGCTGAAGGCCACCAGAGACTAAGGGTGTTCAGATTCATTAAGCTCAGCACACAAGTAAAGAGTTTCTTAATAAAAACTATCTGTTACTGGCCTGCTGTGGTTCTGCAAGGGTAAAGCACAACCCATGTATTCATCAGTAACCGTTGGACATGGGCACCAGGCACCAGCACCCCACCCTTGACAGCTCATCTTTATTAAATTAGGTTCCTGACAAAAGACAGTGACAAACAAAACTCAACCCACACTGCTTCCTTCATCAGCACTCTCATCTATGTCCCAGAAAAAAAAGAAAAATAAGGTACACTCTAAACAATTTAACTGTCTTAAGCATCTGTTCAAGTTAAGAGTGCCAAATATTTATATTTGAAGTTCTTATTTTAACAATTTGCAAAAAATTTCAATTCAATATTGTAGTTGTAACAGGTGGTTTTAACAATTTCAACAATGTGATTTTAGAAGTAATATTAAGCCAGCTGAAATTCAAACTTAATTTAATCTGCTTCATGTGATTTAAAGGCAATTTTTAAAAAACAGGAGCTCTTTTGAGGCTCAAAATGACAAACCTGTACAAGTCTTAGAGAGTTAGGAGCCTTAAAGGGACAGTGCTGTATCACTAGTATTCATTTCAAAGATTATTTCATAGACCACCTTTAGAAGCGCCACTAATAAATCAATCAGTCCTTTTATTTACTCAAACTGTAATTTTTACTTCAACTATTTTTTTTGTACTTTGTTTTTGTGAATTGCTGTTAAAAAACATTTAACATTAATAAGTATATTTGGAGTAATAATAAAGAAATAGCATACAGTAGTTACAAGGAGGTGTGAGCTTGTTTGTGAAAAGCTGCAGCGACATGTCAGAGGAACATTACTCCTAATCTGATATCAACCTCCGGCTGACTTATTTAGCATGAAGATTAATAATGCAATAAAGTGACACAGTGGTTCAAAATCTCCACTAATTATTTAGCTGCTAAACAAACTGAAAAGTTCAGTTTCTTGATGAGGTAGTAGATGTGATTTCTGCGCAACAAGTTCCCGTTCATTAAAATCCGAAATGTTGTCCAACTAATGCTCCTAGTTTATGTTGACATGCGGAGTCCATCATGTAATTTGTATTCTGAGCAGTGAATAAGTTCCAGGAGCTGCGACTCTGTTCCCTAACGCTGACAAATTGATGCCAGAAAGAGGATAGAGCGTAATAAGCAGGAGAGATGAGATAATGAAAAGAGATTATTTGGACAAGTAAAGAGTGGGAAGCAATTTGTTCTTCAATTTAGGAACAGGGACAAAAAAAAATAAAAAATAGAAGATTGTTATTGGTTTTCACATTTCTCTCTCATCCAGTTAAAAATGCATCAATCTGAAATGCATGATTTTGAATCTAACTGGAGCAGAAGTCTCAATAATTTGGTATATGTTAAAACATGATATTTCTCTGGTTAAAAATAAAAAAAGATGACATTGACTAATATCTGATTTTAAAACATGAACAGAAATAGCACCTCAGACCCCCAAAAAATAAATAAATAAATCAGTCAGGAAAGCTTGATTGGGGTATCTTGTTATGGAGGATCTTTTAGCCAGATGGTTATAACTGCAGATCTTCAACATGTTACTGTGGAATATTGTCTCTGTTGCCCAGATATTGAGCAGTTAGCAGGTTATCAGACTGTAACAGTCTTCAGTCAGAGGCCTCTTCAGATTCATTGCAATAGACTGCTGCCTGAAATGCTTTCTACCCATAGCATCACCATACACGATTCTTTGAAGATACTTGGATGATATGAATTACATCAACATTTCATTTCACTTTTGGATAAATAAAAGTATTTTTTAGCTGAATTTGAAAATAGTATTTTTCTTTAAGTAAAATAAGCACCCTGGTGGAAAGATGGCAACATACAATAGAAGAAATGAGCGAGATGAAGAGGAAAAGAACAGTAGTGCACTCAGCAAAAGAAGACAAATCACAACAAGAGGAGGACACAGCTTTGAATTTTAGACATTCATGCACTAACGGCTACAATGCCAACCCAGATGTTTTGTGAAATTTTAGGCAGGATCGGGGGTGATCAGTGATAAATAATGACAACACGCTGCTAGAATAAATGTGTCCTTTTATTCCGCCACAGATTACAGCAAACGCTTTCACACAACAAAGAATACGTAATGCTTAAATTCTTTCAATCCGCTCTGAGCGTGACACAGTGAACTGGAGAGCCGACAGACCGGGCAGAGCGATGGCATCACGTAACTGGGCGTCCATATGTAACCCACAGCCCACTCTACTGAACGATGGGACTTTTCTGCCTTTACACTCATTACCAAAAATGACCTCGAATGAAAGAAGGAAATGGCCATTTCCCCTCTTCCAGACGGGTTAGCCAATCAGAATGCTACTTCCCTGCCCACGACTTGACCATGAGCTCATGTATGTTAATTGATCAAGGTCAATCAACATACAGTAACAAGTTTCACTCAACCCCGTTGTCCATGACTCGACCCCTTGTTGTCCATGAGCTCCAGAGGTGACAACCATCAGCTCAGTAACAAGTTCTACTTGGCCTCCTGTTGTCCATGTCTGAACCCCCGTTGTCCATGGGCTCCAGAGGTGACGACCATGAGCTCAGAGCGTTATCAATTAGCATACAATTAGCATACAGTAACCAGTTCCTTTAAAATGTGTTGAAAATGTATAAAATGAGCATGAAACATACAATTTATCAAAGAACATAGAAAATTCTTATATCACCAGACAAAATCTAACAGATCAATAAACTATTTGCTATACTCACTGCCTTCTGAGATACAACAGAAAGCACTGAACATGACATCTTTTCGATCCAAATATTGAAACTGAATCGGCTCTGCAGGACCAACAGCCCTGAGATGGAACAGGAAACTTGGATCAGGCCCCCAGCACTTAGCTGAGAAATTATGAAAATATTTACTGTTTTAAATGTACTTAAGGAAAGTCCATGAAAATGGATCTGGCATTCAGTGGTACATCATTTTTCCAGCATGGGGAACAGTTTGGCAGATCTGCTCCTCTGAGAAAAGCTTTCTGCCATCCTGCATGAAAATTTGTTTTAATTAGTAGCAAACACAAGCTTAACACAAGACAAGTCTGCTGGTAAAGACTAAAACATCTAATTACTATAGTAGGACTGAACATTGCTATGACTATCATTTATAATGAAATTAAATACAAATATATTAACAGGGCAGTATTATGCATTTTCCAGGCACATTGTTCCACTGTATATTGTATTCACATAACTGTGATCTGTAAAAATGCTGTAAAAATCAAAACATAAAAAAAATTTGACTTTGCTTTACAGATGTATCTGATGCTATGGCCTCTGTTTTTTTAAGAACCTCTTACTCTTTCAGACCCTCTGCCCTCTTTAAAAAGTGTAAATAAAAGCAATTAGCATATCTTCATATCCTAATTGCCCCATCTCTGAGGTCATGACTCCATACAATAATAAAAGTATTAAATAAAAACTGCTGCATATTTAAAAATACTTCTTAATTATCAATTTTATGATGCCTAAAATAAAATTCAACAGTACAGCATGAAAACATTAAAGTCCATTTCACCCATCCCATATTTACAGGACCCTGATATTGTCATGACAACTGTCGTGTGATTTATCGTGCCAATTTTTCTGCCAACTATAGAAGCGCTTAAACATTCTTTATAAATTCTGTACAACATAAAAACAAAAATCTTATCAGAACAAAGACATGAGCTTACTGAAGACAGTTAGTGTCCAGACAAATATTATAGTAGCTTTAAAAACTTAACCAGTGTTAAAGGACTGTTATGATAAATTTCTGTTCAGTAAGAAGAAATAACAATAACTACAGCGTTTATTTTCTCAGGATAACTAAATTAGGCCAAATATGAAATTAGCCTCAGGCTGACCCTTCTAACATATGATTAATCAGATATTATGCTTCGATTGGCTGCTGTCCAGCTTTGGTTAACAAGGAAGTAGCAGAGGTGGTGGTGGAAGGTGGGGGTCCAGTCCACATTAAGTGCTGAATAAAATGTTTCAGGCAGCATGCGGCTTGGACTCAACTCCCATCACTCATCTGTGGCATGAAGCTGAGAGGCGCGAGGCCTGTCAGCAATTGTCAAGATGTGTTACCTTGACACAGACCAGGCCAGCCGCTCTGACAGTGCTGCTTATCCAACTGCCAGAGATAAGCTGGCATCAGTGCTGCGTGTGTCTTGATACAATGCAGGGGAACAGAGTGACAAAGTTTAGATCCTCATGGCGTAGGAATCCACTCTGCCTGGTACCTCTGACCTCTCCAGACAAAGGTCTCAGGCATGTTAAGCCCAGTAGCCCCAACTATTGGAAACCGTGTTGCTCACTTATGCCTCAGCAGGCTTTCCAATACCAACATTGGCAACATTTTCTGAGTGGAAGCTTCATTTTAATTATAAGCAAAAGAAATTAACTAGCTTTTGGTTAAAATTTTTATCCCCACAGAGCACGACTAACTATTAAAGTATCCATGTATCCTGAAGCTAATAGCTAAACAGACAGTGTTAGCTTATGTCATCAGGAAGACATAAGCTAACAGCTGTTGGCTGCTGATCACTGAAATGTTTTGGGAATAATAGAGACAAACATTAATGACAGGTGGCCCCCAGTTGGGGAGCGGGGGGCTGTAGACTTAAACTTATGTCTGCGTCACAGCAAGTATAGCCTCACAACCAAATACATGCTCTTGAAAAACATGTATATTTGTAATGTGCTTACAGAGTCATAAATAAGTGTGATTTGTATCACTAAACTGCACACACTAATCTAATCATATTTTCAAATTTACTGAACAAAGAGGAAAAAAATTGTGAAACTAATAATCCCAACAACACAGACAGTTATAAAAGGTTTCTGAAACAAATAATTGCAAATTATGACAATAAATCTAAACTCCAGTCATGATAAGAATTTTATCACAATAAATGATGAACAACATTAGAAATACAGACCCCCAGCCTGCACAGTGGCACCACTGGAGATGCATCATGTAAAATGTCAACCAGATACGACCATCTATGCTCAGTCACTTTGTTAAGCTGTTTACTTCTGACTTACAAACATAGCAAACTATGTCCATTTAAAGAAAGAACAGTTGTGAAGTTCTCTAGTAACACAGATGTGAGACAAGTGCAAAAGAAATAACTTTAGCATCTTCCCTTTGTAGCCTGGAAAGGCAGGCATCAGGCGTTCCTTAAATACAGACTCTTGGTTTTCTCTGACGTCTGAGCAGGCAGGTTCCAATTTCTTTTCCAAGGACCACAACAAGTAAAATATGGCTGAGAGTTCTTTGACACATTTAATGTATTGATTAAAAATAGCATGAGTTCTGGGTTTTGATACATTTTACAAATGTGATTTTTCAAGTTATGGTTGGTTTTATTCATGACTTAGCACAAAAAAAAAAAAAAAAAAACATTTTAAGAGAACCATTTGGATACCAACTGCCCCAGTCTCCACTGAGCAGAAGTCTGTCATTTAAAATACATTATAGCTCAAAGTAAAACTGACAGTAAATAAGAACTATGCATAATCTAAAACTGAAAGACTGAAAACATAAAAACACAGACCACTCTGAGAGCACCTTCTCCATAATCACCAACCAAGAAAAATCAAAAGTTGCTACCTGCTTCCTGGCTATTGTCTGGATTCAATTTCCATCTACGTAAGCCATTCTTAACCTGATAGAGTGACTGGAGAGCATTCATGTTCCTAATGTGGAACTACACATTTGGTGAGTTGAATAAGAGAAAAAAGGCTTTTAATACATTTAGTGAAGTTTAAAGAAGTTCATAAGAAGAGTGATGTTTCTGTGGTAACCAGTCTTTACTGGTCACACACGAGTAAGAGTGACTGAAGGTTTTCCAATGGAGTTAATGTGATGAAGCAGATGTGATAGCAGAGAAACATCAGATGCCCAGTAGGCTAACTGGGGGCTGTCCTTATGGGCTCAACCATTTGGTACAAACACACACACACATACACACACGCAAGTGTCCCCATGAGTCAGTTCAGAGCAGCTGGTTCTGCCACTCGCTCACACACCTGTTACTCACTGCAGACACACACGTTCATCCCATCTGGACACAAATACAGCAGGAACACCCAACAGTGAATCCTCACCACCACGGTCACTGCGCTGCTTTTGAGGGAAGAAGATGTGATCCGAGAGGCAAAACAGGCCAAAAGTAGCACATGAAACACTTACTGTAAACTATGAGGGAGAAAAGAAGGAAAAGAAAAAGCAAATGAAAAAAGTTAGTGGTTTCAGTCCAGGACACGGACACAACATCCAGCTCTAAAGAAAAAAAAAAAAAGCTGTAGCGATTGTTTACCACAGTTTGGCCTACCAACAGATCCCAACATCTGGATTCAATTAAAGGCTTTTGTAAAGGGGGCCAGCCACAGCCACACTGCATGTCTCACTTCTTAGCACACATACTGCACAATGGACAAAACACGAAACACAAACCAAAGGCCGCACACTTCTATTGAAACCATTTTGCCCTGGAAGCTTTGTCAGGGTAACATTACCACAGTTACAAGCAAATATCTAGCAAAAAAAAAAAAACTCCTCCGCTCCAACAGCCAAGTCAACAGCACCAAGAAAAACCAAGGCTACGTTCCTGGGGGGAGGCAGCTTCACACAAACGAACAAAATCCAGCTTACAATCCATTTACAAATGGATTGTATGATTCATGTATGATTCTACATACATGAATCATGTATGATTCTACAGCTTCACACAGACCATCTCACTGTAGCATACAGTATGTGTGTCTTTAGCTCACAGGAAAGAAAGACATTTGAAAATGATAAAGCTATATAGAAAATGGACTTCTGGGGGAATACTCACAAATGAGAGAAAATAAGGATTCCAGAAACATACTTCAAGGGCAATGAAATGAAATTATCATAGACCATACACTTTTTTTAACGGTTTTATTTTAAATGGAACTGATCTGCTTTAAAAATATTCTCCTCTGGCTAATGAAGGGACCACAGGCCTTTTAAAGTCCTTATCCAAAGCTCCATTAAATGCCGTTTTACTATGGAGCTCACAAGGTTTTGGTATTTTTCTATTATTCAAATTGTCTAGTAGTTTTACACCTGAAATATTGCATCTGCTTTAAACTTCACTCATAAATGGACCTAATCTCAGCCCTTACAAAAATGCAGTGATCAAACCTCTTAAAAAAAAAACCCCCTATATTCAGTCCCTCAGACCACAGATGGGGTTCCTCAAGGCTTTGTTCTCAGCCCTTTTATTTATATAAACCTACCAGACATTGTAACAAGTGTGCGGAAGTCATATTTCTGAGTCACAACATAACTATGTGTCTAAAATTTGAACAACCCCAAATTTTACTGAGCTTTTTATGGAAAATGAGCACTCAGGACTCAATATAGTAAGAAACCTTGCACAATTTATGACTAAAATACATTTCAAGAGCTACATAAGGCCTTTCACTTATTAAAGCAAGGTACCATATATTGTGTAATTCAGCGATACCTTTCCAACTGGACACTAGCTCATGTTTTTCCCACTGGATAGAATCCTGAAGGATTCACCAGCAACAAATCTTTAAGAAATATTAACTTCAGCTTTTTTTTGGAAATGCAAAAGTTACTAGTCAGTTTTCAGATTTTTTCAATTTAACTTTTTTATAAAAATAAAAAAAACCTTTATATGCACAATTGCAATTTAATATACTGTGTCGCTATAATTTTATGAGATGTCATGCTGCACTCATTAAAACCAAGAAGCCTCTGATTTAGCAATAAATAAATAAATAAAAGTCAGTAAGAAAGCTTTCGTCCTTCATTAGAGTTGGTCCCTTCTATTGTCTTGTCTAGTTTTGTAGGCGTTGAGAGCATACTAATAAAGCCTACCAGATGCTTCTATTTTAAAAGACTGTATGTAAGTTAATTTAAGTGATTGAAATATATGTCTTCACTTCATTAATATTCAGATCTTGTTCCCCTGTACGGCTTCGTGTCCACCAGCATCGTCCTCGACTGAAACTTTGTTACTAAGCTGTGACAACACCTTGAACATAAAATGCGTTTGTGTTCAGGGTAACAATTAGAATGCGTTAAAGGGCTATATAACGCATGACGTCAAATAAGAGTCCTTGTAAAGGTGCTTAGAAATGTGCGCGAGTCGTTTTCTTTGCTGACAGAAGTCAGCTTTTACCCGCGTGTGAGTATGTGTGTAAATGAGAGATGGTCAGAAGGTGGCATCAAATGACCGTCGCCCCATCAAAGATAATCCCTCTTTATGCAGAAGCAGAGAGCGCGCGCCATTCCAAACCTTTGCACGTTCACAAATGCAGCTCACGTTGAGCAGCGAGCCTGTCGGTGGAGCAAAACTGTCGACACTCAGCCTGCAATAAAGCTGACGGAGCACGCCGTTTGTTCGCTACCAGCAGCCGAGGACAGCTGGTGTCTATTACAATTCACCACAAAATATTAGGCTAATGCTATATGTCAGCTGGAGTTTTCCTCGCGCTTCTCACTGAGCTGCTCCGCGAGGAATCTCATACTCCGACTTCTACTGGCCAAAGACTTCCATCCCCTCGGTGTTTATTTCACCGAGAAAACACAAAACAGTTTCTTACCTCATGGTGAAGGTGTTGTCAGGTCAGAATGTTCAGAGTCCTGTGGCTGGACGACTGGAGGAGTTCTTTCGTAGTTTTAAAAAAATTGTAATTGACAAAACTTCGCCGCTACACTCGGTTCAAATGAGACCAAATGAATGGGACTCCGAAGGCGTGAGAGGAGGGCTCACAGTTTAGAGGCTTGTCCAGTAAAAGTATATATTAAAAAAATGAACATATAAAAACCAAAATTAGAATAAAAAAACAAGAACAGTCTATTCCTACATGTTCTAGACTCCGTTGCTGGTATTGATGGAAGTAAGTCCGAATCCTCAGCGTCTCCACGGCTTTCGACGCACTTCAGTCGGAGTGATGTGGCGCTGTGCCGCTCGGTTATCTGACTGATGCCGCTGCCTACTGGCTGCAACACGTGATGCGTTCAAGAGCCACCTTTCAGCTGCTGCAGACAAACAGTTCGTGGATAATAAAAACTACATTTGATACGTCAGTCTTTTCTTGCTGAAATGTTATGATTTAATCTGCTATATTTAGATGCAAACATAAATTCTGAACTTCTGTTTGCGCAAAACTGGAGGGAAAAACAAATTTCGTGGAAACACAACATACGACTTCAATACAACACATGCCCGTAATGTTTGGGGAATATGTAAAATATGGAAGTTTATCCAGTTGCCCGAATCTGATGCGCACTGTCTAAATTCTGTCATTTCTCATGGATATTGAACGCACCACTTGACGCCGCTTGTTGGACGTAGCACGTACAGGTTGCCTCTGACAACCGTGTCAGATATCTGAGAGATGGGTCTAAATTTAATAACCACCACTGAATCCAGTTAAACGGGTTATATGTGTTCATTTTCCAGTGCATAACTGTAGTTTATTAATTAGTGACAGCAGGGACTCAGATGGTGACCTTCACTTTACCTGATACAAACAATTCATTTCTATTTTCGATTTAGTTCAGAGAACATCTAGTAGTTACACCCAGTGATACAAAGTTTCCTATAGGTAACTTTGGTACCAATGTGTCTTGACTTCTCATCAAGTTAATTATGACACTGTGAAGATTTTGCTAATTTGATCATATTTCTGAGCATATTCGTGCTTTGAATCAAACAAAGAAATTAAGACAAACCATTATCTGTCTGATGCCATTAGTAAACTTGAGAAAATTCCCAATAACTCCACCCTAAGCTTAGTCAGAGAGGCTGTCACACATCCAGGAGATGACATTCTGTCATAGGTGAGCACAAAATGCTGGACGACCAATAATGCACCTTGCAAAATTATTCCCTGTGTGCGTGCATGCCTGCACATATGAATGCATATTTCATCACCTTTGTGATGAGTCCTTGAATGTTCTTATAATTAATGGCTAATACAAATAAAATCTCAATGAAAAAAGATCTACATCAAACTATTTGTTTGCTCTAAAGTAAAATCAAAATATTAATAAATGCTTTCTCATTGCTTGCTTTAAACTGGATGGAAAGACCATTTCCATTCAGTCTGTGGCTTTATCCAAGTCACAGACTTGGGGGATGCGGGTCACGGCACCAAATTGTCGTGGAAAAAATACAAATAATTTCCAAGCATTGTTCAGGTAAAATCACTCAAACAGGTTTATTCATGAGTTGTGCACAACTCAGAGAGCTCATAAGACAATAATGAAGCAAGTCTGGATGCAAAGCTCTGCCTGGCAGAGACTACATGTAAGTCTTATACAAAGATAAAGGATCCAAAGCATGGGAAACAGTCTGGTTCCCATGCAGCTGTGGGAAACAACTTCCAACCTTGTACATGAAACCCAAATAGCTTTATCAGGTGGGACAATACTAGAAATAATAAAAAACATATACCCATACGACTAGCAGATGTGACCTTGTAATTTTTCCACTACAATTGATTACAAAAAACTTCTTCATCCGCCAGTCTGCGACTGTATTATGTTGTTCACAGATCAACCTTTCACTATAAATTTACAAATGTTTTAATTAAGATGTTTGTTGTTTCTGTAATTGAGCTCATACAATGCTTATCACCCTTTGCTTTGTAATAAGATATATAGTGTTATTGTCTAAAAGAATGGCATAATCAACACCAATACTCATTACAAGCACCCAGTATGCACAGAAGCAGAATCCAACCTTCTATGTATTTTTGTTATGTTTTCACCTTAAAATGTCTGCTATGAAAGCGGTCTGAAAAGTGCTTGATATGTAAAAGACCATCTGTGCATCTAATTAACAGGCAATGAGAGCTGTCTCCACTGGTCCTTTACCTCACATGTCCTTCAAACATTCGGCACAATTACAATACTTCAACAAGTAAGTCTGTACTGTAAACCACTTATCCACTCAGGCACCTAAAGAGGCTTACAAGAGCTGAAGTGAATTTGTATTGTTTACTGACAGATTCAGTTAAATCTGCCAATATTCAAATGAGAGTAGTAAATGTCACTTAAAAGAAAAGAAAAGATGTACAACACTTGGTAAAGTGTACGTCTTTAAATGTTGACAAGTTACAATCACAAACCATGATGTATTTCTGTGGGTATTTCATGTTACAGACCATTACAAAGCAGAACATAACAGTTCGGAGGACTTGAAAGAATATGTGGGTTCCTAACCCTCTTAAATACTCATTTTTATTTTGCCACAACAATCAGTGAAGAGGAACATGTGGAAGATGAGGCCAACAACTGAACTGTTCGGTCAACATTCGAAGGCTCCAAAATACTTGAAGGCATTGAGGGTTTTGGGGGAGGAGCATGGCATTGTAACTTGACAAAACATCGTGAGAGCATCTTGTAACACTTTATTATATATCTTAATTTGGGGAAAGAGTAATCAGAGTCCATAAAGATATTAGCACTGAAGTCTGGTTTTCATGCATGGTAAAGCATATTCTGTGCAGAAATGAAACATTTTTGCTCATTTGATCTTTACATTCATAGTGAAACACTAAGAATTTCCTACCCGGCGATGAAAATACAGCAGGCATTCTGGTTCACGTCACCTCTTCTACTAAGCTGAAGAGGTGCCAGGACACAGAGGACACCGAGGACACCGAGGACACCGAGGACACCCAGGACACCGAGGACACCCAGGACACCCAGGACACCGCCGTCCTCTCCATCCAAAGCTATGAACCAGAAGGCGAGATGCCAGTGAAGCTGAGTGAAACCATAGGTTCAAAGTCTCCAGATTAGCCCCCACTAAAGTATAGAATACAAAATGTTAATTTGAACTCATGCTTCTGGGACAAAGTGAATACATGTAAGTTTAGGACTTTAACAAAAGTATGTCTGAGGTTCTAAATATGTTACACAGTCAAAAAGGTTTTAACTGTGTTTGTGGGTTTTTCTTTTTCACAACAAGAATAAGTTAATTAAACTAACATAAAAAACACGCTCTAAACTAACGAAAAACACACATAGGTGCAAACATGTACAAACTTTCACAACAACATTATTGTATTTGACAGGATAGACTGGATGCAAATATCTTTAGCTCTGCGCTTTGTCATTTTGCCTTAGAATCAGGAGATTATGTCGAAAGACTTGGAGGATTGGAGTGACTCACTCAGGATGCAACCGAGTCGATTTCATTTTTCTGAACTTTTTTTTTAAGTAGAAGAACCTCATGTTTCTTGGTTGAATTACTTATGTATGAAACACCTCTAACTTCGTCTGCCATCTAGTGGACATGTTACGACTAGCACATTTTGATTCGGTGTTAAAATCAAATATGAATATGTTTGGATACATTGAAGAACATGTGAAAAACATTCTTTATGTTTTGGGATCTAACCTAAAAAGATTAAATCATATGTCATTGTACAACAGTAAGTGGCAGAGTGATTTTGAATATTTTATAAAACTTTTTGTATTTAGTTGAATTGAAGTTTTGTCCATTTTCTTTTATTGTGAAAAAAATAAGTGAGGGGGAAAATTTTATTTTATTTCTCTTTAAAAAA
Organism: Poeciliopsis turneri; assembly: GCA_922788865.1. Classification (NCBI taxonomy): domain Eukaryota; kingdom Metazoa; phylum Chordata; class Actinopteri; order Cyprinodontiformes; family Poeciliidae; genus Poeciliopsis; species Poeciliopsis turneri. The sequence continues at coordinate 2,078,067 of CAKLNU010001118.1, read as the reverse complement.
AAAAAAGCAAAAACGAATAGAATTGATTCTAAGTTAGTAAATAATGATCAGGATAGATCAGAAATTGTGTTATGTTTTAATCGCTAGAAAATTAGCTAAAGATTAGAAAATATACTCGTGTGAATAAATTTTTTCCGGGTTACTGTCATTTAATTCCTTAAAAATAAAAGACTGTCTAATACAGCTTAAAAACCCAAGACGCAGTTTTGTCGAAATCCATCCAAATCGTTGTGTGAGATTATGATATTTAAAAATATAAATCTTACGGAAGTTTTATGAAACAGTCTCTGTATTGCTTGAATCATAATTTTGAATGAAATTACTGAGTCACCTATTAAAGGAGCTTTATTTTTGAAATGTTGCAGCTGACGAAGTGTGTGCCTCATTTCCGCTTTCCTGTGATTGGCTGGCCTTTCTGTAGCTGCTGATGTGTTGTTCGGAATTTAGCAACTCTTCTCTGGTTAATTCAAACCGAGTATTTCGGTGCTGTTTTGTAGTTTCATCGAGTGAAAACAATGCCTTACTATCAGACTTGGGAGGAGTTCGCTCGGGCAGCAGAAAAGCTGTACCTGGCGGATCCAATGAAGGTAAAAGAAAAGCAAAATAAACGAATGATTTGCTTGAAATAAGCGCTACCGGCTAACACGCTGCTTAGCTGGCGACGCGGTGACGCTGACTGCTGACTCTCCTGTTTAACTGTAGAATCTGTGGTTGTATGTACAGGTCAGGGTGGTGCTGAAGTACAGACATTGCGATGGTAACCTCTGCATCAAAGTCACAGACAACGCCGTGGTGAGTCACAACCAGAATCCAGAGAACCAGGGATTAACTTTAACGCCGCAGTCTTGGGAAGTTGGCTTCTGATTCGCAACCTCCTTATCTGCTATTTCACAACTTTCAATTAGCTTGGACTGAATTGAGTGAGTGTTTCACAAACTGAGCTGTAGAATAATCTATCTGCCTATAAAAACAGGAAACCTGCAAACCTTTGACTTGAGTAGAATAAACAGGTTTGATTGCTTTCTATTGGTCAGTTTTATTGACTGACTGGCTGTTTTTGGGACAAAAACAAGACAACACTTGATTTCCACACCCTAATCTCCTACTGTGAGTTAAAAAAAATTTTTCTAAATGTTGCAAACTAAATGTTTGGTTTTCATCTGCGAGGTAGGGAAAATCAGAAACTTTTCAGTGTCACACAGGTTGATCTGTCTGAAACTGACTGGATCGCCATGGTAACACAGGCTGAACTCAAACCTTCCTCAAGATAATCAGAGAAGTTGTTTGTAAGAAGTCCAGCCTGTTCCACATCTTCTTCCACATCAAGCTGAGTTTTGGACCGAAACTGATATGACATCAGATGTATGGATGCTTGTCTCACATTAGCAAATTTTTGAAGTTCTGAAGTGATATCAAATAAATGTATGATAATGAAGAAAGTACTATAAGAGTTGAAGTTGAAATTCTAGACTTACAGCGACGGTGCAACTTTACAGATTTCTCCTGTTTCTGCTTTTTTTGTAACAACTAAATACAAATGTTTCTGTATTGAGCCCTTTCAGTAGAACTTCTACTAAAATCTCTCTTGTTGGAAAGCCAGAATCTAATGGATAGATGAAACAATTATCTGGGTGATTTAAATTGATGTTATTTACTGACCTGACAAAAATCAGCCCCTTGGTCTAAGCTTCACTTTGTACAGAGGGTTTGAACCCTCGACTATTAAGAAACGATCGCTTGCTGGATGCATAGACTCTGCAGAAGTTTTAAATTTTATCCAATTGCTAATATTTGGTTGTGACAAAATGCAGTTGTTTGATACTATGAAGTTTACCGGAAATTGCTTGTGCACTGTGAAGAGAGATGTGCTGAGCAGAACACAATGATTTTTAATGTTAATTCAATATTTACAAGCGTCTCCAGCGCCTAATGTGTGGCTTCATTCTGCCATTGGTAAACTGCAATGACATTTTGCCATTGTAGAATGCCAGGATACAATTCTCCTGTAGTCAAGACTGGCGACAGATAAACTGAAGTTCAATCAGAGAAATCGAGTTCAGTTAGAGAAATCTCAGACGGGGCACTGAAGGGAGATGAAAATCCACCAGAATCACATTTGGAGTCAATGACAAGGCCAGTTATTTATTTAAAATGACAATATAAATGTGCAAAATTGAAACATAATCTACAAGAGATCCTCTGAACCAGCCAACAGTCTGGTAGTTATATTCTCCAGAAAGACTGACTTTTGATTTTTATTTGACTTTTTTTTTTTTTTTCATTTCACCAGCCAAATGAAACTTTTTGTTGTTTCCATTTAGGACAAGAAAAAATATGAACTATTTATAGTTTCTAAAATCGCTTGCCTTTGATCTCTTTCAATGAACGTCAGGCCACTCATTCAGGTTGTATTTAAGGTAGTTTCTGTAAATGCTTTGACTAACATAAGTTGTATTCTACTCCTAATTTTTCCTTTTATGGCTGTATTTGTGCTGTGTATTTCTTTCTTTATTCTGCATAGTGTATTCCAATTAGGTTGTGATATCTTTAGTTTAGATTTGTAATTTTCAGTGTTCCGCTGCCATTCTTGGCCAGGTCTCTTTTGGAAAAGAGATTTTTTTTAAATTATTTAAAGAGACATACCTCATTAACTAAACTTACTTCAGTAATTTAACATCTGACTGGTGAAGCTTTTTAATGCTACTAGTCTGGTACGTTTTGATCAATTCCTTCAAAAGATTCCTGTCTCTGGCCTCAGGTCCTATATGTTCCATCCTTACAGTGTCTACAGTACAAGACAGACCAGGCTCAGGACGTGAAGAAGATTGAGAAGCTCCATGGAAAACTGATGAGACTCATGGTGTCCAAGGAGACCCACAGTGGCTCCATGGAGACGGACTAACACGCCCTAGATGCACTTTGTTTTTGGAACGCCGGGACTAATTTCAGAGGACTTGTTTGTTGTAGAGCACAGAGAGGCTCCAGTGGAGGAGACTGAGAGACACTGGTCACCCAGAGGGGATGTGGAGGGAATAATCTGATTGGCTACACTGATGGAATAATGTCAGAGGAGAGATTAATATTCGGTGTATGTATTTTTTCTCTGAGGATTTTGTTTTATCCCATCTCAGTACATTAAATACAATCAGATTTTGTTTCCAGACATTCTAAACACACATCTGATAGTATTAGTGGAAGCCAGTGTAGGCTGTTGAGATGGTTAAGGAACTAGAAGACGATGGGAGGAAAAATATCTACTTTAGAGGAGGCTACATTTCTTTTCTGTTTTCAGGGGGGTAGATTTTTGTCTATGCCTCTATGATTTCATTTTGATGCTGTATTTGATTTCATTTTGCATTTTCCTTATCTACTTCTGCTCATATGAAGCCGTCTCCTTCGCAAGCGAAGAAGAATCCAGTTTTTACAGAGAAATCTCCACATCTCCGAAAGCCAGAGTGATTTCAATAAATGTTTATTTTCTCTGGTACAATCAACATCCCTGTTGTAGTTTTTCTAATGTTAGCATTGTTGCTTCCTGATGCTACTTCCCAGGTGAGAATAAGGAGCCCCAACCCAGGAGACGGCATGTGGAGTCAACAGTTCTGAAAGATGTTCGTTCAGTTGTTTCACTTTGTGACTACAATAAGCCCAAATAACTGAACCTACAACAGAAAATTACAGAAATAAAAGGATTTAGGTAACCAGCAGAACCTTCTGATCTTTGAAACAGACAAAAACAAATTTAGATTTTTGGAAGAGAACATTGCACATCAGTGTGGTTAATATTATCATCATAGTACATCTGTAGGACTATTTGACGGTATACCTTATAGACACAACTCCTTATATATTTCAGCATAAAGATGTTTGAATTATAAGCAAACTCAATTATCAGCATGCATGCACATACAATTTAATAATGACATTCTTTCACACAATAGTCATAAATGACAGGCATACTGGAAATGGAGCAATTTTTTTTACACATGCATCTGAGGGTTGCATCATTTTTTTCCGATCAAGTTCAGGAGAAGAAAAATTTTAATTCATTTTATAAAAATATTTTCTGAGTCATTGTTTTTATCTAAATGATTTAACTCAAATGTATAATATGGAAAGTAGCTATTATATTTGATTACTGTCAATTGGAAAGTATAATTTAGTTGTTTTTTAATGGAAAATATGATTTATTGTGCCACAGTGAATACATCACAAAACACTACATGTCCCATCATCCTCTTCTCAAGCTCAGCTTCCAAGAGGGAAAACTCCTCCTGCCTGTTTCCTCTGTTCGTGCTCAGTGGGATTTAAACTGTGTGGACAATATAACTGAATGTGAGAAAGTCGTGAAGTAAAGAACTGTGCAGGAATAAAGGAAAGCGGCAGAGTTTGGGAATTAAACGAGCATAATAACGACACCGTCCGTCCAACTGTCCGTCCCACTGTCCGTCCGCCGCGGCCCGTCTGCCTGTGAGCCTTCCTCCTGCTGGCCTGTGGGACTTCAGGTAAAAACCTTTCAACTTGGGAATTCTCCCATGAATTAATGAACAGTGAAAGCTGTTTTCTCTGTATTATACACGAGGCAAAATTAGAGAGTCGTTTAAGTCCCCAGAGACAGTGTTGCGTTCACTGGGCGTAGGAACACAACTTCAATGAGACGGACGTCCACAGAAAGAACAGCTGGACTCTTCCATCTTATTCTAGTAATAACATGTTCGGCTTTGCGTTTGCGGGGTCTGCCTTTAACATACATCGAGTCGCTACCTGTAAGCAGGGGGAAATGTGTTGTTGTGTTGCAGGAAGGAGAAAGCAGAAAGAAGAAACTTTTAAACCATTTTTAATGAAGGGCAGTCTGCTCCAGAAAATAGCCATGGATTTCCTGCGTTCAGGCTCCAGTCGGGTCACTGAACTGCGTCACAACGACATCCAGAGACCCGGGAGGCTGTTCTCTCAACCTCCGCCCCGGTTCCGCCGGTTAACCGCAGAACCTGAACGTCTTCATGGAAACAGGAGTGATGGGGTCCATGTCGGTGCGGAGAAGCTTCGTCATGCAGCTCTCAGGCTGGGTCAGGGCTGCCCTGTAATCCCGTCAGCTGGTCCCAGACACAACAACGCAGACCCTGTTTCGGTCCACTCAGCCTCCCGCTGGGTCTGGAGCCAGAGAAGGATTGTGGCTCAGCTTTGGGTCACACCACAGACTCATGGGCTTATCCGGTTATTCTGAGTCAATCTCTATCTGAAGTCGTTGAGACCTTTTCCCAAACCCACACATTTTTACTTTAGTTTGAAACTGGGGAAAATTGGATTTTTAAAATCACACAAAACATGAAACAAACTAGTGATCCTAAGCCTGCATCATGGTGTTCATCATAACAAGTGTAATGTTTATTTTGATTTAGTTTGGCACTCGTAAATTCTGAGGTGTGATGAAAGTATTTATGTTATTGTTACTTTTAGTTTTTATCTCCTGGTTCCATAAGAACATCATTTAAAGTCATCCATCCTAAATGTGTGCAGCTTAAATTGATCAAATTTACACTGCATCTAGCAGTGTAAATTTGAATGATCGTCTATTGATCATTCAGACGAGCTCTGAATGATCAATAGTTCATTGAAGTTCTATCAGTTCATCAGATTGTAAACATTTTACAACCCAGTTCAGCCTCTCTTTTCTCCAGTAGTGGACCAGGAGTATGAAAGTCCAAGGCAAAAGACTGATAGGGGCTACTTCTTCACAGACTTGCTGCTCAGACCATATGAACCCACTGCATAGGGAGCTGCTCCTTCGTTTCCATGGTGTTCTATCTGGGATTTTCTTCATCATGAATATTTACAGTCATCAAAACCCACTTTTTAGTCAGGGAGAGTTTAGCGTATCCGTACAGCTCTAGAAAACTTAGCATGCTCTGCTACCATTCAGTGTAAACAATGCACCTAGACAATAGGGTGTGGTGTTTGACACAATCCCCAGAGGTCCTTTAAAACTTACATTTATGTCTACAGCCATGTCAAAATCATATGATGCCTTGTTTCGATTCAAGTTCCATTTATACTGTCCGTGATTGTCATTTAAAAGTAAGAAAATAACCAACAAAATATTAAGTAGATGGTTTTTTTTTGTTGTTGTTTTGTTTTTTTTAAATCTTTTTATTAGTCCAAAATTTTTGGAAATATAAACTGAAAGTTACTCCCAAAAAATACCTAATAAATAATGAAGTAAGAGACATTTTCTTCATAATTATTCACAATTGCTGTTCAGTTAAAAGAATCTTTGATTAATAAATAAATAAATGGTCCCTATGTTTACTTTCTGCTAAAATACTGATAAAAAATCTTGTTCATTGGTTTTGCGATTGTAGTTACACCAAATTATTCTGACAATTTTCTTTCATTAAAAAAAGTAACATAACGTAACCTTAACAGGTAAGTATGTTTCATTCAGAATGGCTAAAATGTGTCCTTGGTAATCCATCATTTTTATATGTTATTAACGTTTTTAGTATTTATGGTAAACATCATATTCACACCACCAAGCATTTACAAGAAAAACCTTATTTCCAGATTGTATTGTCTTTTATCAATTATTATATCAAATGTGTATAAGCTAAAATTAGCAAAATGCTAAGGTTAGCTTATTCTGTGCGCATCTTGTGTTTTAAGTTCTGTCTTTCTTTCTTATTGTATCTTTTAGTGACTAAATGAAAAGTTTATTAACAACTTTATGTCTGATTCTGTTCATATTTAATTTCTCTACAGAAACATAATGTTCACAGCACTGCTGGTTGCCCTGGTGATCGGAGGATTGATTATCTTCCTGGTTCAGAGGCGCAAGAACCAGGTTCTGAAGACTGAGGATGGTTGGTGGGGGGCTGGAGCGCCCTCTGATGGTGAGGAAGACCTCACCATCCGGTCTTTTAAAGTAACCACCAGTGATGAGGAGTTGGAGGTGAGCTAATCAAACGCACCTTAGATCCCGCAGTATCCTTTCCAGATCTTCATCCTGTCCTCCCTCATTTTGTTGTCCCTGTTGTCTCTTAGGACCTGTACAGGAGGATGGACCAGACCCGTCCTGTTCCCTCGCTAGAGGACAGCCAGTTCCATTATGGCTTCAACTCCCACTACCTTCAGAAGGTGGTCTCTTACTGGAGAAAGGACTTTGACTGGAGGAGACAAGTGGACAAACTGAACCAGTACCCACATTTTAAAACCAACATTGAAGGTGAGACTTCACAGCTGACACATTCATGAAGAAGTTACGCAGATAACCTTGACCTCTTTCAACTTCTAACCAGGCATTGACGTTCATTACGTGCACGTAAAACCCAAGACGGTGTCTGAGGGGACAAAAGCCATTCCCCTCATAATGGTCCATGGCTGGCCCGGCTCATTCTATGAGTTCTATGGGCTGATCCCCATGTTAACAGAGCCTTCGGATCCCGGTCAGCTTGTGTTTGAGGTGGTGTGTCCGTCCATTCCAGGCTACGGCTTTTCTGAAGCACCACGGAAGAAAGGTCAGTTTGGAAGGACTCACGCTGAATGTTGACTCTTACTCAGTATTAGAGAGTTAAAGTATCGTGGCAGTTGGGATAGTACACCAGTAAAGGTAAAGGTAACGCAGTTACCATGTCAGTTTCATGTCAATAAAAACAAGGTAAAAGTACTGCTGGGCCTGAATACTCTGGCACAAGCCAGGTGGTTTAACCTACAAACACTCAGCCAGTGTTTGTGAGTCTGGGGGACCCACTACATTTTATTGTTGTTATTAAACACAAACAAAACATTTTTACCATGCAAAATACTTTTTAAAATGCATAAAAGGTGTTCACTTTATTTCAATTGCTTCAATGTAAACATGCTTGGTTTTTGTCTTCTAACTTTGACATAAAAACATTTTGTTTAAAAAGAACCAGTTCCTGTTTATTATGACAAAAAGTTGTGAATTAAAAGAAGAGCAAAATTTCTATTCAATATGCACGTAAACACTTATGTTTACCTTTAAATGTGTCTGTAAGGCTTTATGATAAGTTTTTTTTTAAATTTTTTTTTTATTAGAAATTCCACCCATAAAGAAAACAAGTTGAACATATCACTGTAGGAATGTGAATGTATCAGCTGTGATGCATCTGGCACATGCACATAGCGTCAATGTTTCAACTTTATCCAGAAAACCAGGTGCCGATAAGAGGATTCACATCCACATAAACATCCTTGAACTTCAATCAGTCTGATGTCTTTTATTGACTCCCGTTCATCTTAGTTATTACATTTATCCTTGCTGATAATACTAGCCATTACAAGTCTATTCCTAAGCCTACCCTTAACCAAAACTTCGTTCACCCCATTCCTCTGAACCTAACTAGTATTGGAAGGGTTGTAGTTCTCAGAAGTTCTCAGAGTTTGCAGTAACTGTAACGTTTCTCCCTCTGCCCTTGTATGAAAAGGTTTCGATTCTGTGTGTGCTGCACGCATCTTCCACAAGCTGATGAAGCGTCTCGGTTTCCAGCAGTTCTATGCTCATGGAGGAGACTGGGGCTGGCTGGTCACCACTAACATGGCTCAGCTGGAGCCCAAGTATGACTCAACACTCCTGGTTAATGACAGGTCCAGCTTAACTACGGTTCACACAACTCTTCAACGTCTTATTTCCTTCGCTCCCCTTAGAACTGTTAAAGGTCTGCACGTGAACTTTGCTCCGCCCTCCAAGCCGGGACTGCTCATGACTTTGTCCGTCATGCTCGGTCGCCGCTTCCCTAAGTTGTTCGGATTCACTGAAACAGACGTAGAGCGACTCTACCCCTGCATGGAGAAGCTGGTGTTGGAATCCATCAAAGAGTCTGGCTACATGCACATCCAGGCGACCAAACCAGACACAGCTGGTGAGAAATGATCATTCTACGCATTTTATTCTCCCTCGTGTCAGATGTTCTTGAAGTGTTTTGTCTTAAATCCCAAATAGCAGTGTTTGTTTTGACTGTCAGGTCGCGGGCTGAATGACTCTCCTGTCGGTCTGGCTGCCTACATTCTGGAGAAGTTTTCCACATGGACACATCATGATTTCAGGAGCCTGGAAGACGGAGGACTCACCAGGTTAGGAACAGGTGTTAAAGGGAGACGTTTTTCTCATGTTGAGTTAGGGATGGAACAGTAAATGTCCAGTACATCCCTGTCAATTCAGCACCAAACATATAAAGCCTTGACGGATACCTGAACTCCTGAAGGAGATTTATGTGTGGAAAGAGTCCAACTTCAAAAAGTGACACTTAAACTAGAAACACTGCACATCTTTCAACAGCAAAATTAACATATCTTTCTCTAAACTATTACTATATTACTCACCTGATACATTGTAAAGCTGAATGTGAACAACACTGATACTGGAGAAAAGGTTAGGTTATGTCCAAATCCAGCCGCCTGGAGCATCCAGTCAGGCCAAAGTTCATATGTAATGTAAGGAGATGAATCTCCATGGATGAGACAGCAGACCTGCTGCATTCAGGGTCAGCTAGATACTATGTGTGGGAGTTCATTAACATCTTTAATTGAGTTAATCACACGGACTGTCATTAATCACAATTGGATTTTAGTCTAAAAACCACATATACGCAAAATAAGCAACATTTTCAATTAAAAAAAACATTTTTACTGCTAAATTCATGGATCAGGAGCTCATGATCATTCAAGGAGCTCCTTTAGAAATGTGGACTGTGGACGCTGATGACATTAGCATTGAAGGTGTCTGTGCTGCTGCTGCATGCTTAGCATTAAGATGCTATTTTAGGTTTGATTAGCTTCACTGATAGGCTAAGTCCTTTTAGCACAACTTGGACATAACAACAGTCTTCTCCTGTGTCCCATCAGATTGTTTTCTGCAGCAGGATTTAAACCAGTGGGTCAAGAGAAGCGGTTTTGTCGCCCGTCGTTGTTGCTTGCTGATGTTTTTTGTGTGTCAAATTTACGGGCGAACCAGAAACACAATACAAAGGTTCCGCCTCGGGAGTTTTATTTATTTTAAGTTTTTTGGTACTTACATATGACTGAATGTTTTTTTTTTTGTTTGAAGCATAAATTCTGGGCACCATTTCACCTCCAGATGCTGTAATTAGTAAAAACCTGATCCATTCCTCACAGAAAGTTCTCTCTGGATGACCTGCTCACCAACGTGATGATCTACTGGACTTCAGGCTGCATCGTTTCTTCAATGAGGTTCTATAAGGAAAACTTTGGCAAAGGTCTAGACGCACCCCATGCTAAGTGAGTGAAAATCCAGTAAGATATGTCAAATCAGAGAAATCAGAGCCTTTAATGTTCAAACTATAAAGTAATTCTCTGCTTTGCTGAGGGCTGTTGTTATTATTCGATCGCTTTCTGTTCCCAGGATACCGGTCTTTGTTCCCACGGGCTTCGCCTGCTTCCCCAACGAGCTGATGCATACGCCTAAGCTTTGGGTCAAACAGAAATACCCCAACCTCGTCAGCTATTCTCCCATGCAGCGCGGCGGCCATTTCGCTGCCATGGAGGAGCCCCGGCTGATGGCGGAGGACATCCAGCAGTTCACAAGATCAGTGGAGGAGATGATGAAGAAGAAGAAGGAGTAGAAGGTCGATGGATAAGATGCCAAATGTTTTCTCCTGCATTTAGCCAAGAAAGGAGGTGATTTCCCCCCCCCCCTCCCCCCCCTCAGTGGAATCAGAAGATTTTAGTGGATTATAACAACACATATTTGGGGCATATAGTATTCAAATACCCACACACCTAGCTGAAAGCAACTAAATAACTAGAGGTCTTTATATTACAGTTAATTGTTGCAGAAGACATGTATTTCAGAAAAAATGTTACATAAATCATTATTTCTAAAGTTTTCCTGTTCTCTTTCAATCACGGAGTAGTAAAACTGACTGGTTTTAGAGCAGGTTTGAGTTGGTAGACCAGCTGTTTTGTGGATATCCAGGCACTTCACTCACTGCAGCCTGGAGTGTTGAAAAGAGTAGAGTGAGCAGCTGCAGATGGGATGTCAGGGGGCAGCCAGTGTTATTGTGTTGACAGCATAGACAAGGTGCCAAGCATTCCTCTGACTGATAGCAGAAGTCCTCCACACTCAGACCACAGCTTTGCTGACCAGACAGGTTTAATATTCAGCTGCGTTGCCGTTTAGATGCATTTCTGTTTTCTTGGAGTCAATTAAAAAATAGGAGTGGCTCTTACTTTGCTTCGACTTTTTATTATTTGACCAGGTATTAGTGATGTAAGTAATTGATGAAAGGGGCTGTGTTATGCAACATGTACTTTTTTGAGCTTATATCATGGTATAGTGTTATTCTCTTATAAAACCATATTTGAGTGTTGCTTAGATTCTTTCTTACACGTTTCAGAAATAGTTTAGTCTCCATAGCAACCATTCAGCTGGGCCATGTTGGCCCTTGCTCCGCCTTCGAGACACATCTCCTCCTCAGAGCTGCAGTTTCCAAGTTTCCATCTCACAGAGCAGCCACAAGTTCCCCACTCAGCTCCTTCAGAGCAGCCAGCAGCAATTAGCAAACACCTGGTGAGACTCGTCTCAGTGAAACGTTGGTAAAAATGTTGTTAAAGGGTTAATAGAGGAGTGCTGTTGTGATGATTTCCGGAAGGCGGAGTTTCAGGAACAGCGGGAGTTTTTAAAGAGACAAAGGCCCAATTTCAAGGAATGAAATAACAAAGTCAAATTTCTTAAGTCATATTTGATGAATGTTTCATTTTCAGAACAACTGAAAGTAACAGTATCATTTTAGAGCACAATCAAGTGACTATTTGTGTGGAAAATACATAATGCTGAATCTTTAATGAGTCAAACAAAAGTCTTATCAATCCACTAACAATTAAATGATAAGTGACCACTTTCTTGAAAACCTGAGTTTTCTCTTGTACCAAGAGGGCCAACCATCTTTGCATAACATGAAGAGCTAAACTTTTCATAATATTCTGAATAAAAGATCAATAAACAATTCAATTTCAACCTTATTTGGTGTAAAATGTAAGAAATGCTGACTGAGTAAACCGTTTTTTGTTCTTTTTTGTTACTGTTCTGGAATGGCCCCGCCATCTTTATTTCTGTCTCTGGCTCTGCTTATGGATGCCCAGCAGCACCCTCTGCTGGATGGCGACCACAGCACAACCTCTAACAGAAAGTCTGGACGTTATTAGTTCATCGTTTAGCAACAGTTTCAATTGATTACCAGGTGTGTCTTATTGAAAAATGGTATTTCTTCTGCCAAAGAATAATGTGATGAGTGGTAAAAAATGTATACATAAATGTACACATAAACAAAATAATCACTATTAAATCTATTTAGTTTATCTATATAATGCCATTTCACAGCAAATGTCGACTCGAGGCACTTTACAAAAAAATATTTCAATTGAATCATACATTCTAATTGACCCTAGTTAGATAATATGAAGGTATAAATAATCACACAATTATTTAACAATAATTACTATATCTGCTGTATAGCAAACCTGCTGAGTCATTGTTTTATATTGACAAGTCCATTTCATAATAGATCTACATGATCTTTAAAGAAACATAAGCTTGTAGTGGTAGAAAATACAGTGATAAAGTTTAGAGTTTGATGAAGACTTGGATATGCAATTATTGATCACTTATTGGAAACAGAAGAGTCTTACATGAAGATGGAGATGGAGACACTTTATGTTGTCGAATGACATATTTAGATGATTTACTTGAAAGTGAATGAAGGCTTTTTTTTCTTTATTAATGAAAAGTGCAAAAATTTCCAACATCAGGATTTTTTTTTACAGTAGAAATATATTTGAAATTTAGCAGATGTTGACATGTGAGTTTTACTATTTCAATAGTCTAACCCAAACTTTTAGCAGTGTGTTGTATACCTTCAGATATAATAAAAACTAAAACTAAAAGTGTTTTTACTGCTTTTTTTCTCTCTAGTTCTTTCTGTCTCTCAACAAAACTTACAGCTGAGTGTTAATCCAGCCATTTAATGTAACAAAAACAAAAAAACAAGAACATGGAATAAAACATATGAAGTGACACTAGCAATTAACTGAGCAGTAAAGTCCTGGTGAAATCCAGACTTTAATCTGGAGAAACTTCAATCTGTGGAACTGAATGAATCACTTGCTGCTGGTGTTCAGTAGCTCTACGTCTCAGTCAATAAGGTTAACAGACTTAGGTCCAAGTCCTTAGAAGGACATCCAGAAAACCAGCAGTGGGACCCAAGACTCCATTATTTTCAGTAATATCTGTTTACATCAAAAAGCAAAAACTATTCTAAGACAGAACAATCACTGTTAACTAATTCATCACAGAGCTGATGGATGCTTAAATTTATCAGCTGAAAGTAAATCCAGATCTGACTACATCCATAAATGTCTTCTGTGAATAATAATAATAAAAACAACACAAAAACTTAAATCCCATTGAGTTTAAAAGCCTGACAGCCTGGGGATAAAAACTGTTAGTTACGACAGCGTAATGAAGCTATTGTAGACGGAAAAATAGGAGGAGTTTATTTTTGCCAAAAAAAACTCAGAAATTGTGAGATTAACCTCAGAAATGTTCTTGTAAAATCTTGGAAAAGTCTAAAATCTTCAACTTATGGAAATCTTCTGCATTTCAAAAGTTGAAAACGTTCAACTTTTGAAACTCGTAAATTTATGAGTTTTTCTAGGAATTTTATTTTGTTTTTTTCTCCAACAAATGTCCTCCTTTTTTCCCATCCACAATGTCCGTCATAGGCTGTCGTATTCATTCTTGTGTAAGTTTGGTAGATTCTGGTTGATGGTTAGAGGATTCTGCCTCTCCTCAGACAGGATATACAGGCCTGTTATGCAGATATCATAAATTGTTCTTCTTTAACCTTTTCATCAGAAGTGGTGACCAGCAGAGCATCACTGCTGGAACACTTTATTCTGATCTTGTTCATCTTCCAAACTCTTGACTCTTAATTTTTCTGTGTCCTTAAATCAGGGTGAAAAACCACACAAATGTTAAGCAAACTTCTCTCCACGCCTGCCCGTGTTTGGTGAGGTTTAATGTCGCGCTGCCCCATGCCTCAGATCCCACCCCTGTCCAGCTGCTAGTAGAGCTCTGAGTTTCCCAAGGCCCCCCAGAGCCCCCGACCCGGGACAGCCTCCCAGCGCTGCACTCCCCCAGGCCCTGACTGCCTGCCCGCCTGCTCCTCTTGGCAACCGAACGGCCAGGGGAGGATCAGGATGACCGGGCGGCCGAGATAAGGACCACATGAAGTTTCCCGCATTACCTCACCCGATTAGGAAAGGAGCAGAGAGAGACGCAGAGCGAGGGAGAGAGGGGTCATGCTGGGAGGAACTGAGCGGTCGGTCGGGGAAGAGCCCAGAGCCTGCAGTGTTCGCCAGCGGCCTGATGGGTCTGGGTGGATGCGGGGCTTCCTCCTGCGGAGCTTCGGATTAACCAGATAGAACCGAGCCGGACCAGGAAGAGACGTGATGAGTACTTTCAGCTGTTTGAATCAGTAGCTTCTTTTGAGATCCAGATCAGGCTTTAAAGATGAGAAGATGAAAAGATGACCTGGGGTCAGGTGCTTTGTTGTGCTTTCACTGAATTACCTACTAGACAGTATGAACTTTCCTCATAGCAGCCTGCTGCGGTCTAAAGCAAACCTCAATCCGGCCAATGAAAACACACCGAGCCACGGTGATTTAAGTCCTCCCGACGCGCTGGGAATCTGCTGCGGCTCTCCAGCAGAACCCATGGCGGTCAACCCTCTGGAAGGGCTCATGTCGGTGACGGTGAACCAGCAGCTGGTGCATCAGAGCCCCGCTGCAGCAGCCGACCACCCAGCAGCGCCACAGGGACACAGGGAGAGCACCACCAACAGCCGCCAGGAACCCAGGAAGTGGGTCAGTTCCTTTTCTCTAGTTTAACTAAAACATCACCCTGGTTTGAGAAACTATGGCAGAACAACAGAGCAGAATTGAATAAGTTATTATCTAATCATCAGAACCATCCTATTGGTATTATTTCTTCCTGTAGGACTAGTTGAGAGATATTGGATATGCTGATAATGTGGACATTTGGTCATAGATTCAAACTATTTATATATTTATATACAGCTCTGGAAAAAATGAAGAGACCAGTTGAATTTATTAGTTTCTCTGATTTTGATTTTTATACTTATATGTCTGAGTAAAATGAACAATTTTCTTTTATTCTATGAACTACTGACAACGTGTCTCAGAAATTTCAAGAATTTTGTATTAATTTATTTGCAGAAAATGTGAAATGGTTAAAATAACAATTATTTGTACTTTCAGATCTCAAATAATGCAAAGAAAATAAGTTGATATTCATTTAGAAACAACAAAACTAATGTTTGAACTCAGTAAGAGTTAAGAAATCAATATTTGGTGGAAGAACCAGCAGGTTTTCAGTGGGGCTCAGTGCAGTGGGCTCTTCATTTTTTACAGAGCTGTATATATAGATATCTATATATATCTATATCTGTATAGATATATATAGATATATATGTATATTTTTGTTATTAATCTACATACAAAAATGTAAACAAATTGTTCAAAGAATTTTTTATCAAGTTCACAGTATCTTAAGATTTATTTACTTATTTTCAACAAGATATAGGAGTTGGTTTAAAATCAATATAGATAAAAACTGGCACTGGCATATTATTTCTCTTACATCACTGGAAATATGCCTTGTTATAATGAAACAATCTGCTAGAGAAACAGGCACTTTTTAAATCAGTATCTAGATATTATTCACTTCAAATAAGCTACGATATATATTTTTAAAAAAATTTATTTCTGACTTTTAAGCTATGATATTTTGCTGAAAATTATTTTAGCGTTATTTCCAGTGCATTAAGATATTAGCAGTAGAAAAACAAATACTTGGGAAGATTGGATGTTTTTGCAGTGTATTTACTTACTTTTTTGCTTTGTTTTACTTAAATTATAAGAGTTTCCAATATAATGTTTCTACTTTCACTTTGCGACTGAATAAATCAAAATTCACAAATCAAATGCTTCTTCTGCTTAATAATAATAATAATAATAATAATAATTAAACAATAATAATTATTTTTATGCAAACTGCACTTAAGAAAACAATAAATAAAGGATCTTTAGTTTTCATTTAGAAGTATTTTTTAAGCAAACATCAAAAACAAGCTAAATTGTTTATTAAAACAAAAATAAGGAAAAACGATATATTTTGTTAATTCAAGGTCGTCATGTAGCTACTGGGATTGTTCTTAAGCATTAAGGTTTGATTAAGAGAATTGTTTTTGTTTTTTCTCCAGAGAAGTGTAATGAATTGATAAGCCTGCTTAATGCAGCACCAATAAATACTCTGGAAATACATGTTATGTTAGTGACATCATCCAGATATAGTTTAGATGTAAATCATGAAATGATGATTTCATTTGAAAACTGTTATTATTTCAATGCTCACTCAGATGTTTTGTGTGGAAAATGATTCATAATAAAAGTCACATTGGAAATAAATGTTCAAGCTTGATTTTCTCTATTTTCATCTCGTGCAAATCTGAAAGGAAAATACTGAACCCTGTAAAAACGAACAAATAAACCTCCTGTCTGTGGCAGCTGCTGTTTCTGTTTGTGTCTGAATCCCAACACACAGTTTGGTCCGATCAGAGTGAGAGCCGGTAATCTGAGCGGCTCTAAAGCTGACAAAACACACAGAGCCCCGTGATTTACTGACACCGTTTTAAATGGAACTGGAGATCAGATAAAGTGCCGGTTGTTTGAAGTGTGCTGTGTGTTTCAGGAGCAGACCGTGTGTGGGTCCAGGTTCAGCTCGGCTCCCGCCTGTGGCCCCGTGGTCCAGAGCAGGCCCCCACGGGCCCAGCACTCCCCAGAAAACGCAGCGCGAGAGAGGAGCCGAGTGCGCAACCTGCGGCAGGCCTTCCACAGCCTGCAGGTACACACACACACACACACACGCACACAACACACACACACACCACCACACACCACCACACACGCATACACACACACACACACGCACACACACACACACACACACGCAAACACGCAGACACACACACACACACACACACACACACACACACACACACACAGGTGTCTCAAGGCTATTTTTATAATCCCTATTTTTCTGCTCTGTTATTTTCACCTCCTTTCACTCAGAGCAGATTTTTCTCTCATCGGTTTTTATCCAAATATAAAAACTAAACATTTCCTCCCAGGCAGCTCTGCCTTCAGTCCCACCCGACACCAAGCTGTCCAAGCTGGATGTCCTGGTCCTGGCCACTAACTACATAGCATACCTGACCGAGACATTGGACCAGGACGGGGCGGTGGCAGAGCATGCTGCCCCCTCCAGGCCGGGCGGATACCTGCACCCTGTCAAAGTAAGGAACTAACAGCTGACAGTGAGTCGCCTGCTACATAAATGCTTCCATCACTGCTGGATGACATGTTTGCATCAAGTCAGATGTTTTGCTGTTTCTTCCCTCCTGGTTATATTTTTAATTTTTATCACATTATCTCTTTATTGCCTGAACCAGGAAAGGGTCCATTTTGTCTTTAGTATATAAAGTCAAACATGCAACAGAAATGTCCCACTCTTTAGTTGAGTAAAACTGCTCCAACAGACCCATCTCTCTAAGCTTTCTTAAGATATCCGTCACGTCAGATTGGTGGAGGTTCTACCATGACTTCCTGGATGAGGCCACGCCCTCCGTCACCCCCAGACTAATTAAAACACGAGAACAGAGTACAGCTCCGTCCTGCTACATAAAACACACAATGAAGCTAGCTGATTCTCAGCAGCATAAGGATGCTAATAGCTGCTGCTGTTCTTTTCAAATATTAAAGCTCTAGAAAACATGTTCAAGTAGCAGCTAACAGATAAGTTAGATCTCTTTTTATTCTGGTGGTTGTACATTCCTTTGTAATGCTGCTCTGGGCAACTGCCCACATGATCCAGTCCTTAAACCGCCATTGATGTTTTCATATTAAATCTGTGGTTCTCAGTTAAGAAAAGTTTTGGACAACTTTTCATATTTATTACATCAGGCGGTGGTGAGTTTATGATGGTTTAGTGTTTTTGTGGTCCAGAATTATTCACAACCTTGTTACATTTATGCTTAAAGTAATGTTTTCATTCAACCTATATATAGAGACGACAAAGAAATTATATTTTTAATGAATACTTCTTATAATATGTTATTTTTATCTTTTTGGAAAGAAGCCCGTCTCATTCTTAAACATAAAAACATTTCTTTGTTAAAAGAAAATAATTTGGAATCTAAATGTGCCATGTAATGACCCATTCTTTCCGTTTTGACTGTTGGATGCGTCACTTGACTCATGACTGCGTTTTCCACATACATATATTGATATGCACATCACTGGACTGGATGTGTTCCAAACAGCATCCATCCATTTCTGAGATTATTTTAATATTCATGAGTTTAAACTTGCATGTTTGTTGTATTCGAGCTGTAATGACCAACGCTGACCTTTTGTCCCGCTCTGTCCTCAGAAGTGGCCCATGCGTTCCCTGCTCTACTGTGGCACTGTTGGAGATCTGCTGTCAGCCAATCAGAGGCCTCGGCATGGCCACGACCCGGCCCAACCTCTGACCCCCGACGAACAGCGGTAACCCGATTCCAGACTAGTTCATCAATCTAGTCTTCAGTTGCCCTGATGAGATCAGGAGGAAAAAACTCAGTTGTTTAATAAAAGAAAAAAACCTTCTTTTTAATAACCATTTATTCAACTTTTCTGTCAGTCCTTGCACTAGACCTGGATTTACATCCTCCATCGTTCTGACTGCCTGTGTGCAGATTTGATCTGTTTTCACATGTATTGAAACCTACTGATCAAATGTCACATAAACACAAAGTTCAATGCATTTTATTAGGACATGATGTGATTTTATTTCTTGATTGTTTTTTTAATTGTAAAAAAAATTCAATAAAAAATGAAAACCACACAGCAAAATCTTAAAATCTTACCAACTATTTTTGTCTAGTTTTGTAGTCCAAATATCTTAGTTCATTTAAATAAGAAGAAACTCATTTACAAATAACTTTTCACCAAGATATAGGGGCTTGTTTTAAGCAAATCATTTCCTAATTTTGATTTTTAGTAAAGGTTATAATTTCACCAGGAGATTAGTTCACCTTTGACTTTATGGTGTATTTTGTTGACTGCATAGTTTTTTATGACTTTGTATTTTTGTGTTTTTATGATGTAAAGCACTGAATCATGTTATTGCTGAAATGTGCTGCACTAATAAACTAGACTGACTGCTAACATGGGGAAAATATCTGGCTTAAAGTGTAAAGATGATCTGCCAGTGCAACTAATATTTTTTTATTTATGTTCAATAATTATTGACTCAAAACGAGCTCCTGTTGCTTGTTGAAAAGTTTCTCGTAATTTTTCTCTGAACTGAAGTGCAGTAAGAAATCTGCATCAGAAATGAGACAAAAAAGAAAAAAACAGAACTTGGTAAGGTTTGTAGTTTTTGCAAAGTGTTTTCATTTCTATTCATCTTATCACAGAAAATCCTGATAAAATACAGCAAAGTTTTTGGATGTAATGACACACAATGTGAAAAGATCAACAGGGGCATCCAGATTTTACAGAGCAGTGTATGAAGATGCAAACACACACACACACCTACACACACGCACACACCTACACACACACACACACGCACACACCTACACACACACACACGCACACACACCATAACATGATTTAAATTTACACTTGTTTGAAAGTTTTCTTCTATTCAAGGAATAAGCACCAGACTGTCAGGAAGGGGTTTGATATGAGGAAATAAAAAGTCTGAATCGCTTGACTAATTACTCCACAAATCACAACATGAAGGAACAGTGTGTAACCAATTATCCTGATTTAACGTCTTTTCAGATTCTTTCTGTAAGCACTTGGACATCTGTGTGCTTTTTTTTTTTTTTTTTAATGAAATAAAATGTATTTCATTGCCAAGGTTTGTGTCGGTTTTCTCTTCTTCTTCTTTTTCTTTTTTAGTAGGGGTTTGTGTGGGAGTGGCAGGATGGAGGGGCCGGCGAGCAGAGAGGGAGGGATTGTTGTGGGAACGCAGCAGCTGTCAGACCACTTAGTTCTCATTACAGCTCCGCCGCAGAATGTAACCTCTCAGCTCCACAAAAACGCTGGCAGGCGCGAGTCGCGCCGTGATTGCGGGTCGCATTCGGGGGGGGGGGGGAACACCGGGAGAAAGCTAGGAACGCTCTCTGATGGCTGAGCTTCCACTTCAAGGTCAGAAAGGTCAAGGAAGCCTGATCTGGACCCGTCACCCGATGATAATTCCTAGTGATTAACCTGCAGCAGAAAGTATTCCTACACATTAATCACATCACGACCGCAAGCGCCGATGTGTTTATGGGGATCACATGTGACGGACCAACACATGCATCAACCACTGAGCACATCTGCTCTTAAGGTTGAGCGGCATGAATACATGTCGTAGAACTGCATGTATTAGATCACATGCAGTATCATGCTGATACTGCATGTGATTAATACATGCAGTATCAGCAGCTGTGATACTGCATGTATCACAGCTGCTGAGTTCTTCAGCCAGTTAGAGCCAGAAAATCAGTGCAGAGAATGAAAGATAATTAAATTATCGATCAGCTCATCAACCAGCCTGCTGTCTGAATACAATACAATACAGTACAGTATTGTATTGTATTGTACTCTATCATTAACCCCAATGTGGGAAAAATCACTTGTCACAGCAGCTCAGTAACAAATACATGCAAGTGAATATAAAAATATCTAAAACAATATGTGAACTGATGAATTACTTACAGACAAAAATATCAAACTGAATTAAATACAGGACGTTTTCAAATTTACAAGACAGATTACATGAGAAAATAGGAGTTATTATTGTTATTAGCATCCATAATGACGGTGACTATTAATGCTGTGACATGAGCGTAGAACGACAAACATAGATTTTGTGCAATTATAGAGCGAGTTCTGAAGAATAAATGTGGTGGAGAAACGATGTCATCTGTTTCCATGCAGAACAAATGAAAGCAGAGAAACTGGCCCCAATGAACAGGAGCTTCTTAAAGAGACAGAGGCCCATTTGAATGTATCAAGTTAAGTCAAATTTCTTTCAAGTCATGTTTAACATATGCAGCTTTTTTAATATAAACTGAAAGTAACAGTTACTCAGTTGTGCTATAAAATGACATTAAGGAAAATAAACAATACCTCCTTATTAACAGACATCTTAAAGCAGTACAGTATATGAACAACAGTTGCACATTTTGCTCCTCAGCTTGTTGTTTTTATGTTTTTATGTCATAAAAACAACAAAATGACCAAAATGAACACAACACCACACACACATTGTTAACTAGCACTGGCTGACTCACCAAAGCATCTGGCTTTATTACAAATTTGATTTAGTATTCACTCTTTGAATATCCAAACGAAGTCTTTAATCTGGATATATGTAAAGTGAAGTAACAGTCGTATTGTGGCGTCGGTGTGTTTGTGGGGTGAATCAGTGAAGAGCGCTGCAGCAGGGCTGAAGTCATCGCTCTCTCTGAGCAGAATGGGCTCAGCTCCACCAGCAACAGCCCAGCGTTCAAGGCTAGCTCAATAAATCTGCTCCATGTTGGGAGAGGGGAGAGCAGGGGGTCCTCTGGTTCCCATAGTGTGGACTGGTGACTAATCAGGAGTTGCTGAAGTAAAGCAGAGGTTACGGAAAAACAAACTGGACAAATGATCAAAGCAGCAATGAAAAGAAAGAAAAGCGTTTTTCAACGCAATCTGCGTTGAAAAATGCGGAATGCTCCTTTCCATTTGGTTCTGATAATATCAGCACTGCTGCATGGCTATTAGTGAATATATATATTCACACAATCGACTTGTTAAACTGTCTCTGTGTCTGACAGCATAAGGCAGATAATCTGTGTAAAAACTTGATCTCTGTCTTCTCACTGTGGCTTTATTGCCATCTGCAAAAATACAGTCACAAGCAACCAATCAGAGCCAGGAGGCAGGTCTTAGTGCTGTCAATCGCACCCGTGTATGTGGCGCTCAGACCCTCTCCCTTGCTCCCTGCTGTGCTACAGCTACTGTCACAACATGATGACAGTTTCAACAAATATGTAAAACAACATATTTGTGTTAAAGTTACATTCTGTGTATTCGGTATTATTCTTTAGCCTGATCTGATCTTTGGGATGAAAAAACCAACAAGCTGATGAATCTCTGAAATGAAGACAATGCTGGAGGTTTTGCTCCTGGTATTTTGTGAGCTACTCCTCACACACACGCACACACACACACGCATACAAGTCAATGAAAGCTAAAACTTGTGTGTGTGTGTGTGTGTGTGTGTGTGTGTGTGTGTGTGTGCTGTTGCCCATGTCCATGTACAGACAGCTATTTATGCCACTGGATCTGCTTCAACAAAGTGAGCGTCCAAGCATCTGCCCCCTCATGTTGGGAGAAAATCAGCATATTTGTGCTATCTGCAGCTCATTACGGCCGGTACACGCCGATTACAGGCTGGATTTATGGAGCTGCGAGGCCGCACTCCCACCTCCGGGTTGGCCAGACCTCTGCTGGAACGGGATGGAAGTCCAGGGAGACGCGGGCGCCGAGGGGAAGGAAGAGGAGATGAGCAGGCAAGATGGAGGAGAAACACGACATGGAGAGCAAACAACGAAAACATCCAGGCGAAGAAGGAAGTGGAGCACAGAAAAGGGCAGGGGGCGTTTTTATACTGTAGTTTAGTTTCCTCCGTTTATCATGAAGTGTTGCTCAGATTTCTGAGAAAATTTTGAGGAAACTTCTGTTGAAAACGCAGTGAGTCAGAAAAACAGCAAAGACTGGAAGCACTGCTGATTTCCAGCTTTTATTTCCAAACAGATCTGTGAAGACTGGATTTTATTCCAAAGTGAAACACGAGGAATGAGTGAAGCACAGCGGTGGAGGGATCATGCTGGGGGAGAGCTTCTCATTCTGGGGGATCAGGAACATTTATTGCATATGACATAAACCATCTAGTCTTTTCTCATAGTGATGCTCAACTACAGTCTTTTAACATGAATTATTACTACTTTATATTTCTTGACTAAACACACTAATAAAGTAATAAACAGCTGGTAGAGCAACTAGTTGCTGGAACATGTTGCTTTCTGTAATTATTAATTGCTGATCATGTACATTTGAAAAAGTCTTTAAGAATCTGTAAAAGATAATGTGTTTTGATATTTTTGTGCTTTTTTAAAATTTCTTCTGGATCATTTGTAAAAATATTAGAATTATTTGATTTGAAGTTTTGGGTTTTGAGTTGGTGTGATTTTGTTGTCTTTTTTTTTGTAATGCTTGTCGAAGCATGATTCAAATTCAACACAAAAATACTTTATTGATCCCAGAGGGAAATGAAATGCTGTTGTAACTCGTATCATTTCTAAATGCTGACGGCTGTGGATGGGACAGATCTCCTGAAGCAGTCTGTGTTGCAGCGGCTTTGATTCAGTGACTCACAGGAGAGTTGAACTTTCAAACCGTTTCCAGTTTAAAAAAACATATAAATAAATCCAGACACTGATTGGTCATTACCTTCTTCCAACATAATTCTTCAGACGAACTATGTTAGAAGAAACATCGCTTTTAGAGTCAGTGACACGTTTTACCTCACACTGTTGTCTGCAAGAAATATGTGAGCGTTTCACCACAAGAGGGCAGAAAACCCTCTGCATTCTGTCACAGTAGCAGCGTGTGTTGTTCACGTTCACATGGAATCGGTTTGAATCTGGTCCAGGTTAGAATTTGAGTATGTTGGAAGTTTTGACGGCCGTTCACACTGAGCCAGCAGAACCAGGTTCTGGTTCTGGTTCTGCTGGTTCTCTGTGTCCTCCATGACAGTTTGTCCCTGCTGTGTGGCTCCTGTCCTCACCACATCCACGATGTCTGAACCAATTTGGTGTAAACTTTAACTAGGCCACCTCGAAAGCTTCCACAAGTGGCGTGGCTTCCTGCAGTGCAGCTCACTTCACTGCAGGACGTGAGCTTGAGGTTCAGGTTGTGAACTAATGACCAGAGATTATTTTATCATAATAAATGCAATCTTTTGAAACAACATTGTATTTACTCCCTTTAAACTCTGTTTGACATCAATATATTTAATAATCGGAAACAAATGTAACAAAAAGGGACTAATACTTTCTCATATCATCCATCCCTTCATATTTCTGCACGTTTTGTTGAAGGAGATTTAAACTGATTTTATGTCCATGTAAAAACATAAAAACATCTTGCCCCCATAATCTGCGGTAACAACTGAGATGTTAATAATTATCCAGTTTACTCTGCCGAGTCATTCTGACTTCAATAAACATTGATTCACTTTGGACTCCGTTTCTGGAACGCAACGAAAGTTGCTCAACTTTACAGAGCAATAACATTGTTATTGTTGCTATACGAGACCCAGACTTTGAATATGGAGCTACTGTAACAATTACTTACAGTCATGTCTTAAACCTGGGAAAGATTCAAAGAAGCTTCACAAAGCCTATGACCAGGATTCCCACTAGATGGCACCAAAACACACAGATGACAGGTTGGTTTTTATTTTCCACATTAAACAGCAAGTCATCGTTTCAACGTCATCTCACTTTAATAATTCAGAAATCTGCTGAACCGCACATCTAAACACAGTGAAACAGAACAGGAACACGTTCATTCAGCCAGGAAGTTACATCACAACGCATCACTTCCAAAGTGTCTGATTGGTCCAGATGGAGTTCAAAGAAACATTCTGATGATGGAGGAAGGACCTCTTTGTTTTTGGAATGCATAACAAGAATTCTTGTGGATGAGATGATAAAAACATAAATATTGTTCCGAACAATATTTATTGCGTAGAGAAATTACTAAGTGTTTCACTGTGAGAAGGCCACAAAGCTACAGAATCTGTAATTACAAATAACAGTGGAAAATAACCTGGTTCTGCTTCTACAAGCGTGTTAGTGTTCACAACTCACATCTAACGTCAACATTAACAGGATGATGGAACGCTAGCTGGAAAACTTCACCCTGGAGAGAGATCGACAGACACACACACTTCAAGTAATTTCAGCCGTGGAGGATTCAAAAAGGTAAACGATCAAAAATGTACACGTCATTAAAAACTGGGAACCATGAAAAGGCTGAAACACGTCGGCAGAATTTCAAAATGTAGCGCAGAAAGATGAGCTGGTGGGCGGCTACGTTCTGATTCTGCTCCACTTTCACAAAAACAACTTTTCATGGGTTGTTTTTTTTTTTTTTTTGCATATAGAACGGCACATTTCAGCTCAGGAAATGCACGCAGGCTTCAGGTGAAAATTACAAACATAGAAAAATAAGAGATAAAATATGTTCTATTGTTAAAAATAAAAAGAATCAGAAAGTAAGTCTGGTTCTATATGCATCGGTCACTGTGCTAACATCGCTCAGGTGTTAGGACGGTGCCAACATGAACCATAAGCTTATGCAATCAGCTCTGATTGGCTGCTACCGCTGACATCACCAAGAAACTGGCAAAAAAATTACATCAAAAACACATGCTGTGACATCAGAGTTAAAGCTGCAGTAACTTTTATAAACATTGTTTTACATATTTATACTGTACTGTCACAGCATAGTGACAGTTTTAATAAGTGTGTAAACTAATTTTTATAAAAGTTAGCATGTGTACCTTTAAGCTGTGCTTACAGTCTGTAGAGGTAAACGGGCTTTGTCTAGACCCTTTTGGAAAACATTCAGATGATGCAGAGCAATGACGGAAACAAACATGGAGGCCGAGTCCCAAAGCAACAATGGACACAGAACAGCACGACATGTGGTCAAGAATTCGGATTCCAAAAACTGACAAATATTCACATTGACGCAGCTTAGAACAAACAGATAGAAAAAGGGCACTTAACAGAAGATTAAGATTTTAGAGACGTTTCTTGATTTTCCTCTTGGTCAGATTGCTGTGAAGCTGCAGTCGGGTTCAGAGAAGAGGAAAACCACCTTCATGTGAGAGAGGCGTTGATCTCATCTCATGCTAATTCTGAGTGTTGGTTACTGGGGAACCGTGTGGTCGACACGTCCAGGGAGCAGGACTCTTCAGGCCTCTATCGACTCGAGTCACTGGAGCAAAGATTCTGTGCTCTAACACAAGCATCACTGCAGGTTAGGATCCAGATCTCTGGTTATAGTTGAGAGAAAACTGACTCCCTAAGTCTGTCATCTTTAGATGTTTCTATCCTTTTAGAAGCTGCTTAATATTGATAAAGTGCAACGTTTAACACATTAGAAATATAAATATACGCAGTTATTTTTAAAATCTTAAAAATAAGATTCACACGCTGATGGTGAATTTCTGCTGCCTTACTTACTACAGACTGACAAAACGTTTCCGGTCCATGTTTCACACAGGGAGATCATTAGTGGTGCACCGCCTCCAACTTCAACTTCCTCCAGGACCATCTGACCTGATCTTGGACCATACAACAGATCGATGTGTAGATTTTAACAGCTCATCATATGAAGGAAACTTTTTTTTATCTTTTATTAGTTATTCTTACTATGACTATTTTTGGTGTCTGTTTAATGACCAAATGGTAGAGCAAACACAGGAAGTGTTTGAAGCAGAATTAGAGCTCAGTGTCATGATGTCACTGAGCTGTCTGTGGTTATTTTAGACAAGCTTGTATTGCATTTCAGTAGCTCTGAAACTTGTTACTGGCGTCTTTTTCGGTTTGGTTTCTCCTTGAGTGAAGCGTTTTGTGTGAACATCGTCATTGTGCTTCATGTTTAGTTTTCTTTGGTTCCTTTGGGACCAGCTGTGATCCATCAGTCGTCCCTCTGCTCTCTTCCTTCACATGGACCCACATTCAGAGGCAGCTAAACGGGTCAGAGGAGCAGGAAACCGAGCCGCCGTGTTGTTTCGCTTCAGTCTCTGATTTTCTTTAATTATAATCTTCATATACTGTAGAATTTGTGGCTCTATTATTGCTATAAAAATAAAGGATTTGAACGGTGCAACGATTCCCTACCTGATTCTTTTATTTCTGCCGAAGCGCGGCACCAGTCGGTGTGTTAGTGTTCGTGCTGCATGTTAGCAGCCTGAGTGAAGCAGCAGTGGCCCCGCCCTCTCCGACAGGCCACACCCTCTGTAATCAGTTTGTCTAACATCAGTGTTTTACCAGGGCGACGGGATCCACCAGCAGCTCAGGACAAAGTGTGTTTGTGCTTCTCAGATCATAAGGCTGTCTCCTGGACCGTGTGTGCGGTCAGTGTGTCCATGTCCTCGTCCTCCGTCTGAGCTCTGTCGCTCTCCAGCTCCTTGTCCTCCGTGGCCGTGTCCTCCTTGCAGCATGCTGCTCCGTTGCTGTCCTTCTTGGCCATCTGGTACGGCTGGCTGCTGATTTCTTTGGGCTGCAGAACAGAGATGATAAAAGCGATGGAACCGTGGTGTGACGGGGTGGAGAGAGAGGAAACGGAGGGTGTGAGCTACCTTCAGGGCCAGAGGAGTGATGCAGCACATCTTCTCCTTGTAGCGCTCCGGCAGGAAGAACAGCAGCGTTCCGAGGACAGGGAACACCGTTCCTGGGGTCAGCTCCCTCTCCTTCATGGGTCCTGACAGAAACAAGACAGTTACTGAGGAAACGCTGCTGCTGCTGCTGCCTTCAATAACCAGCAACACTGAAAAGTGTTCTGAGGAAAAACTATGGAAAAAACGTGAACATTTTCCATATCATGTCATAATACACCATATTGTACAAATGAGTACATTAGTGTAAAGTGGAAGAAAAAGTAAAAGGAGTTTTCAACATTTTTCACTCCCTGAATCATCACTTTGTAACTATGATTAGAACTGGAAGTTCTTTTGGGTTTAGTGAGACAAAAATGTAACCCAAACAACAATCACAGCTAAAAATAGCCCACTGTTTAAAACTGTCCTATTAAACTGGAACCTTGATCAACACATCTGCTGATGATTACTCTTAATTCATTTGAATAAAATGAAATGTTTTACTGCTCGTTTCATAATTGCTTAGATTATGTTTTTATGGAGCAAATCGCTTTGAACTGAAATGTGTTCCTGATAAACTTGACTTGATTATTTTGTCGTGCATTTCAATTAAAATGCAATTAATTAGTTACAGACCCTGCAATTAACTTGATTAAATATCTTATTTGGGACCCAACACTAACATTGTGCCAAATGTAACTTCTGATGCATTTCGTTGTCCTGTTTCTTTCATTTGAGGGATAAGAAGATTAAAAAATCCAAAAAGAGAGACTCTTTTATATCCGTCTGTAAAAGGTGGTGATAGCAGTCGTTCTGCATGGTGCTGGTGTTTCATGTCTGTACCTGTTATGAGGCTGACGAGCAGACCCACCACAACCACGGTGGCCGAGTTGTGAGCGCTGTACCACATGTAGGACAGCGAGTAGAGAGCTTCCACCCCTGTTGGTCTAAACACAGCAAATGACTGGTTACATTTACTGAAATCGTTTTCAATCTGTGTAAGAAATGCAAGCACAAGTCAGAGGTTTGAAGGGGGGTTTTCCAGGCACAGTGTCATTTCATAGCGCAGTCATAATACGGGGCCTTAGACAGAAACTCCCTCAAACCCCCAGACCCCTCCTACTAACAACCTCAGCATCAATAACATGTTTAAATATTGATAAGGTGAATCTGTGAAAGGAAGATCAGGTTTATTGACCAAGTTTAAAATCAATCACTGATTATTGGTTATTTGCTGTGATGCATTTGTAAACAAACCCAACTCAAGCACAAAGATTACACCATATTGTAGCCATGGTAACAACAATCAAACCATCAAGATGATTCTTTAAACTTTTACAAACTTCCTAATTAAATCCTAAATGTAATTTTTTTTCTCAGCTGAATGCATTAAATAAAATGTAATAACATTGTGATTTTCTATAAATGATCCTTCAAGGAGGAGCTAGGTTCAACCAGGTGTTTTGCACAGCTGAATGGTTGCCATGGAGATTAAAGGATTTCTCAAACATGCATGACACAATAAAGGCAACACTCCAGCTATGACTTTGATGACATAACATGATGTAAAGCTCAAAAAAGTTGACTTTACATAATACTGGCCCTTTAACATTCATAATTATTTTTTTCATTCCAACTTCAGAGCAGTAAATAACAGAACGTGTGTGCCGTGCTGCAGCATGCAGGGTGTTACCGTGGTTTGGCTGTGGGGCTGGTAACCAGGGAGCTCAGGACAGTAGTGGTTATGTTGTGGAGCAGTGGCAGAGCGGTGGCATTGAGCTGGGGTCCTGGTGGGGGCCGAGACATTCGCATCACAAAGTTTCCAATCCCAACCCAGAAGGCCATGGCGAGGCCTGCTGCCAGCCCGACGACTGCTCCCTGGCAACAGGAGACGTCACAGTGGCTCAGATAGGACAAGTACAGCACCGTCTCTCTAGGACAGATTTTTAGAGGATGTCCTGAATTAAGACTTACGACAGAGTTGGCCCAAGGGAAGAAGATCCCCAGGCAGAAGAGTCCCAGCAGGGGGCCGCCCACCATCCCAAAGATACTGAAGGCTGCCTGGAATAACAGCAGTCAGACATGCTGAGGTTTACATACCAATACAGTTGACAGGTCACATCTTCAGAGTCAATGCTAAAGTATGTTGAGTATCATAAAATTGCTCCATGCAGCATGTTAAATTAGTGTATAAGCTAAAAGTAGCTAATGCTAATGTTAGCCTAAATGCTACCAGTGGAATGTGGGGCATCACTAGCATGTTGTCCTACACCGACTTCCTCCATTGATGGCTAATAAACAAAATAGCTAAAAAGCTTATTTTAAGGAAAGGCTGCTGCTGATGTGGGCAGTGCACCACCCCTCACTATTGCTAATGTTAATGCACTAGTGCTAATGGTAATGCACTCTTATGATTTTTACTTCTGCAAAAGTAATAATCAGATGTTTATTTCGTGCCACTTTGTTGCTGGGAAACATGCTCATCTCTTAGCAGCAGATTGACAACAAATATTATTGTTTCAACAAACAAGATGTCTTCTGCTCTTTTGAAATACTAATCTTATACTCAACAAGAATTGTGTGTTTGGTGAATTTGGCAGAAAAGTGAAAGTTTTTGTTTTGTCATTGGTAGTAAATATATTATAAAACAGACATTCAACACAAAAGTAAAAATTTGATTTATACTTTGTGGCAGTTTGTTACCAGAAAAAAACCCCTCATCTGTTAACACCAAATAATTTTTTGTTTATAAAACATAAGTTATTCTGTCATAAGTAATTGAAAAACATGCTGCAACATCATCCTCCAACCACTTCCTGTCATCAAATAATCAATGCTGATGCAGTTGAAAAATGTAGATTTCACTCCCTTCATCCCAATTTGATTGGAATATATAAAAACACAGCAGCTTAAAACCAGCTAAAAGAACAGCAGCACTCTGCAGCTACAGCTTCTGTCCTGCTGGTGATGCTAAAGGTCAGAATAGTTACCTGCAGCACTGATCCCATGATGGAGGCAACGTAGGCCATAGCCAGACACACCAGTCCATAGGCTAAAGCTGAGGGGAAGAGGACAAGCACAGGCAGGAGGTTTGCTTCTGTTTTACAACCGCACCAATCAGAAATCACAAATCAAACCAATTGCCTGCATAACTCGTCACCCAATTAATTAACATTAATACCTCAAAAGCCAATTGTCTTACCAAGTCCTTTGGACAGAAGAGTGGCCCTTGCTTCAGTCATATTTGGAAAATGAGGCTTTATCAGGTCTTCCATAGTTACTGTTGCCAAGGAGTTGAAAGCTGAGGAGATGGTGCTGGAGGGAGTTAAAAAAAAAAAAAAAACAGACTGAATGATGCAATGATTGAAAACAGAAAAGTACAGCTATCAGGACTGACGGAGGACAAACCATGAATAGACGCATCTATTCATGTCCAGTCGGGTTTAGTGCAATTTACCTGAGCGCTCCGCTGAAGAGACAGGCCACGAACAGGCCGGGGAGGCCGGGCAGATCCCTGAACACATCCATAACAAAGTACAGCACCATCTGCATAGAGGAGCTTAGCATCAGCAGGACCTTTGCACACATTGATCCATCATGAAGAGCCTGGGCCTCACCTGGTCGTTGGTCTTCACGTAGCCCTTGTCCAGAGGGCTGTCCTCTCCATAGCGAGCAAACATGACCAGACCCATCAGGCAGCCCAAACAGAGGACAACCTGCTGGCACGGGAAAACCACATAGCAGGACCTGACCGGGCACAAAGGTTTTCATTCTTCACTACTATTCACTTTGAACTAATAAAATCCCATTGAGCAGCCGTTTATGCTCACATGACAGCCTCCTTCTCCGTACGGGAGCTGAGGTACCGCTGGACCTGGGCCTGGTTGACGCCGTACAGCGCCAGCATGAGGAACACTCCCCCGACTCCCAACGTCCAGAAGGTGTGGCGCTCCAGAGGGTCAGGGTTCAGGCTGCAGAGACACAACTAGGCCCGTCACAAAACAGATTTTGCTGGACAATAAATTGTCCCAGAAATTATTTCAATAAATGAGCATGCTGTCGTTTTTAAATCATTTAATGAGGATGGCATAATAAAGCAAGTAAGACTAAAACTTTTATTTTTTACAGAACACTACACACTGGAACTGGAAGACCTTTTTTAATATTCAAAATAAAACAACCGAAACCATAACTAAAATGAATTATGAAGCCTTTAAACAAGATTGCCTTTTAAAAAAGACTAATCAATAGAATGGAAATCATTGAGCTCCTTTTAATTTTATTATGGGATTAAGTAATTGCATTCTCCCATTAAATCAGGAGTTAGTGGCGCTGACCCAGACTGCTGCATTGCTCCTCCAGGTCAATCCAGTCAGTACTCACTCGAGTCCAGCAATGCGGCTGCCGTTCACCGCTTTCCTCCACACCTCGGCTATCCCTCCAGCCTGATTGGCTCCCACCACGATGACAGCCAGCTGCCCCGCAAACATCACCACCGTCTGGAACACGTCGGTCCAGATCACTGCCTTCAGCCCACCCTGCGGGACAGGAGGACGCCACCAGGTCAGAAGAAATGCTTTATTAATTTTAATTTTTTTTTTTTTAATCTTCAACCATTGTTTTCTATTTTAACTGAACATTTAACAAATTAATAAACCTGGGTTCATTTTTTACAAAGTGAGAAAAACTAAACTTACCAGAGCAGTATAGAGAGTACACACCAACCCCATGGCCAACACTGCTCCCCACAGGTCAAAACCTGTCACTGCAAGTCATAAGAAGAGTTAAAACCCACACATACACTCAGAATAACTCAAAAAGATGAACTTACAGACTTACAGTCAGCTGGTAGTGCAATGTTCTAAAACCTGACTGAAGGTAATGTCTAATGTATTCACCTGCATTAAGGGCCAGAGCAGGAGCATAAAGTACAACCCCCATGTAAATGACCTGCAGAGAGAAAGGACTGATCGATTCAATTTCACATACACAGAAGGAGTTCAAAGTTCATGGAGTAGTTCCTAAAGACCCAGCACCTGTTAATACCCCTGTGGGTGTGTGAGGTGGATTGAATTCTGATGGTGTGTCGACATGTCCCAGGCTCTGTTACTGCACTGGACTGTGAAACTATTCAATGCATTTCTACAGATCATATCATGTAAACGTGTAAAAGTTCAATATAAGGTGTTTTTAGATCACTCTAGCAAGGAGGATTATTGTGAAGTGGGAAAAAAATGTGGTTTTTATTTATTAAACAAAAATCTAAAATGTGTGGTGTATCTTTATATGTAGAACCCGTAAGAAAGTCTTTGAAGCATTTTGAAGTATGTCTGCACATATGTAGAATCTGAAATTCTTTTGAGGATTTGCTCTTATTTTTTAAAAGTTCAAAGTGTGAATAAACCACTTTTCACACATTTTAACATTAATAACAATGGAGAGGATCTGTTTATTTGCTTTGGGATAAACAACAAACTCATGTGGGGAGATGGTGATGATGGTATAAAATCATGAAGCGAGTAACATTTGCTGGAACAAGGTTTCAATCAGACAAACAATAAATGAATTTAATAGTTTTTCTACAAAAACATTGAAATATGAAGCAGGTCAAGGTACCATCTGAAAGATGAAGGTCGCAGTCCCACATATGCGAACCATCTTGTTAAAACGCAGTTCCAGATACTGTTGGGGAGAACGTAAAAGAACAAACAGCTAAATGAAAAAAATCCCTAACATCATCTCAGAGACAGTCGGTCAGTCAATGGAGTGGATCAGAACTGCCACAAGAAGTTCTGATCGAAGATACAAATGGTTTCTGTTGAAAGGACATTGATGCAGTCATTCCCCAGTAAATGACTGATCAGAGGAAGATAAATGTCCTTCATAAACACTGAAGATGGGAACATGTGTTCGTTCCGCTAGGTTAGGAGAGATAAGATGTTCAACTCTGAGATCATACTTGAGAAAGATAAAAGGTGAAGCAGGTGTGAGCAAAGTGATCTGACAGAATGTGAAAATGTTGCAAAATGCATAAAGAAACAAACCATGAAACTATGAATGATGCAGCAAACTAAACTAAAATTGAATGTCTGATAAGGGCTCAACACAAACACAGATGAGATTCTAACATGGGGGTTTTTAATGACAAACAGGAGCAAAAACAGGGAGGATGATATGCATCCACTGCAGCGCCTCAGAGTACCAACACCCACAGAGAGGCTTCAAATAAGTTCATATTTTATTGCTGGAGCATAATCTCACAGGTTATGTTCCCGTGGATAAATTAATTTTTGGATAAAATTAATTTATCCAAAAATATTTCTGCACATTATCTGAACAGGTTGTTAATAACTGTAGGGGGCGTTGTACATGCAGGTACCTCGTAGGCGCTGGACAGCCGAAGCCTGTAGAAGATTGGGATGAAGACATGGGCTGGGATGAGCAGGCCCAAGAAGTAGGAGCAGCCCAGGAACCAGTACTGTGTCCCAAACGCGTACACCTCAGACGGAGCGCCCAGGATGGCCACAGCTGACTGGAAGGTGGCCAGCAGGGACAGGGACACAGGCAGGCAGCTCATGGACCGGTCGGCCATCAGAAACTCCTGAGATAAACATGAAGTTCGCGTCAGATGTTAAAACACAGGGAAGCAAGACAGAAACGGAGGTCTGAGTTCACCTGGGTAGTGCGCTGGCGGCCCCCAGAGAAGGCGTAGAAGAGGCCGATGCCAGCAGAGGCCACCAGCAGCAGGACGAAGATGACGTAGTCCACCGTGGTGAAGTGCATCTGGACCACGTCCCCCATGGTGGTGCTGGATTCAGGGGGCTAGAAGCCTCAGGTGCTGGTTGTTATGCTGACGAAAGCCGTCTACCCATGGTGACCTTCACTGTGGAACAAAGGAAAGCCAGACGTTATGCCAATGAAGATGAGGATATCACAGGAATGTCTTAAATAAGGTTTACCACAAATTGAAAACAATCCAGCATGACGTATGAGCTGGTTTTCCATTCAGATTCCCAGTTTAGTTTGCCTAGAAAGTCTCTGCTTCATTTTGGGAGTTGTGAATGAATAATCAAACTCTGAAGCACACACACACACAAATCAAACTCTGATTCAACTACAAACCTGGATCTTTGTTTGGTTGAAGTGAACCAAATATGCATATATGAAAGTCAAGCAGACCAGATACCACTCCAAAAGCATTAAGTGGACCACTGAAAATGAAAACGTAACAAACGTTGCCTTTTTGTCCCCAGTTGAACCAAAACTACCGGATTAACAGGTGTGAAAACACCATTATGGTCCTAAAAAGGAGTTTAATGACAGACGTATTTTGCAACAGTTGTTTCTGGGACACTGGGTCAATCTATAGCATCCAGGAGGAGCAGTTAAACTACAGCTTTACATTTCTATAATGGTTGGATCTTTTAAAGTAGCAGGAGGGAGAGAACAAAAATAAATCAATAAACTGAACTGAAGTTTCAATATGTTGCCACTCCTGCTTTCTCTACACCTTTCTGTGACATGATCTGTCAGAGTTCATTTTCACAGAATATAGTATTGCTGATTATGAGGTCAAAATCTGGACATAAAGGGCTGCTGTCTCTTTCCTAGTGAGCCCAATACTCACTAGGAAACTTTTTGAATGAATGCATCGACCCATAAACTCAGCCTGCAGGACAGAGTGGAACATGTGGACATGTCTGATAAGGACGGTGTTCCCTTCTACTTTATGAAGCATGCGAGTCACTGTTTTTACAAGCCATTCAATACAGATGATAGCCTTTAAACATCGCCTTCTTGTTTCTTTTGGGGAGCAGTGGTTGCAACAAAACCAAACAGAATCCAGTTATATGTTTAATTAAGAGACATAATGTGTTTTCACAGAACTCACTTCAGGTCATTTTCCTTGGTCAACAACTGAGATGGATCATTTTTCACTCCATGCTGAGCTCTGGATCAAAGAGCTCTTCCTTTCACAACAGGTCTTACTGGATTCTCCAGATCAGGAACAACAGGGTAGTGCGAGAGGAGTTTCAGCTCATAGTGGTGAGAAAACTCACCCATTACTTCCTTCATCCTTGCAGATAAAGTGAAGCAGGTCTTCACCTTAACATTTTGTCGTTTCGTTTTGTTTATTTTGTCTTCCGGTTCCAGTGTTACTTGTTCATTAGAATTTAAAGTTTACTAGTCATTAGGAATGCGTTCCTGCACTCTCATGCCATTTCCATTATATTACTGGAAAATGGTTTCAAAACAATAATATCATTTATTGCAATAACTTCTGGGACAATTTATTGTGCAGAAAATTTGTATTTATTGTGCCAGGTAACACACAGTACCAGACACAGGTATTGAGTGTTACCTCAATACCTGTGTCTGGTGTGAGCGTCTCTTGCTGACACTTTGTCCAACGTGCTAAATATTACAGTAACATGTAAAATGCAAGTTCATAGCAATTTGAATATATTAGACATACTGATATTGTGTGCGACAGACTGGTGATCTGTCCAGGGTGACACCGCCTCTCGCCTGAAGTGTTGCCTGGAGATAGGAACCAGCAACCCTCCCACCCCTACTAGGGACAAAGGTGTACAGAAAATCGATGGAGGGATGGATCCTGATATTGCAATGATCATCCATTTGTGATTTTGAAGCCTTATAGGGAATATTAATCCAGTCCAGATCACAGCATGATAAAGATAAAATGGTGACTTCATTCTGAGTGAAACGACTCTGAAGTCCATTGATTGAAACAAAAATGCGTGGAAATCTGTGGAAGAATGTGCTCTGCTCCCACATAAGGCCTCCATTCCCACGGACAGACCTACAGCCTTTGAAGTGATCCTCAAAGGTTTTTCACATGCTGGTCATTGAGCAGCAGTCTATAACACTTCAATCTTGCAGATTTTAGATTCTGACATTATTTGGGGGAGGTTTTCACTTCTGTTAGAAAACTGTCACAAAAAAGAAAAAAATTAAAACATTAAAAAAATTTAAAAAAAATAAAAATCAAAATTTCCAATTATGAAGGTAAGTCTGAGATTAAATCCTCATGAAAGGGCATCAAACACTGTTACTGCAGTCTGCCGACAGGCCTGACTCAATAATATTCTCTCCTAGCTTGATCAAGCACTGGACATGACTGCAGTAAATCCCACACTTATTTTGCCTAATTATCTCTGATTTACTTGACTGTTGGAACGTAGGATTTTTCTTGTATCCTGAAGTTATTTTCAAAGGATCAATCTGAACCAGTTGTAGAGGCAATGACAAATCTGAAATGCAAGCCTTTAATTCACTACTGATTTGTCAGGTTTCTCACAAAAAAACAAAGTGGTCAAATTTAATCATTGGCCATAAAAGACAGGAAAAAAATAAATAAAATATCTTTTTCATGCCAAATAAATCACTTTTATCAAACAATAAATTAGGCCATTATTTGAAGATGAAGATATTGTTTTTAATGTATGAAATTAGGGCTGAAACAATTGGATTAAGTGTGACGAATGAATTGTTGAAATATTTGTCAACTAATTTAGTACATAAATTAAGTGTTAGAATATGCAGACTGAAAAAAAAAACCAAAGGCATTTGCTGAAATAACATACTTCACAGTAATTAAACCAAATTTGTACCAATTATACATACATCACATTTTACATTTGAGACAAAATCCTGTCTGCAATTATTCTTAATATTTTATCCTCTTTGTTTAAAAAGCCATTTCAGTCCACACAAACATTCTGTGTTTGTGTCCACAAGATGAAGCAGATGACAGGTCTTACTGTCATCTGCAGTAAGACCTGCAGTAAGACCTGTTGTGAAAGGAAGAAAGCAAGATGACAGATGAAGCAGAACGTGCTTCATCTGTCACGTTCTGATGAAGCAAGGCAAAACATGACCCTGAACATTGCAATAGTCTTTGGTGATAATTGGTAACATAACAGCAACTAAAAGTATTCTACTTTTAGTTGCTGTGACTTGTACCAAATAAAATCCAACATATAAAAATGTCTTGAGAAAATAATTCACAGCAGACTCAACTGTGACTAGATTTTCACCAAACACATCCTGGTCTGACTAACAGTTTTCTGTTCCTGAAGACATTTCCTTGAATGCATCAAGCAGTGCAGCAGACTAAGGTATCATAGTAATGACCTGGACAGCTGGACCTCAGAACACCGCTGTGCTGACCTTTCAAAGGGTTCAGATTTATTACACTTCCCCTACCGTCTGATAGAGCAAGTTCTGACTGAACGAAATACAGCACCAGGCATTGCATCTGTGTGTGTGTGTGTAAAACGCTAAAGTAATCCCACTACTTCTTATGAACAGAGCATTATTAATGCTTTGTACAGCACACAGAAATGTTGCTCACAGGAAACCATTAGATTCTGCACTAGTTAGCTGAAGCCCACTTAGTTAGAGAGCTGCTTCATTACTACACATGTACTAAAGGAACAATGTTAAAAAAGCAAGTGCTCCATCAGCTCACGATGAAGGCTGTTGATGCACAGTGAAAACCCAGACTCAATACATAAATGTTCATTTATTTCAATTTAATTAAAAACATGAGGGCATTCAGAGTTCTCTCACAGCGATTTAATTTTCATTTTTTTGACTTATAAATTCTTGTGATATTAGAATTTCTTTTTACCGAGAAAAAACAAACAATATATATATATATATATATATTTTTTTTTAAATCAGGCATGCAAATGCCACTATAGTAAAAAAAACAACGTTCTTAAAGCTGTGGCCATCCGTATTGTTTCCCGGCAACAGGGAATGAAGTGTGTGTGAACCGAGTTGCTCTGTGCTGGTGGAAGCTTCCCTGTAATGTGGGGCTTGGCATCAGCCTGGGGGAGTGGGAAGGTGTGCAGCTGGACGCAGAGTGCTGAATGAGGTCAGGGCTTTTATATGAGGTCAAAGGCAAACCACACATATCCACTCCATCCCTTCAGACTCAACACAGATCAAACAATTCATGTAATGCATCGTGTGTGGGCGCACTCAAAAACTCTAGTGGCCAAAAGGTGAGCAAGTATCTACCTATGTAGCGTTTTTTGATGTGCAAAAATAGTAGCGTTGTGCGTTGTCAGATTTTTTTTTTGTTTAACAAAACTCCAGGTGAAACCAGGAAACCTCAGAAACAAAACTAAAAGATAGTTGTTTTAGGATCACACATGTAGGAGGCAACTTCATTTTTAATGTTTCTAAAATCTCCAGCATGGAGAAGTGGGATGAACTCGGATTTTCTTGACAAACCAAAAGGTTCGTTGAAAAAAAAAAAAAAAAAATCTGTTCTCTCATTCCGTCATGTAGAGTATGAACAGGTCCTTGTATTCGGGTTGATTCATTCATAATTCAGTGTCTGGTGACTGTCAAGCATAAAACTGAGCAGGTAAAGTGAAGACTGGAGGGAAAATCTGTGCAAACCAAACCAGTGTTAAACTGTTCTCAGTCACAAGAGTGACAATTAAAAACTAACTTAACCGATTTTACAGCGAAATATTACATGAAGCTTGTGATAAACATAACTCTGGGTCAAATTTAAAGTTGTACCATTGCGATAGAAAATGGTGCAATCAAGTAACTGTTACCTTCAATTGTTATAAAAATGCTGTATATATCAAATATGACAAGAAGAAATAATTTGACTTGAAATATAATGCTTTAAAATTGGGCCTCTGCCTCTTGAAAAACTCCTGCTCCTCCGGAAACCCCACCTTCAGGACATCACAACATGGCTCCTCCATTAACCCTTTCACAATATTTTTACCAGCATTGCACTGAGAAGTAGCTGGTATAAAGAGCTCAACTGATTCACAGTTCTACCAGGTGTTTGCTAATTACTGTTGGCTAGTCTGGAGGAGGAGCTTCGACTCAAAGGCAGTGCTAGGTCCACATGCATTATGTATGATTATTTCATACATGCATGAAATAATCAAGGCAACACTCCACGTGTGTTTTTAACGAGGGAATGACATTATAAAATTATTGACAGGTCAAAGGCATTTCCACAGAATACCACCGGCCCTTTAAAAGTAGACAACGATTGTTTGCACACGTGCAGCTGGTTGGCAGTCACCTCTGGAATCTGTGCCACCAACTGTTTCGGCTGGTTGTATTTGATCAACCCTAAAGGCCCCGTAATGTGATTAATCATTAAACAGCCAACTGTCACCAGGCTTGTGTGGTAAAGTTCTAACAGCAGATTGTGAGCCATGATGCTGCATATTTAGAACCAATCAGAAAGTCTGTCAAGAACAATAAAAGACAAAGAGCCCTGTGGCAAATGAAACATTGAGCTGATTCTTCTGCTTCATATGATGTTATTGCTTTAAAGCGTGAGCTATAAAGCGAATGCCCTCTGTCACGTTCTGATGAAGCAAGGCAAAACATGACCCTGAACATTGCAATAGTCTTTGGTGATAATTGGTAACATAACAGCAGATGATAGGATAGTGGAATGGAACTTTGTGTCTAATGATTAGTAGAACATGGCTCATCTAAGGTCAGCCTGGCCTTGCTATAATAAGATTCCCTGAGGAACAATGCCTTCCACATGTTTCTGGAAACCCAAATACTGCCATAAGCCATTTCTTAATACACAGGACACATTTCAGACGACTCATCACCAGTTTTTCACCGGTGGTTGAGCCTCACCTTGAGACTGACAATTTCAAGTGCCACAATGCTGGACAGAACATGCAAAAGAAAAAAAAGAATAGAAGGTGAACGACACCCAAATCAGATGTTCTGATTTGGGTGTCTGGCAACAGTTGGATGTTTAATGATTAATCACATTACTGGGCCTTTATGAGGCCCATATCCAGCGACCTAAATCCAATATATTCACTTCACTCCCCCCCGGTGTTTTCCCAGCGTTGGGAAACAATGCTCTAAAGTGCTTCGGTTTAGAGAAAAGCTCAAGGTGCCCAGGCAAGACAAGCCCCGACCATCACTTCCCACCACTGCACCACTGTGCTCAACAGCTGGTTTGAGCTAAGCTGCTGTGTTTGGGTTTGTCCATGACAAACAAATATCTTTACATTGGTGTCATTTGTCCAATGGACATTATTCCACAATGCATACAATTCATTTATATGTAATTGTGAAAACAATCTGTACTTGTTCAGTGTTGCTTTGAAAATCCTTTAGGTAACATTTAAGTGAGAATGAGATGGACCTCTGGGATTTTTTGCAGGTTGTACAGCTGAGGCATGGTCTGATCTGGTCTGGGGCTGAACTGGCAGGAACATAAAGTCCTGGGAAAATTAGCAACAGTGTTAAACATTTACCATGTGTGATGCATTTCTCTTTACCAGCAGCACCTGGCTGTTACTTTTCTACTTAAATATTACAGAAGCAATAAGACAATGAATTAAAATGATTGATATTTGTCCTTGCTCTCTAAAGCCAAAACAGTGCTTACTGCTGCAACACATGGTTGCTGACTTGTCAGTCTGGCCAAGAAGAATCCCCAGTTAGATGCCGAATGTAAGGTAAAGAAAAATAGAAAGTGTGCACTAAACAACTCAGCCAGTCAGAAGCCCACCAAGCAATCAACCCAAAAAGCAAACATTTGTGTGGAGCTACCAGTCAAAATCCAATGAGCAATGCTAAAATAATAATAATAATAATTTATAGACGCCACCTCTAGAAATACAAGTATAAAAAGCTTAAACTTAAATCAGGTTTCTGACTACAGCTATGTAAATACTAGAACAGGATTCTGTTTCGGATAGCACCGTCTGACAGAGCAGATCCAGTCTGCAGAATCAGACCCCACGCGCTCGGTAATTCATTTCAGCCACGCCGGCTTCCGTTCGTCATAAAAGCCACCCCTGGGCCGGTGTTGGGCTTTTCGCTTATCAGTTACTGTTAAACAGAATCAGATCCCTGGCAAATAACACCTAGAAAATCAAAAGTGCGCTTATCTGTTCGATATGAGCCACTTGGTGTTACTCAATAACTATGCCGCCAGTGTGATTTTAATCAACCGAACCGGCTCCATTCAAGTCACCGGCTAACATACAATACATACAACTTTAGTTCGTTTGAATATTCAAGTACGTTTAGTAAGTATTACTTATTGGTAAAGTCTTACCTCTGCCCTCTCTTCAACACCTACATAAATAAGCGCTGCTCGGGTGTATGAGCTACATGTGTACCTCCGTGCACCGCCCTTGACACTGGGCTGCTTTCAGGTACGCCTCGTAAACTACAGCTTCCAACTCTAAGCAGAGAAATAACTTTATGTTGCGTTTGGTTATGCGAGTTATGCTCCGTTTTGATTATTGGAGTCGTGGTGGTTTAGAAACATCTTAGAAAAATGAAGCAACGAGCTTGGTAAGAAAGCCCTACGTCCATTATGCAATTATACATGCAAAAATGTGATTTTACATCGGGAATGTCTGTCTTACATGTTCGGTGGCAGTCGTTTTTCGAAAGCAGTTAACATGGTTTCAAATACCTTCACGATTCTAGCCATCATTGTTCGGCTTAGCTAATCCGAATCTTTAATTCCAATCTTCACGACACACGTGAAGGCAACACAACACGTGCTCTCGCGGCCTCAAATTCTCTGAAATTAACACATTGATTTTTATCAACTTGGCGTAGCGCGAGCCGCGTGGCAGTCGGAATGACGCAAGCAAGGTTAGGCAAAACAGAGCAGGTACTAGTATCTAAATGACGCAGGTTTGCAGAGTGTAGGAGGGATGTCGTCACCATGGTGACTAATTACCCCAGCTGTGGCTGTACATTTAGTGCCAGCTGCTGCGCCATGACATAAGCGTCCTACCTGCTCATCTTTTACGTCCTGGGCATGTTGTCGGGGATCTCCGCCGCCGAGTCCAGCTGGCGGAGGAAGCGAGAAAACACACCAGGGACCTCCGTCCCCGACGACTCCCGGTGCGCGTGATGGAAGCGCAGCCGCATCCAGCTCCTCTCCTCCGCCTCCTCCGGCTGGTGACACGTTTCAACAAATGTATCCTGACACCAGCGGAGCGCCGGGCTGATGACGAGGCTGTCAAAACGTACAATATGTGCACAGGTTGTGACTCATATAAAACAGCTTTGAGATTCTGTTATTATTCCATTCAAATTCAAAAATGCAGTTTTTGATCCCAAAGGAAAATGAAGTGTGTTGTAGCTCATATTAATTAAAAATTCTACAAAGAGTTATTGCAGATGGTGATGGATGTGGGAAGGAAATGTCCAAATTCCACCTCCTTGTATTTAGAGTTCTTAATTAATTTACTGTCAGTTTTAAGCCATTAATGCAGAAGTTCACAATTGTGAATGAAATTCAAAGTTGTGATTTGTACAGAAGGCAGGCTTTCAACCACAGAACTGGAAAAAGCTACATATTATTGGAGTA
This sequence comes from Poeciliopsis turneri, assembly GCA_922788865.1. NCBI lineage: Eukaryota > Metazoa > Chordata > Actinopteri > Cyprinodontiformes > Poeciliidae > Poeciliopsis > Poeciliopsis turneri. The sequence goes on along the minus strand of CAKLNU010001118.1, from coordinate 2,035,087 downwards.
TGAATAAACAAATGGATTGATAAGGAAACAAATCAATGGAAGTATGATGGACAACCAAACAGATGGATAGATGATGGATAAAAGTAATTATGCTATAGCTGAAATATGTCATTTTTATTTAAATTTTTTTTTTTTTTTACATATTTGTTAGGTTTAAACACCTGAACACAGACACAAAGAATAGACAGGAGTCAGAATGTTAGTTTTTACCTGCAGGGAGAGCACAGCTGAAACTAGATTTTCAGCTTTTGCTGTGAGCTTCAACTGGGCCCCCAACCTGCTTGTATTCAAATTAGGAACGCCCTGGTTACATGACGGGTGTGCAGTCCTAACGGGGAGGGGAGCAAAGCACAGCTACACACTCAAATGCCCAGAACTTAATTATACGACCTTCAAAACATATTTCAGAAGATAAGAATATCAGTTTGCAGTTTCTCTGGATAATGAGTTCTGAAACCACCCGTTCATGGTACCGTCCTCTTTACTCCTCAGAGGGCAGGCCGCTTCTCACCGCTTTCTATTCTCTGCAAACACTTCCAAAACACTTAAAGCACACCATCAAAATATAAACACATAGGTAAATAAATGGATAATAATGTAAGATAAAAATAAAACAAATAAATTATAATAAACTATAAAAATTCTTCCAACAAATATTTGATGAAATAGACACAACATGAGACAGATCATGTTAAATCTAGCTCTTCTTCTTCTTCTTCTCTGTGGTTCTTCTGTCAGAAATACACCAGTCCGGAGCAGAAATGAAGCACTCAGAGTCAGGAGGAGGGTCTTGTTGCTTAATAATCCTGGGGTATACGCTGCTCAATGTGCTAATGGCAGAAACATTAGCGCTTTGAGCAGTTTTTGTTTGTCTTCACTCTTAATCAGTCACTTTACTAACTAGTCTGAACATGTGATTGACAGCGCTAAGACCCGCCTCCTGGTTCTGGTTGGTTGTATCTGACAGGGAGCTCAGCATTTCTGCAGATGGAAGTAGGTTCACAGGGAGCAGGCAGAAGAATTAGATTTTTTTCAGATTAGCTGTCTCTGTTTACATTATCAGGACCGCAAAAAACAAAAAGTTGATTTGTTGGTTAGTTGCACTATAAAGATTTACTCGTTGTGACTTCCTGTTGTAAAGAGCAGGAGCTTCTTAGAATGACAGAATCCAAGTTTCAAGGTGTTTCATGGACAATGTGGACTTGCTTCTGATGTCAATCTTATAACCGTTTTGGGTAAATACTTTATTCATACAAATATAGCTCATTCATATGGAGCCCCTCACAATATGCATACTGCAGTATCTAATTTGCATAGTCACAAATGTCAAAGACACATTTAAAGAGTCTCGGTTAACTCTTTGGTGTGAAAAAACTGATGGAAAATCGATTGATTTGCTGCATGTTTGCCTGTGAGGTTGATGGAACTGCACATGAAAACATCCCTTTAAACCATTCAGACCAGCACAAGAGTCACAATCAAAACTGTCAGTTAACTTATTACTGACAGTATATAATGACTCAGAAATGGTCCAAATTTTATTACTTTCCTTACAGAAAGTTTCAGTTTATATCATAGGTTTGTGGTGCATTTCTATCCTAAAGAAAAAGATATAAAACTTCAGATATTTCACAACGAAGATATTAAATTCTAAATTCTTTAATTACCATCTAATTATGCAAAACGTCTGGATGGACAAAGTGTCGCCTTCAAGGACGAAGTTCCTCCTCGGAGGTGCAGCTTCTGAGTCTCCGCCTTACAGAGTAGCTTTCCCCCACAGCTTAACACAGTAAACGCGTTTGTAAAGAGTCATGACCCAGAATGATTTATTGAATCTATTACAGACAAAACTCCTCTTACAAACTGAGGAATGTTTCTGTCTTCATAATAAAGTCTGAACTCTTCTACAGCAAAAGTCCTTATTTTACATGACTGGGTTATCTCCCAGTCTGCTGTAGAGCGACACCAGAACACCAGGAAACAAATGCAGGAACAGAATCCGACCCGAGAAATACTCTCTCCATCTCTTGACATTTGCTCTGCGACAAATGTCAATGTCTTTAAGGCGGAGCTCAATGTTCAACTTCTTGTGTTAGTTGAGCAGTCTGATGATGGAGTTGATCTCTGTAGCTCTGAAGCCGGGGTTCCCCAAGTCCTTTAGCAGTCCGGCTTTATCCCTGGCGGCGTGGCGCGGCACAGACAGCCTGAAAGGCATCAGGAAGTTGTTGGCAGCTTTGAAGCTCTTGCCGACTGAGTAGATTTCGTGGATCAGGTCCTCCAGGCAGATGATGCCAGTTTTACCTGAAGGAGGAAGAGGGAAGTGGGTCAGGACTGAAACGTTGGATTGGTGGATCTATGCTGGGGTTTTACAGAAAGAGCATCGATACTTGAAAGTGAGAACTTTACGGGAAGCCAGAGCTTGTTTTATTTTAAAGAACACAAAAGGAGAATATATCAAGAGCAGGATTAGGGATGGACAGATCTCAAAATTTGGACTGATACAGAGAGCCCATATTATTACTGCTGTTAAGGCCAATATTTACTGGTATATGCTTCCCCCTACACTTTTCACACCATGAGAAAAACAACCACAGTGCAGATAATGCTTCTGTATTTCATTTGAACTCCTTGCAATCCTGCACTGAACCACCATCACTTGCTGCGTTTCCATGACAAATGTATGCAGAACTTTGTCAATATTACTATTAATATTGAGGTGTTTCCATTAAATGAGAAACGCAATTAAAATCGCAATTTATTGCGATTTGAGCAATAAATCGCTAAAAAGAAACATGCCATGGCATCATCCTTCAACTACTTCCTGTTGACGTCGTCTTCTTCTATGGTGGTTGCACCAATGTTAACAGCCGGTTGTTGACACGTGACTTGTGTGATGAAAGAAGTGTTTCCAATGCAGTTTTGTGAAAACTAATTTGGATGCAGATGATGGATTCTGTGTGAGTGCCATTTTTCTATTGAGCAAATTTATTTTCAAAATGTCAAATTGGGTGATTGCATTGTCAATGAAAATGCAGCTACTGTCACATGACCAAACAAATATACCTAAAACCCTCCTCCACAAACCGCAATCAGTTGTTAATAGTGGTCCAGTGTAACTTATAAGCCAGTGACGTTAAAATATGACCGACACACTGACATCGATGTTAATGGTGATGTATGGCGCTTCCTTAGACAGGACCGGTCAACAGGGAAGTCACAGCTGAGCCGTACCCATGCGCTCCTCGATGAGGGCGTTGTCAGTGAGGGGAACCCTTCTCATGCCGATCCTGGTCTGGCCTCTCTTCAGAATCAGCTCGCGGACCGACTTCAAGTTGGGGAACCTGTTGGAAGGGTTAACCAGTGTTCACTCTGACCCAGACGGAAACCCCAATGAAACCCTGGTCACAGCGCAGCGGCCGGGATGACTCACCCCCAGGCCACGTATGGCTCCACTATCTTCATCATTTTCATGGAGGTCTTGTTTATCTTAATGAAGTTCCCGCTGAAGATCTTCCTCAGCCTCATCATCTGGATCACCTTCATCACTTTGGGACTGACTCCTTTGATCCTAACAGGACACAACAGCAAGGATTTAATAAAGGGCATAAAAGAATGCAGCAGAGGTTTCCAAATGATAAAGATGTCTCTGTCCACAGCCACTGTTCAGATTGATAGTTTCTTTACATTTGAAGGAGTTAAATGCAAGACTTCTCAACACCTCTTAGTTTGGATTTGAGCATAATTCATATGGAATATAACTTAAGTCATGTCTGACCTGCAGATTTTCATTTTTGTAACCAAAAGGAGAAAAACGTACAGCAGGATTGTTCATCGGGCAAGCAGTATAGCATTCTAGAGACAAAGAGAATTACAGATTATCCCTATTTATATATGAATTAGAAAATTAAGCTGATTTTAATAACGAAGAGAGTAAAGTTTAGTAAAGTGTAGATTTCAGTTAAAGTTTTATAGAGCAAAAATGACAGCAGTACTGATGGATTTAGTCAATAAAAAAGCCAATATATATAAAATAGATATATAAAATTGACAGTTTTCCCTTTGAAAGTTGATATGCCCTGCATCCACCAGATGGCAGCAGAGGATTAAAGATGCGTTCTTCTGCTAATTAAGGTGAAAGTTCATCATGAATTATTAAAGGCCTGAACTTTTAACAAGTGATGGATGACAGTAGGACAGTATATGAAGGAAGATGTCTTTATATGTTAAAAATGAGTCAAAGCTTTACCATGGTGACATCTAGTGGCAGACTGCAATGTTGTAATGTAACAAAAACACCAGAACCAAAACCAGGGTTTTAATCCCTACTGTGTCTCATTTAATTTACATATTCAAATTAAATTTCAACGGCCGTTTTAGCAGACTGACAAAGTTTAGTCTCCTCTCACTTTGTGGACAACATTCTAAATAGCTTTTCATATCACAAACCAGATCATGTCTGCAGTGCAGAGTCGATTTTAGAGGGCGATCAAACAAACAGTAGAAAGAAACAGTGATGTGTCCTCAATGTTTGTTTGTTTTTTGTTGTTGTTGAGAGAGCTGTGCAAACAGGTGGAATAAGGGGCAGGGCTATGAACACAAAAGAGACAAAAAGAGAGAGAGACAAAGAGAGAGAGAGAAGCTTGATGTATAGCAAGCCGTGTTCCCACTGTGTTAGTGGAGCAAGCGCCACCTGTGGCTGTGACAGGAATGCACACAGTGGACGATGAACAAAGCTGAAGCTGATTCTTTAGGTTTTGGTTTCTGTCCTTCCTGCGGGTTTGCATTTGTCTTGTTCAGGTGACTGGCATTTGATTCCGGAACGATCCAGTAAAGCTCGGACAACCAGGTCAGAAAGTTGAATTTAAAAATTTAAAGTGAATCAGGAATACATATTCGGTTCAGTAGACGGCTCTGTTTGAAACATTGTACAGTTCTTATCCGGAACCGTGATATGATCCACGATGCAACTATTCAAACCGTGATGATTATTTTGACACAACACAAGTCGTGTTCTGCTGCTCCAGGTAAAGATACAACTTTTTGAATATTTCGGCATATTAACTCTTTGTTCTAAAAAAAATGACAGACTGACAACAGGAAGCAGAACTGAAACTTCCACTTTGAAATAACTACCATCCCTATTTCTAACAGCTGAGAATGTTGGGACTAAATCAGACATGTTTCAGTATTTATGGTATTATAAGCTTCAGTGTGTTTTACATTGTTCTATAGTGAGTAGTAGGATATGCATATTAAGGTAAATATGTGCTTATTTCCGCAGATGTGATAGTGGAGGATTTGTATTGGTGGCCAGAATGATTTTCCTTCCACAGCAGCCCGGCTCCAAGCCAGGACCTAAAACTATCTGCTGGAAGACGGAGCGTCCATTTGAAATGTTTAATCCCACAGAGAGACGGTTCCTGTCTCTATCATCAAAAAGCAGAAGCAGCAGTTTGTTGAAGTTGATCTGATTGTGTTTGCCGACATGTCCGATCAAAGCCAACGCCGCTGGTTAGTCAGAAGTGCGATGACCTGGTGGCGGACGCTGGTGTTGTCAGACAAAACAAGACATGATATGATCCTCCAGCACCTCATGTTCAATCTCGTGAGTACGATCAAGATAACATGCAGATGGCGGCGCAGCCCGCATGAAGACTGCAACGGTTTCCATTGGCTGTCATCAGAATCACATGACCGTTCAGCGACAAAAGGTAAAGCAGGAAGTACAATCCAACATGGAGAACCAGCACACAACTATCCAGATAAGTATGAGGTTTTTCTACATTCTAATCTAGATGTCAAATTAAATATAGTCTCAACTTCTAAGTCCACACCAGGATAGAACAGTTTAAGATTTTTCATTGTAGTTTGTTGCGACTTTTTTAAACGGAAACCGCTTTGAATTCTGTACCTCAAAGTATTGTGATTATGTATAAATTGATTGAGTAATGAACGCCAAAGAGAAAATGCTGTTTTCAATTATTGTTGAACAACTAACCAGTTATCTTGGAGTTTTCTCCAAACTTTTGCCGTCGCCATTTTGAGGACTAGTGTAAACATGAATAAAGGATGTTGTAGCTACAATTTCAGTATGTTTCAATTTTATAAACGCACAGTAAACTTCCTGTTGTTTTAGTTTTTCCCCCATTGATTACTGTTTTTATTTATTTCAGTTCACAAAAATGTCTTTGCAGTTTCAGTTTTTGTTGTTTTGCTTGTTGTAGTTAACTATAATAACTTACTCTCGGATGCGCACGGCGAATGCCAGCTTGTTTTTTTCGGGCGGCAGAGGGGCCTGGGGCCTGTGCTCGTTCCTTCGGATGCGCGTCTCATCTCGGTGCTTTTTGTGGCTTTCTTTCAAGAAATCCTCCAAACGCTTGAACTTGAGTGGTGTGCCTTTTGTTACCTGGGAAACAGAACCAAGCAGGTGAGTGGTACGGCAGTGGACAGGAGAAGGAAGTCGTCCAATATTTACACCAACATTAACTCATTTTTCAACTAGCCTCGAATCGCAGAGTAGTAATGGAGGAGACGTTTATATAATTTGCTGTTTATTAGCTAATGGGCTCGTCTCTGTTGAGAAATATTTACATAATTTTGCTAAATTCAAACACTGATATAGCTCCTTTATGCCCAGGAAACAGTCATCTTTCCACTCACCTTTCTTTTCTCTAGGAGCGCGAGTTTAGCTTGAGTGGCCTTGATGGCCTGGTATGTTTTCCTCTTCTTAAGAAGATACTCTGGAACTAGCTTGATCACCTTTTTTGACCTGAAATGATCAAAATACAAGAAAGTTAAAACACAGAACAAGACGTTATTCGCTGTCACTTGATCAGTTCGTGTTTGCCGTGTTTCTATTGGCTGAACTTTCTGCTCCAGTCATTTGATTGGTGAATACGCTGCTACAGCAGAGCCTCATCCTCCTGCCTCCAACAGCAGCAGCCAAGCACAACCAGACATTTGTGAACGTTTTTCAAACCAGAGGAGCCCCTGATGGAGGAACTTCCAATGAAGGTAAAGTTACACCTGTCTGACTTCTATGTGAAATTTCTAGATCAGTGATCATATCCAGTTTTTGCCTTGTATTAAAATAGTCGCTTTAAACTGAAGTTTGTACTGTCTGTGGGTGGACAGTGTACCAAGTTAGTCTGTTTTTCACAATGTGAATATATTTATAATTCTCATACGCGCCATGTTCTCTGGAAAGTTGTATAACTTTGCTTGTTCATAATATAATGTAGAGCTAATGCAACCTAAACTTGTCGTAACATATTTCTGCTTTTCCGATTCGGGCCCTCTCGCTTTTCTTTCTTTCCGAGAAACTCAATAGTTATGCATCTAGCATCATTAGAACTGTGTGACAGTTTGTGTCATATTTGATATGTGTAGATTACTGTTGATGTCATCTGAGATTTTTATTCTACAGCTGCTTCTTCAGCAGAAAAATTTAGTACCAATTCAGCAGGTTTGTGTCAGTTTATTTGCACTTTGCCTGCATAAATGTGCACCTTCCACACTTTAAATCATCTCTGCGCCGACAGATGATGTTGTTTGTAGTTTCAGTGTAATGTTTATCTGCACAGTTCCTGACAGAAGGTTAAGATTTCAACCAGATTCATATCCTGAACACTAACAAATAATCGCAGCTATGAAAATGGATCATAACACTGGAATTATTGTGGAGAGGTTAATAACAGATTCTAGAAAACTCACGTTCAGATTTAGAAGACATTTTGTCCATTACATTTGGGTATTTCTAGATCATGTTGTTTTAAAGCAGGGCTCTAGTAAGATGATTCCGGATCCCCAAAAAGTTCATCAAATTTGTTTGTTTTGATTGCAGGAAAATGACCAACATTTTCACCAACACTGTGATCATGAGACTCTGGAGGGAAACAATGTGGAGTTCGAGTTCAAACCGTCAAGATCTTTAACTAGGACATTTCAAATATCTGAGATGATTATTGTCCTGCAAGTTCAGTCCACACATTTGAGCTTCTTCCGTCTTCAGAATAAATCACTTCAGAGGTTCCGTTTAGCAACAACAACACTTGTTTGGGTGACACAAATTATACAACGTTAGTCTTGATCACATTATAGCCAGTATATAGAAATACCAATTTATTTTCCTCACAATATTTAGAAAACGTGCAGCGGTCCACAATTAGAAGCCAAATTCATTATTGTTAATCTTCATCTAGTGACAAATGATGATCTTTTTAACCGCTTAGTCAAGCGAACACTGTTCGGAAGGGCACAAAACAACGAAAACTTCAAAACAGAACCCAGGATGGATTTGGATGTAAAACATAACTAATACTTACTCGCTGTCCGCCATTTTCAGGGATTGGGCTAAAGAAGGTGACCCCTCTGCGCATGCGCCGAGCAAACAAGGTGAAGCCCCATGTCGGTGCGGATATCTCTTTAAGAAAAACCACGTGACTGATACAGTTCCTGTGTTTAATTAATTCTCCATCTGCATTTCACATTTCGGGCATTGAGGAAAGGTCAGGCTCCAGCACAAAACAAGCTCCTCAACTGTGATCCTCATAGCTCTGAGGATTACCCATTATACCTCGCTCTTTCTAAGATGAATGCAATGCAACTTTTTATCAGCAGATGGTGCATTTGAGCAGGGTTTAACCTGAACCATTTTAACTATGTTACACACACACACACACACACACACACACACACACATATATATAAGTCATCATTGTTTTTCTAGAGTCTTATGACTAAACCATAAAATCTTTAATCACTGGAAGTTATCCAACCTCACAAACTACTTAAACATTAACTTAAGTTTAAATAAGTTGCATTTTGTGTTTGATTGTGCATTTATTGAGCAGAACAAGCCTGGAAACAGAATGCAGACCTCAAACAGTGGTTAAACTCAGGGCTTTGATTTATTGAACATAAATGATGAGGAACTTAACATGCATGTCCATCAAGGTTTCATTCATTTTCTTCCATCATATTCCCAACAATTCCGCAGACAACACAGATACCAGTCAAACTATTCAACCTTCTGCAATGTTGTTATTCCATCAAAAAGTGGCTAGTTTTCCTCAAAACTAACAGATTTCTGCTCCATGTCACTGTGTGACGGTGTGGTGAGGGGTTGAAGGAGTAACCGCTCTACACCTCATCATCACCTCCACAACAGCGTGGAAGAGAAGTTCTTACTCTGTGAAACAGTACAACAATGCCAAAAGGGAATAGGTGCTCCCTGTGGTGATACCTATTCATCTCTAGGAACCAAGAAATATAATGATTGTTACAACTGCAAATGCCCTGAGTGGTCCAAAGTAATTAGTAAAAGATCTTATAAAGAAAAGTGGCCCTAATTTCTTTTCTGTTACCTAGAAAAGAAATTAGTTTCTCACAAAGGCTGATGATATATCTGCAAACTGCAACCAAAAACAAACCGTTTCTCCCAATTTAAGAAAAACTGAAGTGACCCAGTAACTGGTAACTGGTATCAGTGAAAACTGGTACCAGAGAAAATGTGTAAGAGAAAACCAGGTTTAGACCCCCCCCCAAAAAAACTCTGTTTTTACCATTTTGTGGATCTTTTACTTTTCACATTTTACTTGCCCATAACTAGAAATGTTCTTCCAAATCACAAATGTTGAGGTTAGATCTTACAGTAGTGCGAAGCGAGGCTCGCTTCCTATGTGAAAGCAGCTCATCTGCATCTGTAGCTAATGTTACAAACTCTATGCAGAAAAAAAATGAATAAAGTGTTTTAGTCAAGATCTGCGATAAACATTGAACCAGCACCATCAACAATTTAAGAAGGAAATGACTCCAATTTAGATTTTAAAGAACTGAGACAAATTTCTAAGAACTGTTCAGCATAGTTCAGCATTCACTTTAACATGTTTTAAAAAATGAAGCTTAACTTCTTGATTCATCTGTTGATGAATAACTAATTGTGGTTCACAATTAGCAGTAAACCACACTTGACTGTTGGCCATAGAAACAATGATTAAATACAATCAGCACTTTTATGGTTCTTTTTTGTGTTTTTATTTCATGAGCTGTGCCATAATACGATCTGCAAGCAAAACTTGATATCTGAGAAAATAATGTGTTATTACTGGAAAAATGCTCGCCTCAATCTTACGCTATCAGGGTTAAAAACAATGTCGGGTTTAAGTGGAGATCAAGAGCAGAGAAATGCCTCCACTGATCCTCAGAGCCAAGCGAGGCAGATTGTTTCTCATCTGCCTCATCTAACGGACAGGACTTAGTCTGCAGTAATTGTTGGCTGGATAAATGTAGAAACCTGGATAAACATGGTCAGTGAATTTCGTTTTAAAGGTGTAGAGGTGCTCTAATTTGTCACATGACACCTTGTAGAAAGACAGTGTGCCACCTTTCAAATCCAGATACACTCCAATGATTCTGCAGCCAACAGCAGAAACTTCGCTCCTCCATGATTGGCCTTTGTGGCAAGCCTCAAACCCATTACCTTTGCCAAAATACCAAGACTTTTCTGAATTCCCAAAGCGCAATCCTTTCCTTTCAACTAATTTGTATGCAACACCTACGCCGATGTTGGAAGCTTCACTCCACTCCACCTCCCAGTAACAGCGCCCATGCAGCCCTTCCTTACACAGAACCTGAGGCTTATCAAACCTATCTGGGTGATCAGGATAGTCCTGCCATGTTGTACATTCTGCCTTTTTGTTTTCTTCTGAAAGACTGAGATAGCCATTTGCTGTGTTTGGGTCGAGTGTCAGATCACAAGTGTCTGGTGGAAACACAAAAGGACAATCTGTTAATTAAAGACAGATGAACAGTTTGTCACATCTTGTTGAATATTGCATCTAGTAAGATTGAACACTTCTTGGGAATGATACCAAATAAAAGTTTACTTTGACAGATTTAATTTTCAAAGTAGCTGTAATTCTAACCGAGAGTATTTTTCTTACTTGTTGTGCTGAATCTCAAACAGACATATTACTTACACCAGATGAGGTCTTCTTTGTTTCTTATTGTCTTCACTTCTGGGACTTCTGGCTTTGAAAAATTCTTGGACACCAGTATGCCTTCCTTGTAATGGTAGATGCTTGCTCCTTGAATTTCGGGATTTGGCAAGGCAGTTACAAGGAAATGGAATTTGTCATTGGCCTTCAAGCCTTTGGCAATGTTTTGCAAATCTTGGGCTTTGCTCCTGAGTTCATGAATCAAACTGTTTGAATGGTACCACTGGTTTTGTTTAGGTGCAGAGTCTTGCTTGAAGCTATGCATATCATGTAAATGAAGGGAACTCTCCAACTGATCGAGGTACGGGTCGGCCTGCTCCAGAGAAGTGAAAGTAAAACACAGAGTGTGGACCACATCTTGAGAAAAAATTTCTTCTCTCAACTGGTGCTCATTGGAGATGATTTTAATGCCCTCCATTGCACCCAGACAGATCTTGAGGGCAGTTACCTCTGCCTCTTTGTCTGACATCCACTTGTCTAAATTGTCATGACTGAATGCTGACTTGTTTCGGTCGTCAAACAGTTTTTCAACCGAACTGAGAAGAAGTGATTGGTAGCTGGTTTTGTTCTTTTGATCTTGAATTTGAGGAGAACTTAAGCTTTGTTTTCCCTGAGTTTAAAACAAGTGTTGAAACTCTAAAATTGGCCTCCACAGTATTAAAAGCCTGTTGCAACTGAGTAAGAGATAAATTGGGTGTAGATGCTGAGCTATACAAAACTGTATCAGCTACATAAAAATGAAAATTTGCATTGTTGATGTTACTATTAATATCATTAATACAAAGAATGAACAAAAGTGGCCCTAAAACCGAGCCTTGAGGGACACCACCTTCTAATGAAAGATTCATTGAGCAGAAATGGTCAGCCTGTATGCCTCTGTGACTGTGTTGTTTTCTAACTAGTCTACACAATTTTTGGAAATGCCAATACTAGTCAGTCTATGTATCAATAATGCTTGAGAACTGGTTTATTTAAAGATAAAAAGCAGTTGGATCTGCATATGTTCTTTATGTCTTCCATTACTTAAGCTTTTTAAGTTGATAAAATAGCCAAAATAGCCACTGTGCTTTTTTGTTCCTATTCTGTCCTTATAATCCAAGAAGTTAAGGAATAATCCCAGTGTCGGTATCAAGACCAAGGGTGCTGCTAATTGTTCCCATGACCTTCTGCCTATAAGAAATTAGGTTCCAATAATTCTTGGAGTTACTTATTTTCCCTGTAAATAGTTTATCTGGTGTCTGTTCAGAAGTTTGAATAGTGATGAACCTCGTCACTGAGCAATTCTTAGCTGTGATGCGGAATGCCGTCCAGTGGGTGATGCTGTCGAGCCACGTTTGACAGAAAGCCTTTCCAGCTTCTTATTGCCATGGTGATGATGAGTGGCTCATTATGGTCCCCTGCAGCCTTGGTGTTCCTATCGTTAACCTGAGAGGAAACACGGCGCGGGGGTCCGACTCGGGATGAGCCTGTTCAGGTCTCGGGGGAACAATCAAAGTCCTCCTTTAAATAGACTGTGGTTGATGGGACTTAGCAGCGGGTGAACCGGTGCGTGGGGACTCAGAGCGTCGCTACAGTCAACATCTGTCTGATGGGAACGGGCCCAGGAGCAACTCATTACTGGATCTGTGAGGCGGACGCCTGAGCAGCAGATGGATGGAGGCGCCACGCTGCTCCAGCTGGAGGACGAGAGCGAACGCTTTGAAACACTGAAGAGCCGATGCATGAACACACACCGATGCATGAACACACACCGATGCATGAACACACACCGATGCATGGACACACACCGATGCATGGACACACACCGATGCATGAACCTCTCTGAGAAGAACCACGGCTACCCTGCAGTAACAAAGCTACACCAAGTATAAAACACTCCTGAAGTTTTGCCTCTGCGCAGGTGGAACAAACAGAATGTTTTAGGTGATTCGGGCTTTCGGAAAACTGGGAGAAAAAAAAGATCAAAGCACCATGAAAAAAAGAAAAATATATAGAAATAATAACCCAGGAAAAATCTACCGTGTCACATTCAGGCGTGTTTGGATTTTGGTTTTTGTTTGATCATATTTGATGTGGGTTATTCATGTATGGTCTTGCCATAATCTGCTCATTTCTCTACTTACTGTTGTTCATTAGGTCTGCAACTGATGATCATATTATTAATGGTGCAATCTATCGATTATTCTGATTAATAACTGATTCATCTGATGACAAAAATGGCACCTTCAGAAGATTTTTAAATGAACTGTTAGCCTTTCTTGTGCAATATTACAGACATTGCAAGATTCATATAAACAATCCAGCTCCATTTTGAATAAAAATGTTTCTAAATATGTTTAAATGCAATATCAGCATTACCTTAGTGGATGTTTGATCATTTAGTAAAGGATGCATCTGCAGCAAAAAAAATCAAAATAAGAACATCTGTCAAAAAGCAACAAATCTCAGTGCTTTTTGTATACATACTGTAGATGTATAAAGATATATTTTGTATGTATAGGTTTTGAGTATACTGTTATTTAAGAAAATTACTTTTTTTTTTTAAGTCTGTGTACTCCAGCTCATGATTTATTGATTTTGAAATTAGCTGACAGTTATTTCAGTAATCCATTAATCCTGATGAATTGTTTCAGGCCTGTTGTTTCTAATTGCCAGATTTATTCCTTTCTTTATGTTTGACTTCAGTCTGTTGTCTTCTTCTTCATGGTTTTGGCCAGTAGCAACATTCAGTTGTTGATCATGTGACTTGTGATGTGAAAACAGTGTTTACATTGCAGTTTTGTGAAATAAACCAATTTTGATACAGCCAAAAACAGCCCACCTCATCTTAGCACCAAAACCCTTTAATTGAAAAAACAATTTTTTTTCAAAATTCGAAGGGAATTTACTTTTGTAATGTCAAATTGTGCAATTATATGATTGGTGGAAACAAAGCTTTTGCCTGTTTTTATGCCTGTTTCCTTTAAATTTCCTGACAGTTTTCAGACATGAGCATGACTGACAGCGCTAAGACCCTCCTCCTGGCTCTGATTGGTCTTTTTTGACCTGGAGCGGTGTATTCCTGCAAATGGCAGTAAGACCACAGGGAGGATGTGGAAGAGCTTAATTTTTTTTCACAAATCATCTGTCTCGTGTTATACTGTCACCACATAGTGACAGTCTTAGAAATTGTGCAAACAACAAAAAAAATCTTTTCATAAAAGTTGCATGCTGCAGCTTTAATTCTTTGGGTAAATACATTGATAAAATTGTTAAAGTGGACTTTTTACTGCTGGTATTACTGCTACTTGTCTTTAATGTTGAAGGTAAAACGTGAATGAGTTCATTTACCTCAGGTCTCACTGGGTTCTAGATGTATCGGTGGCCTAATCAAAACATTTCCGACCCTTTGAAAGGTCAGCTCTCCCCAGCCGTGCTTGCTGAAGCAGCTCTGGCTCTCCCCTGCAGACGGTCACTTCCTGTCACCTTCTGGGGCGAACGGGTTCCCTCCACAGTCACAGCTTTAAATTCAGTAAGCACCGGGAGCGTCTCTCCACACCCAGCAGCCGTTTAGCAGAGGAGCTTTTGGGAGACCCCCGCCGATGACGAGACCCCTCAATAAAGACGCTTTTTGATCCCGATCAGCTCTGATCTGATGGCACCAGGCCTGTGCTAACAAACGCTTTGCTCTGGAAGCTGGCCACGCAGAATGAACAGCCATCTGCTGTGGGCTGAGTGGCTGTAATCAGATAGCTGAATGCAGAGCGGGAAGCGATCATCAGCCAGTCATCCTCAGCTCTGTTAGTTCTGCTCTACTCCTCTGTTTATGGCCGCCTTGCTCTTTTGTTTGCCATCATTCATTTTCCTTTGATTTTTATTAAACCTTTCTGATGTGATTAAGACCTGGCACATAAAAAAAGGATAAAAAAAAAACAAAAAACTGGTTTTATAGTGACACTCATTGACATGAAGTGTTTTCATTTGGTCCATTTGAACGTCCTGGATGTCTGTGTTTATGTTTCAGAAATGGATAGTAGGAATTTCTCT
This sequence comes from Poeciliopsis turneri, assembly GCA_922788865.1. Lineage (NCBI taxonomy): Eukaryota > Metazoa > Chordata > Actinopteri > Cyprinodontiformes > Poeciliidae > Poeciliopsis > Poeciliopsis turneri. Next base: position 2,020,064 of record CAKLNU010001118.1, on the reverse strand, counting down.
TGCAGCATCATTATTTGGCAGGACGGCTGCATGAACTGCAGGAGTTAGTAGCGCTCACCTTAACCAGAGGCTGGTATAGCGAGGCGCCTTCATCAGCAGACAGAGCCACACATTCACAAGCGATTCCAATTAGCCTCACTCCTCTGTTTTAAACTTTTCATTCTGAGTTCATGTGTTAGGGCTGAAATGATTCATCAGACTAATCATGATTAGACCGATAAATGTTTCTGAGAACACAGACTCCAAAAAAGGTCTTTTGCTGAAAGGACGTCACCCTCAGAGCAGTGATTAAGTCAAAACTGTACAAATAATCAACACATTTTGCATTTAAGTAAAAAACAAAACAAAAAACAAAACTTTTGTGTAAATATAGTCAACCCAGAACTCAAAAAGTGTCAGTTTTTGCTTCACTTGGTTCATATTGTGTAAAAAAAACTAATTTCTTAGCCCCTTTTGCTGCCCATTTATCAACTGGATCAGAAGTGTTGATGTTAAATCAATCAGAAAGCACTGAGCCTTTCACATGCTGATCTCAGCAATATTTGTTTTTTAGCTGCAGACGCAAATGATCAAATGTTCACTAAAGGAACGTCGACGTTGCATTTAGATGTTCATCTTCTTATTTTAAAAAAAGGAACTGAACATTCTGATTACTGCTATCTTGCAATATAATATATTAATTTGCATAAAAAAATACAAAAAGTTAAATAAAAAATCTGCAAAACGTACTTGCTTTTTTTTATCCGACCAATCGATGAATCATCAGAACGACAGATGGATTCATTGATTACTATAAGAATCAGTGATGAACAGTGAGGGGTAAACAGACTCCACACAAATAACCCTCAACAAAGAACATGTTGCATTTTAGGGAATTTGTTTTTTTTGTGTCGATTAATGTATTTATAATATTGTTTTTTTAAACAGGCTTAAGTGATGAAATTGTGCTAATTTTTTTTTTTATCCAATTAATCGTCAGACTTATCATTTACTAAAATGAAACCTTGTTGCAGGGCTGTAATAATCCCCGAATGTGTCCTGTACTGTGTGTGTGTGTGTGTGTGTGTGAGGATAATAGTTAATATTAGCAGCTAGGCTGGTTTCTCCTGATTGATCTTGTCAGTGATCTGGGGCCCCTGCAGCCTCTGTGGCCCCTGCAGCCCCTGTGGCCCCTGCAGCCTGCTGCTCCTCTCTCCTATCTGCTCTGTCTGCCTGGCTAATGACACCTTCCAGATGGCTCGCCTGCTGTGTGTGTGTGTGTGTGTGTGCGCGCGCTGGCCAGGTTTGAAAGGGATCTTTCATCTTTCCTCTTCCTCTGACAAAAGAACGGGTCCAGTCAGCACAGCTGCCTATCTGCCGCCTCTCCTCCTCAGCATGTCTCCATTAATCCCAACAATCTGCCGTGTTTCAGTGGAGGACTGCGCTCTCTTCCGTCACTCCATCTGTACTTGCTTCCTCAGCCTATCACTCTGCCTCTCTTCTCTTTTCCAGAGTCAAACTCTCCATCCTTTTTCCCTCTTTTTTCTCTAACTCTTCCTCTGGCTCGCCGCCTTGCCTCCCCCCATCTCTTCCCGCCTCTCCCTTTATTCTGTTTCAGTCTTCTTCTCCTCCTCTGTGCCTCGGCTTGTTTCTTCTTTGCTGCGTAACAGAGAATGACATGTTCAGCAGTCCCCCTGCTCTCTCCTCTCATAAGGAATTACTGTCCTGACCCACTTCTCCAGGAAGCCTCTGCAGCGTCCTCAAAGACGCCGAGCTATTTGTGTTTATGAATGCTGCACAGCTCTCATGTTATCTCCATGATCACAAATCTGCACACATGTCAACTCGTCTGCCGAGAAAATGAAAGACCAATTCTCAGTGATGAATTTCAAAGTAGCAGCAGAATGCACTCCAATGGAGGGCTGAGCGTTTCAGGATTTTAACGAACAAATGCGACACACTGAGTCTCGCAAAAATATCCCTTCTTTTGAGGTTTTTTCTCTTATTATTACTATTATTATTTTTTTCTTTCTAGCTAATGTGGGAAGAAAATCAAACAGGATGACGCCAGCGGTACAGTTTTTGCCATTAGCCTTTAGCTGACAGATTTTTTTCCCGCCTGGTTTTCTGACTTTCACAGTAATTTTCTGTCTAAAACTCTGTTACGTTGCATCTGTGCGGCAACCAAAGCCATGTGCTTGTGCTATTAAAGCAGAGTTGATAGATTTATTAATAATGCACTTGAAGTGAGGTTGAAGCCATTTCTCTGATGTTTTTAATATCCTGTACAGCATGCCAATGCAGCGGACCTCCTGTCTGTTTCAAAGCTGATTGGCTGCAGGAGGAAGTCGATGCTCGCTTCTGACACAGCGCCAAGAAACTTTCCACTGAGAGCATTGACACATATTAATGTACATTTAGTTTTTGAACAACTGAAATAGGCAGTTATAAAGGTTTCTAAAGGGAAACTCAAGCACATACTGATTTTGTTTGGTTTGGTTTTACAGTTTAGAGTGCCACTAATCTGTGTGGATCATTATGTCTTTCTCTATAAAGCTGCACTGAAAGAAATAGAAATATTCACAAGTTAATCATTTTTGCCTGCGTTTCTTCTGGATTTTTTTTTTTTTGGGGCAAAACTCGAAGCGTTGGACTTTTTCACAATACAATTCGTTTTCCTGCACTTGAACTTTTTGAGGAGGTGTACAAAAAAAAAAAAGAAAAAGAAAAAAAAAAATCTACAGTTACAAAATTCCTGTTGGATTTTTCTTTCTCACTGCAACTTCAGTCACAAGACGCAAATAAGTTTGTACCAAAAATACACTACAGCCACCCACCAGGTTCCTCTGGCCTGTGAAAATAAAACATTTCTACAGAAAATGTTGCCACAGTTAATCATTCTAATCTCAGTATCGAGGTAAGATTATCATTATGCACCAAACTGATCCTAATCTGCAAACTTTAACTCTGACTATAATGCTTTACCCTGGGCTCTTATGACAGATTTCATTAAAATATTCTCTAATCTATCTCATTACTCACACTGCACTCCATTACTGTGTGATCGTGTAACTCATTTACATAGTGATGAATGGAACTTTTAATTAGTTTTTTTTGCCATCGGCCTGCAGTCAAAGCTATGCTGGGAGTCTGCTGAGGGCCTTTAACAACGGGGCGAGCCTGTCCTGAACCTGACACCATGGCGACGGGGCTGTGGTTGTGAAGCTGGTAAAAATGATGCAAATAGTTTTCAGTTTCAGTAAAATGCTTAGGTTTAAAAAAACAACAACAAAAACTACAGATATTTTATCCTTCTAGATAAAATATCTTGAAATCACTAAGCAGATATAAAAAGCACCAAAATTGGGATTTAATTTCCTGACCCAGAAGCAGAATCAGGCGTCTAAAGGGTTTATGTGAGCAGGGAGAAACGTGATGGAGATCTGCATCTCCTCAGGAACGATTTCATCTGGAGGAGGAGAGGGAAGTCGTTCCTCGTCTGGCTGAGGCGACTGATGCGACTGAGGCTTGAGGCTGAGAACTGCGTGGGAGGAGCAGATCAGGCTCTGTTGTGAAGTGAAGGTGGTTGTTTGAAGTTCAGGAGAGAGAGAGAGAGAGAGAGAGGAGATAAACAGGGAGCTTGATGATCCAGAGGATGGATGAGAGCCTGATGGCGCGCGGCCTGGCAGGAGAGATATCCGAAATCCAGCTTTCACAGAAGGACCGGCGTCTGTGTTCAGGAGGATTTCTGGTTCTGAAGTCTGCACCAACTTTAAAATGAAGATTGAGAGAAGCAGTAGCTTGGACTTTAGGATCAACTTTACACTGCTCACTTTCCTTCAAGGATTTCATATTAGCAGGACGACTGAGCCACTGGTTACGTTGATTTAGGGCTTGACATCTTCAGGACATATAAGAGATCTTTGATCTCAAGAGGTTTATTCTGCTTAAAAGTTGAAGATCAAGTAGCTCCTGATGTTTTAATAAGTTTGAAGACCAGTAAATCACTCCTGCAGAGTACGGTGAAGTTATATGTGATGAAATGAGAGGAACAGATGCACGAAGAAGTCAAGGTTAGAAATGATTGCAGGTTTGAAAAGAAAGTGGGTGAATTTAGACCAAAAGAAACATTGTGAATGGATAACTTGTATATGAGTTTCTACCCATAATGCATATCTGTATGTGTTTAAAACTAGAAGCATTCAAAGATTATGTTGAACAACATAATTACTTTTTTTGTTTGTTTGTTTGTTTGTTTATTTTGAGTGGAATCAGAAAATTACATGCATCTCCTCAACATTCAATGGTGTCGTTTTCTAAACTGTGACTCGGGTCAAATGCTTTACAAGTTTACAAATTTCTGACATTTAACTGCTTCAATTTTGTTCCATTCCAGTCCGATGGTGTGACTCAGTCAGGCTTACATGCATTTTTTTTTTATCATTACAAGGTAAAGTTTTAGCAAGTCGGGTCGGGTTTCTTGGTCCAGGACTTTTCGAGAAGAAGACATTTCAATGTTTTTTACATGACAGAAACATAACAATTATGTCAGTATCAGCAAACAAGCTACAAACATGGCATTTTGTCAAACGCCACCATCAAAGTAATCAGGAGTCATCATCAAATACTGGAATGAAGAGGAGAATTAAACAGTGTCAGTTATCATGAAAAATCTAGAGGTTTATGTTTTATGTACATCAGGCTCTAACAATTAGTCGCTTTCTTCTTTTTTGTCTGTTTCGGTAAACACACAGAGCTGTGTGACCTGCATTATTGCTGATGCATTCACCTTAAATTTCTCTAAAACTTTAGTTTTGATTGAGGAAAAACCAAGTAGAAGCTTTTCCACCCCCATGTTTAACATGGATCTGTGCCACAATCTGTGAACGCCACATTTCTCTGCACTCTGTTACTTTACAGAACCTGGACCTCCGGTCGTTTCGCACCTCGGTCTCACTGTCTGCTCTGCGTTCCCTCTCAGCTCACATTCTGCAGACCTTCATCCTCATCACTCAGACGGCTGGCAGAGCGAAGCATCCAGTGAATCCTGAGTCTGAAAGGAGCATTGTGTGAGAACTTCACAGTTCAAGGACCAGACAGCTGAGCTTCCTGCTTTAGACCATCGACTGCTGCTTGCAGAACAGATTGGGACTCAATTCAAACACATTTTATTTAATTTCCCAAAGGGAAATTAAATTTCAGGACATTGTGCTTGTGACAACAAAAAAGCGAAGACACTGAAAGTGGGATGGCAACCAGTCCAGGTAAGCAGCTCCAAGGGAAGGAAAACACTTGGAGTTTGTTTATTTTTTCTTTTATCATGAGCTTTTAAATGTGCAGACTGAACTGAAAAGATAATCATGCAAACATTACCTCTAAATGAGCGTTTTATTTTGAAATCCCACTGGAAGATGTTAGCATATGGTTTGACATAAGGTTTGTTTTTTTGCCCTTTACAAGCTGATTATTCCTCACTGTTTCATATCTATTAGCATCAACTCTTCTGAGATCATCACACAGAGATTTAAAGCTTTTAAAATGATTTTCTGAGGTTAATTATTTCAAATAGTCTTTTTTTTTTTTTTTTTTTAGAAAGTCAATTGAATTAAAAAAAAAATTTATACTACCAAATATTTAGCCTTGTAAGCAGTGGTGGAGCCAGAACAGTTTAATAAGGATGACCAGGATGGGACTGCTGTCACTTTAACAGAAAGTATTTTCTTGAAAGCCTTGCTGTATTAATACATGTCACAGTGTGTTGCTGTTACACACCCCTTGGTAGGTGTGGCCAGTGACTGGTCGGGGCGTCCACTCCCTGGCTCCGCCCCCACGTGTAAGCATTTGAAATATTGCTTACAGGTAGATATTTGCAGTAGATATTTGAAATAACACTGTGAAATATTTCCAAAAACAACAACTGAAGTTATGATGAGACGAAACACTGAAGACGGGTGTTTGTTTGAATCATCCTGGCAGTAAAACAGTTTTTCTCATGCTTCAGCGTCTGTTCAGCTAAGTGCATGTTGACCTCGCAGCACGGCTAAAATACAAAGAATCTGCTGTGCTGGTTCTCAATGCTCCTTTACGTTTTTTATTGTCTGCTGACCTCAAAGAGACTCAAACATTTTTCCTTGCTGAATTTTTTTTTTCATTGTTCATTTTGCAGTGAAGATGCTGCCCTGGACTCAGTTGGCGTTGATCTTTCTTAGCATGGCGCAGGCTGTGGTAAGTTGCCCCGATGTCTGCAAATGCTCCAGGAAGTCCGGTCCAGAAAAGTCCGAAGTCAACTGTCATAAAAAGGGTCTTCGTAGTCTTCCCTCCAATCTGCCTCCGGACGCCTGGATCCTCAAACTGGGTGAGTGGCATTCGGATAATCAGGTCGTTCTTTGAAACATGTCTAAGTTGCATTTGAATGTATCTGATTCTGAAGTCATTTATTACAGGCGTAGTTGCAAGACTAATATTTTCTTCCCCATTGCTGCAAAAAGGTGAGAATGGCATAACAACCCTAAAGGCCAATTCATTTAGATCAGCACCCAAGATTGAGAGCATCAACCTGGAACGAAACGCAATCAAATCCATCCATCCCAAAGCCTTTTCTGGTGCCAAGCAACTGACGCTGCTCAACCTTTATGGCAACCACATCACAGTGCTCCCCCCACGGGGGTTTCAGGTAAGGTGGTCAAAAAGAAAAGGACAGTATGTTCCTCCATTCTACACCGTAATCTGACCAAAACTCTGTTTTGATTTGTATTTTTTACCTCCCGGGCAGGACCTCCTGAACCTTCGTTTCCTCATGCTGGGCCAGAACCAGATTGGGATTCTCAAATCTGAGATGTTTGCTGGCATGAGGAACCTCTCGGACCTTGATCTACCTCTTAATGCGCTGACAGCGCTTCCGTCTAACGCCTTCAAACCTTTGATTGCCCTCAAAGTGTTGGACCTTTCCTTGAATCGGATCCAAAGGATCTCTCGAAAAGCCTTCACTGGACTCAGACAGCTCCTGTTCCTCAATCTGGACAACAACAGGTCACTATAACATATGTATTCAAGTATTGAAAGAAATTCAATATATGAACAGGATGAGCCTACAAAATACAGCACCTCACGGTACTACTTATACTCTTGTTCTTCTTCTGTCACATAACAGCCATAATATAAGCAACAAAAAAAAAATGCATGACCTAAATTAAACAATTTGTCTTCCATACAAAATAATATAATAATATAATATAATAATATATAATAATAATAATAATAATAGAGATCATTCATTGCCCTATGTTTATCTGTTGTAAGCTGAACAAGAGTCTGGTTGGAGCATCACCTTCCAGTAGGACAATGATCTACAGTGGATGTCAAACCCATTGTAATTTGGCACTATACAGATAAAAACGGTTTGGATTTGACTGATCCAATTGAAACTTGAGATGAACAGAGATGTTCTCCAGCTTTCTGACGAAGCCTGAGCTAATTCACACCAACCTTGTTTAGTCCACTGAATGATCTAATGGCAGTTTATTTGCCTAGAAAGTCCGGTTGGATGTGGGCGGTGTGAATGCATCATTGAACTCTGATGCAGAAAACATAAAGCAAACTGTGGTCCTCCTAAAATCCTAGGTCTCGGTTTGGTTAAAGTAAACTCTGGTGCAGTTTGAATGGGTTAGGGTTAGGGTTAAACACCAAGCAGACTGAAGACTGCTCTAAAAGCAGACTGTTGCGCAGGGCATTCTGGGAAAATACAACCAAAACAAACATCCTAGTCTAGTGCTAACGGAAGAAAAGGCTCATGGTCTTTTACCAGCGTAAAGAAAAAGCCTACTATCGCTGAAATATGACGTCACTTCATTCATGTTTACAGTTTGTGAAGAAGGAAATGTCTTCTTCAGAGATACTCCGTCGTCTCCTTCAATGGTTCTTGGTGTAGCGCCACCACAGGCGAGGAGGCCTGAACATGTTTTCAATTAATCCGGATTGTGTGGGACAATCTGTGACCTGTTCAGGGTGTTGAACAGGCCAAGATGTTGAATGTATGTTGCTAAAAGGCCTCACTCGATGTTCTTAATTTGCTACAAAAACTTTAAAATACATTGTTGTAATTTATCTTTTTGAGTCTTGATTTTTTGAAATGTGTGTCACAATGTGAAGTGAGTTCTAATAACCTGTTTGCCAATGACGTGAACTCTGTTGTTGTATTGTCCTGTAATCAGCTGCCCTTTAATGCACTAATCTGGAGAATTTGTCTCATAACTCAGTCTGAAAACTGTCCCGTCTGGATCATTCCGGCCAGTGACGTCACTGGAGATGCTGGTTCTGGACAACAACCTCCTGTCAACCCTGAGTCAGTCAGCTCTGGATGGCCTGAGCAACCTGCAGGTAACAACACTGCTGCCTTCACAGGAAGTGTGAAACAATAACTAAGGTTGCATTCCCACCAAGCCTGTTTGGTCCGCTTTGATTCAACTCCGGTTCCTTTGTCTGGAAAGTCCGGTTCGTTTGGGAAGGTGTGAAAGTGTAAATCAAACTTTGATGTGGACCGAAAAAGCAAACTTTGATCCGCCTGCGGTTGGTTTGGTTAAGTGAACTCTGGTGAGGTTTGAATGTGCATTTGAACTCTAAGCAGACATAACTTTGTTCTCTTTTAAAGTCGTTTTTGAACATGAAGCTGCTTATTTGGGCTTGAATTTCTTTCCTGAGAAAAATAAAAGATAATTTCCCAGCTCCCCATAATAAAGCAAAACATGAATGATAGGTAGTTTGCGGGTTGTGATACGCAAACATAAGCTGTAAAATCACTTTAAAGTCTCATGGATTTGTGTAGGTGCCATGTTAAGCTGTGTTGGGCTGGTTTTCATGGAGCCGGTTGCTTCTTTCTCTTGCAAGATCTGGCAACACTGACTGGAATCGCTCTGAAAGCAGCCAGAGATAAATCCATTTTCCGTCACCCTTCTCCCTAACGGGGTCGGGAGTTGCTGGTGCCTATCTCCAGCTGCGTTCCGGGCGAGAGGTGGGGTTCACCCTGGACAGGTCGCCAGTCTGTTGCAGGGCAACACAGAGAGACAAACAGGACAAACAACCATGCACACACACACTCACACCTAGGGAGAATTTGGGAAGGCCAATTAACCTGACAGTCATGTTTTTGGACTGTGGGAGGAAGCCGGAGAACCCGGAGAGAACCCACGCATGCACAGGGAGAACATGCAAACTCCGTGCAGAAAGACCCCGGGCCGGGAATCGAACCCAGGACCTTCTTGCTGCAAGGCAACAGCGCTACCCACTGTGCCAAGATAAATCCTTCAACCGCTAAAATCTGATGATACTCCATTTTCATTTACATTTTGTGAAGAAGGAAGCTGGGCTCAGAGTTTTCTTCAGAGGTTTTTATGTTGTTTCCTTCGCACAGCGCCACCACAGGCGAGGAGGGAAACGGGTATTTAGTTCAGTTCAGATTGTCGGAAAACTAGCAGTGTGAAAGGAAACCACAGCAGCTGAAAAAATGGCAAATGTTCCAGTTTTGGACCTGAGTTTTTAGGACGTGAAAACACCATAAAGAGATGACCTCACACTGTCAACTTCTTCAAGTTTTCTATATAAAGTTTGATCCATAAGGCAAACTAAATGAGTTTCTTATTGAACCAGGAGCTCTACCTGAGGAACAACGAGCTGGAGCAGCTGCCATCTGGTGCGTTCAGCAACCTGCCCAAGCTCTCCCAGCTTGGACTCAGTGGAAACCGCCTGAAGACGCTGGACGGAAACATGTTCATCCATATGCCAGGTTAGATGGACCCAATTCCTTTTCTTCCGCTCCCCGTGCCCTGGTTACAGTCTCCTGTGTCCTTCGCCTCAGAGCTGAAGAAGCTGTACCTGCATGAGAACCCGTGGCGGTGCGACTGTGACATCATCACTCTGGTGAGGTGGATGGGGCAGACCAAGGCCGCCATGTCGCCCCGGTACGCCGTGAAATGCGCGAGCCCGCCACAGCTGAAGAACAAGAGCCTGAGCGGCCTGCAGCCGGCGACGCTGCAGTGCAGCGCCTGACGTCCGGGAGCAGACACCACCATGAGGACGCGTTCACATGTCAAAACCAACTTACTGTTTTAGTATGTTTTCTGTTCTAAACTACAGTGTGAAGAATATACACACCAAACTCCTATCTAATGTAATATTTATAATTTCATGTAGAACCTCTGAGCTGCTGTTGTTTCAGATACCATGTATGTTTTTTTTTTTTTTTTTGCTTCTCTTTGTGAATGTTTCTGACATCAAACAGCATTAAAATCTCTTCGCTGCCAAAGATTTTAATTGGACAGAGTGAGGACTGTCTCCACCAACGGAGACCACGTCTGCTTCCTAAGCTCTTAAATTCAGCTGTGAGATGAACATTAATCTCATAATCTCATATTTTCCAAAGAATCTATCCAAGTATGGAAAGTGAGGGATTACATGCAAAAGGATTACATTAATCTTGTTCGAGAAGAGTCCTTTAAATTTTTTGTATTTTGAGCAGGGAAGTTGAGAAAGGAAGACTTCTCGTTCTCGTTAAGCTGAAGTAAAAATGGTCAGGCTGTTAAATCTGTATTATTTTAAAACGAAGAACAAACGGTGAATATGGTGCATATGTTCAGTCTTGATCCTGCAGTATTCTGATGGAACAAGAGTCAGAGATGATTTACAGATGAATTCTGCTAAACGCTTGATATCTAACCTGCTGAAAGGCCTGGAGTTCTCTTTGACAGATTATTTCTTTTTTTGAAATGAGACGTATTCATTGAGGTTTAGCAGAAAAACCCTGAATTTCTTTTTTTCTTTTTACTCTCATATCATGAATAATTTCAACTGAACAGGTAAACACAGAGCAGGTCACACAATAACCAACAAACACAAAGGAATAAAATTGAAAAAAAAAAAAGTAAGTGCTTTTAATAATTTAGCGGTGAAATAATATTTTTTGATTGAAAAATAAATCAAATGGCACTTAAATTGTTTAGTGCTGGAATGATGAGATGTTTTATTTAAGTGTGTCTTTCTGTGTCGTACTGATTCTTCCTGTGTGCGTGTGTGTGTGCATGTGTGTGTGCATGTGCGTGTGTGTGTGCATGTGTGTGTGCATGGTGTGCGTGTGTGTGTGTGTGAGCTGTCTCCTCGGCTCTGTGGTGCAGGTAACCGGGACAAACTGTGGGATGTTTGTAGGACGATGCCACCATCTTCTTGGCCCAGAAACGATGCCAGGAATTTTTTATCTTTTCTTTTTTTTTTTTTTGGATCTTGTTAAACATTTGATGCTCTTCAGTTAGTGTTTTGTTAAAAAGTTGTATTCATCCCTTAATAGCCAACTAAGTGTGACCCAGTTGGCAACAAACTTCCATGGCCTTCAGGTCTCATTAAAACGCTGGTCGAACCGGAGCAGCTCCGCCAGGCTTTGTGTGCAGAGATGAGAGGAGCTTCATTACTTCACTCGCTATGTGTTTACAATATTTGCCTAAGCGCAGAGATACAACCTTCATACCTAAGCAGCTCTTTCAATTTTGTTACTTGTAGGCCTTTGACTATGCCACAAGACTCGATCATAGTTTTAAATCACACACATCTCAACCAGGATTGCTTGAAGAAACTTCTGCTGCTTTTTGACAAGATTCTTACTAAGAAGTGGGAGGGACTGTTAATGTGTTAGACTGGATCAGGTCTTGCTTAGTCGACCAGGATGTCATTTAGCAATTAGACATAATGCCACACCTGTATTTTATAAAGGACCATGTTAGGAAGATAAATTTATTTTCAGCCATTTGATATATATAGTCTTTTTTATTTATAACCACTAAAAATAACAGTTACTTGATTGTGGTGTAAAATGGCGCAAAGTGCCTGGATAATGCGTGACACCGGCCCTTTAAGGAGGATTAAATGCGGTCAGTGAGCCTATGAAGCTGCTTTAGGATCCTTTTCTATAGAAAGATAAATAGAATGAGTGCATTTCCACCACAAAAACTTTTCTGAGTTTGAAAAGTCAAAATTGACTAGAAGAAAAAAAAAACTTAAATATCAATCTCAGACATTTTATAGAAAAATCAGGAAAATTTCTGAACTTGACAATTAAAAAAAACGTTGGACTTTTGTAGGTCAGAAATGTCCGTAATTTTTCTAGAACATTTCTAGGCTTAGTTTAGGTTTTTTTTTCTAACAAAATTTAGACTTTTAAAAATTTACCTGATTTCTAGGAAATTTCTGAGAGTAATCTTGATTTTTCTGAGGTTTTTCTAGCAAACTTTCCACTTTTCCAACTCAGAAACGTTCTTGTTTCTTCGAGAAAATTTCTAGTTTCATTATTGTCAGAGATTTACTCTTCCTCTATTCCTCTCCCTACCAGGCCCCCAGCACTCCAGTGTACAGACGCACTTTAAGTTGCATCAACAGAGTCATATGCTTAAGTAAAATACACATCAACCTATGCAGTGGCAGAGGGACTGGCTGTGCAGCAAAGTATGAGCTAAATGGCTGAGCTGCAGGTGGAAGCGCTGACGGAGGCCTGCAGCGGTGAGCGTCTGCTCAGAGATTCCATCAGAGGGAGGTTTAGCACCATCCTGCTGATCTGGCACAGCTACAGTCAGTCTCTGTTGTCTGTGTTTGCTTTCGCATCACGCACCGCAAGCCTTCAGGTTAAAGCGCCGAAGAAACATGCAGCTCCTGAAGTCAGAGACTGTTAGGAAACCACACTGCTGTCAGGAAGGGAGCTTGAGCTAAAAGTCTGCAAACATGAGCCAGAGAGTCTGGACTGGATGGATGTCATCGATGTGTGTGTTTAGTTTTCAAGGTGAAGATTTGCTTCCATTCATTTCAGTTCAGTTTTATTTCTATTGTTGGCTTGCAGCTGCTCCTCATATTGAACATGCATGCAGCAACAGTAGAGAGGAAAGTGACAAAACGTGGTCAGTTGTTTGTGACCAAAAGGGGGCAGCACTGAGACAGCATCAAAATAAAGTGGAAGTAAACAAACCCACACAAAAATGTCAAAATTTGAATAGAAATATAAAGTCAAAAACCTAAATTACTTATTTAGAATTTATCAAGAAAACAAACAAACTGAAAACAAGTTGATTTGGGGGTTAGTTACACTTTACACATGCAGCCAGAGCGACATGGCGTCTGGAGTCTCGACCTCAATCCAAGCTGCACGTGTCAAAATTTCATATCTGCTGGTTACAAAATCTATCCAGATGATTTCATTTATTAAAAGGGACGGGAAAAAATGTCACGTTTAGACCAACACAGCTGGTGGTTTTACAATTAGCTCCTTAGCAGTGGGAATACGAACACTGGGTTGCGTTTGGTTCATCAGATGAATTTCCAGTAAAATCTAAGCGAGACAAAACATAAGTCAAGCTTCGTGGAGAAAGAAAACTTTTGCTGAGCTGTTTTAGTTTGCTGAGTCTCCTGGTTTTCTCTGAGGCGTCTCCAGGCAGCCAGTAGATGCAGGCAGCAACCTGCCCCTGAGCAGAACCAGTCAGCAACGCTGTGTATCCATAAACAGACAATCAGACACACACACACACACACACACACACACACACACACACACACACACACACACACACACACACACACACACACATGCAAACACACCCACAGTTAGCTACAGCAAACAAACTCCACAAACACACAGCCTCCCTTCCGTGGCTGCAGCGGCAGCAAACAGCTCACTGACAGATGATTCAGAGCGCTCCCGATGAGAACAATGCTCCTGTGCCATCCTCACACCACCAGCCTTTCCCACAGTTGCCATGGGAACCCTTGCTCGTGTCATCTTCCAGCAGAAGTGTTTGTGTTGTCTTGCTTCTTACCGAGCTGGGAGTCACGTGTGCAGCTGACAATGCCAGCAGGAAAATCCCTGCTTCAAGAACGGCCGACAGAGAGCACCGCAAAAGAAAAAAAGATACAAAAAATAAAAAAAATAGACAGAAAAAAATACGCAGTGGTGAATTTAACATGCTCAGTCTCAAGAAAGATTTTTTGGTGGATATTCAGCATCAGTCGGAGCCATTTGGCGGGGCTCAAAGTTAAAAAAGGGCAGATTGAACAAGATCTTAAAACACCAAACAACAACATAGCAACAACTCATATTAATCCAGGATTTCATTGGATCATACTATATTATTGCCATCATGCAAAACACATGTAGTATACTTTTCCCAACAGGTATAAAGTTTCTGTTTTTGCTGCTGACAGTCCTGGAGGGATGTGTTGATCTGAGACTGTAGCCATTAAACAGACCAGAGGAGAGAAGGTCAAAGGTTATGAAGTTATGAAATAAGCACATTTTACTAATAATATCTGTTTAATTGTGACATTTGTTACCGTGTCTTATATCAAGATGTCTGATATACAGACAGATGTTGTTTCTATCTGTCGGTGGGTCGGACTCAGACTGCCTGCAGTGAACCGGGCCTTTAGCAGAATCATAAAGTTCAAGTCAAAAGTTTTCTCTGTGTTTAGGGGCGAGGCGGGTTTTTTCCCGCTATTGCGAGGACAATTATGAAAACATAAATAGAAACAGTTTTTCTAACTTCAACATCAGACCAACGTTTTTATTCACAAACCAATGTATAAAAAATATTCTTGCCCATAATTTGATAGTTAGAGGGCACAGATCTGCTCCCCCCACCCCCATCACCATGGAGACAGAGTCTGAACAACATGGAGGAAGAGAAACTGAGTCATTATTAGACTGAGGGCAGCCAGACTAGTTTATTTAGATGAAATTATGATATTTAGCTAAATATTATTGCTGAGGGGCACAAGCAGGCCTCCTGATGAACAGATAAAAAAAATACAAAAATAAATAGAAAAAAAAAACAGCAACTCAAAAAGGGCATCAAGGCTCAAGCCTCCTTCATCCACCCCCTCCTCTCTGCATGAGCCCGATCGGTTCACTCTTCCCATCGTCACAGAAGAGTTTTTATTAGAAATAAAAAAAACGAAACATAAATCCAGTGTCTCCTGCCGTTCTGCCTGGAGCAGGTTGTTCTCCGTCAGCCTCCTGCACCTGCTGGATGCTGACGGAGGAAACTCATAAGAGGCAATAAACCAGTAACTCGATCAGAGGGAAGCTGCGGATTTGTTGAATCCAATTTGTGGTGACCGTTTTTTAAAAGATGAGCAGCAACCAGAGGGGACACGGTGCACAGCGTCACCACTCTGCTTTCTGAGTAACACTGAGGGAAATGATGGCGAGTGCAACCAGATCTACAATTAACCGTTTCAGTCAACTTTGGTTTTGGTCATTGTGATGCAAAAACCAAAGAAATCCGTTTCCTGGTGCAACTTTGCCGATAGGCTGCAGAGGTCAGCAGATCCCTGCATGAGTTCGCCTTAAACATCGAGAAGTTAAACTCTGTCACAGATGCAATGGAAGCAACGCAAAAAATGAACGTTGTTAAAACAAAGAAAAAGAAAAAACAACATGATCTTTGAAGGCACTTTGTTTCACCTGCAGCCTTCGAAGATCAGTTTTCTACACCAACTGAAAACCTGGTCATGCATCACAAAGCAGTTTGAAAATGAAAATAAAAGGATGCTGATACATAACAGTGCAGTTGAGATAAATATTTCACATTCCTCACTGACAACAGTCTCGTTCAGATCAGGATGCTCTGAAAACAAGATGACTGACATTTTGTTTCTCTGAAATTCTCAGTTTTCAGGCATCGTGCTGTTATACTGCCTCTTCTTCACTGTAAAAACGACTGTTGCTAATCACTCAGTTCTCAGTAGTTGCTAAATGCCATTATTAATTCAATAATATCCTCATGAAAGAGCAAAAGGAAGATAGGGAACATAATAAACACGTTCATGATGCCATTTATTCTTGCATGTCTGAAATCGTCACTCAGCCGACAGAGACGCACAAACAGCAGCTCTCAAAAATCCAGCAGGTTTCGCTTCAAAGATCAGGTCAGGTGTGTGTGTGTGTGTGTGTGTGTGTGTGTGTGCGTGTGTGCGTGTTGCGTGTGTGCTGTGTGTGTGTGCGCGTGTGCGTGTGTGTGCGTGTGTGTGTGTGTGTGTGTGTCTCTGTAGGAGGTTTTCCTCCAAACACACCCTTACCTCTGCATCCATGGTTTGCTGTTGCGGCGGTTGTGACAAAGTTGACTTGCAGCTCTGTGAAAGCTGGTAGATGGAGTCTGATCGCTCTGCTGGAGTAAAATGGAAACATAACAGTCACTTGTTTAGCTAGAAAGACCTAAACGCTGCCAAAACACAACATGTTGAGAGCAAAATGAACAAGTTATTATATTAGCGTTAGCCTCTTATATTAGTGATATTAAAACAGTCCTGTTTCTTTATTTAAAGAGGCAGTATTATGTGTTTTACAGGCACATAGTGTCATTTTATAGCACAGTCAAGTTGCTATGTTAACGACAGCTGTCATGAAAATGCTATATATATTAAACATGACTGAAAAGAATTTGACTTCCTAATTTAACACCTTTAAAATTGGGCCTCTGTCTCTTTAAAAACTCCTGCTCTTTCTGAAACTCCATCACAACATGACTCCTGCATTAACACTTTAACAAACTTTTATCAGCTGAGAAGCAGCTCAGCAGGCATACAGTTGCACCAGGTGTTTGCTAATTGCTGCTGGCTAGTCTGAAGGAGCAGGGCGGAAGTGGAGCTAGGCTGTTTTTCACCACTGAAGTGTTACCATGGAGATTAAAGGATTTCTCAAATGTGCATTAAAGAATCAAGGCAACATTCCAGTTGTGTTTTTGATGAGACAATTGCTGAACAAAGCTAAAAAAAGATCAGTTTTACATGATACTGCCCCTTTAACTGATTCATTTGCTAAAAAGTAGTTTCCAACCATCTTTTTATTATTATTAGTGGTAGTATTTGTATTATTAGTATTATTCAGTTTAACACAGACCACATAATACTTTAAAAGATGATTGTGGATTTTTGACTGAGGCAAGTGACCTTGTGATCATGTTCCTGATCCTCTCATCTGCATCAACACTGAGAACATTTCCCTTCAGGAGTCGACTTTAATGACCGGAACATTCAAAAAAAAAAAAAAAAAGAAAAGAAAAGAAAAGAAAAAAAGGAAGAAATGAGCGATCTCTAATGAGAACGAAAGCTTCCTGTAGAGACGCATCCTGGCAGAAACAGCAAAGCAACACGCTGTTATTTTCCTCCCCGCTCGCTGACAGCACATGTTTTATGGAGCTGATAGAATCAACTCCATAAAACATGTGCTCACAGTGTGAGCTGCCCTGAAGAGTCAGGGCAGCTCACACTTCTGCCGGCTCCACCGCTTATCTCTGGACTGATCCGCCGCGTCTCGGCTCAGAGCTGCTCATCCGGCAGGTCAAAGACTCTCCAGACGAGCCGCAGAGAATACTCCCGGCAGCGAGGCCGCAGTGCGAGCACAACGCAGCCATTTCACTGCTTTAAATGCGACATTTATCTGCTCTAGTTTGAGTAAGCAGTTATGTGAGCTGTTTTTTTGTTGACTTTTGTGGAAGCAGCAGTAGATTCACTTTCACAAACCCACATGCCTCGTTGAGCAAATTCACAGTTTTCTCCTGCTATTTTCTTCTAAACTTCTAGATCTGCCCAATTCTGATGACCAGGTGATAAACATTCAATATCTTACCTTATAGTTTGCATGTTCTCCCTGTGAATGCATGGATTCTCTCTGGGTACTCCAGCTTCATTCCCACAGCCCAGAATCATGACTTATGCAACTGACTGCATGTGTTACATATACAACTCTGGGAAAAATTAAGAGAACACTTCAAAATGATCAGCTTCTCTGATTTTTATAGGTATATGTTTCAGTAAAATGAACATTGCTCTTTTATTCTATAAAATACTGACAACGTGTCTCTGTAATACATTTTATATATACATAAAAACAATCCTGACTTTTAAGTGATACCAGTCTTGAGCAGAACTTAGCTGTTGATCAGACGTGTTTTTAACAGAAACATGCGTTCGGGTCTGAGAGGAGCCGCTTCCGCAAAGGATTTCTATCATTTTTCATCAATTTGTTTCTCACAAATTCCCTCAGATATTTAAAAAAAGAAAACATTTCAGGAAGCCCTGAACAACAAGCACAACTGCATCCGAAAAAGCAGAAGGTGGGAACAAAGCGACGTTCCTGTGGACACCAGACCTTTGTGTTGGGTTGGCTCTGAGATAAATAATTGACTGTTTCTGCCCACACACAGAGGCCTTAAATAATAAATGTGCAGAAAGAAGCTGTTAAATGCAACTTTGTTTTGCGCGTTGGATATGAGAGGCTGCTCCAGTAAGAGCGCGCCGCTGCCTCTCAGTGTGAAAAGCATCAGCATGAAAATGAAGGATGACAAGCTGCAGCTGAACTCTGGAGATGCTGCTACCAAGCTGCTTGACATTCTTTGGATGCAGTTCCAGTTCAGAGACAGTTAATGGTTCCGGAGCTCCATAACGCTCTTTAAGTCAATTGGATTTTCTCTAATTAGTTGCATTTTTATTTCCAGCTGAGAAAAGATGTCTGTTTTTATTTGGGCATAATTTCTAATGAAACCGGGAACAAATTCTTATAGGCGGTCTGTCACGGTAACAAATTCTTGCTGGACGATAAATTGTCCCAGAATTTATCGCGATAAATGATAATATTGTTGTCCTGAGAGCATCTTCAAATGGTATTATAATGAACGGACACGTTCAAGACCAATAAACTTTAGATTGTAATGAACGCTGGAACCGGAAGACATTTGAAATGTCCAAAATATAAATGAACAAAGCAACAGAAAGAACAACTAAAATGAATCATGAAGTCTCTGTGAACAGAATTGTTCTTTAATAAAAGAGCTGATTGAGACCAAAGCACCAGGCTGAAGAGAGAGAAAAGAAATTGATTGTTTTATTTTATATTTGTAATTCTTACTTGATTACTACAAAATGCCACTCGAACCACGATGGCAAATTATGACTCTGATAAGGATTTTAGTCCAAGTAGAACAAGTTCTTCATGTTTTCTACTCATAATCTAAAAATGCAGCAATTTTCACGCTCTGACCCTCCTCCGGGCTCTGATTGGTTGTTTGTGACATTTCTGCAGTTGAAACTGTCCCGACACACTGACAGTATTAACAAATCAATAAAAAACCTAAAAGACAAAGCAGAAACTACAGAGATGAAACCAATTCCGTCGACTCAGAGTGATGAGAAGTTTTGAGATTTTGAACCTGAAACCCTTCGCTTCCTCTTTGTGGCTGTTTAAATGTTTTCGTGATGATCCCAGAGCAGAATCCGCCCAGAACCGGTTCTTTGCTCCTCAGCATGTTATCTGACAAACACAAAAAGAGGAGATAAAAACGCCTCTGCTTATATTCACATACAAAACACCCCACACTTGAAACAAACCAAGTCATGAGGTTCCCACGGAAATGTCTACAATAATAAGCGACCTCTCTATTCTGTTGTCTGACCACGACAAAGAAGTCAGCTCTGTGTGTGTCGGTGGGCTGCAGAGCTGGACGGAGCCAAAACAGTGCAGCTCATTGGGTTTGGCCTGGAGAGGTGACACTGTGCCAGCCTCATGAACAGATAATGAGCCTCTGCAGGCACCAGTGAGATCTGCTAATGAGAGGGCAAAATGAGAGCGAGGTGGATGGCGAGTTAAAGGAGGAGAGCGCACTGTCTTTAAAGACAGTAGCATCACTCCGGGCTTCAAACGGAGAGCGGAAAAGCTTCAGCCTGGATCACCACCTCAGACTGCAACAATCTACTGGATGGGGCTACAAACACACACACACACGCGAGCACACACACTTTGCCGAGCATCAACTTAAAGGAACAGAGATTTTTGAAGTGAGGTTTTGTGAGCAGATGCTATCTGACCTGCAGCAGATTAATCTCTGAAGGTTCTGATTTCGTAAATGAATGAATATGAAATCTAGATTTCATATTGTTAGGGTCCGAAACAGAAGCAGACTTCTACTATCCTAACGTATGACCTTGACAGAACCCTACTTCTGGGAGGGTACTCTGTGAGGCAGAAGCTCAGCTGGTGACTGCAGCTCCACAGAGTTTCTTTTGAGATGAGGAGAAGGTTATAACCCCACACTTCTAAACCTCGGAACCTGCTGCAGCTTTTGATTCTAACTGAACAGTTTTAGGCGATTTGTTCCACATATTTCACACTAGAACTGTAACCAATCGCTAATCAATAGACTCAGTGGACCTCTGATTAAAAAAAAAACCTATGCAAATGACCTGATGCTAAGATTCACTGAGGTTCAGAGTGTGAGTACAGACTCCAGAGAGGCACACACACACACACACACACACACACACACACACACACACACACACACACACACACACACACACACACACACACACGCAAACACACGTCTGAGTGGGCGGGCCTCCTGTTATTAGACTGCGGGATGAGTCACGTGTTTTTCAGCAGTCGCTTCGCAGCATCCAAACAGATGTGTCTTGAAAAGCAGCTGACGTGGATTGAGTCTGTTCTGAGCGATTAGATCCAGTTAAATATTCTCGGTTGGGATCCGAGTGGATTCCTGGTGATGGAGCAAAGCAGCAGGACTCTGTTTTCAGAGCAACACTGATAATTATTAGCAGTAATTAGCATAATGCCTGGAGTGTGGCTGAGTTACTAACTGCTGGTGGCTGTTTAAGTCAGCGTTACATCAGCACCAGCTGCTTCCTGGTCGCACACACACACACACACACACACACAAACACGCACACACAACGCACGCACATGATCTGTTTTTCTACACTCACAAGGACTTCCAGTCATTTCTACAGCAGAACCCTGACACTAACAGGTTTGTCCGAAACCCAAACACAGAACACAGCTCATCCTCTGATGAGGCCCGGCCTCTGGCTCCCAGAAGAAGCGCTGGTCCTCATAATGCTGGAAAAAAATTGGGCCTCACAAGGTGAGAAATGCTAAACACACACATTGCATCTTTTCTGCTTGCTCATCTGTTATTAACTAATATTTAATTTAGGAAATGCTCTCATGAAACTGGGACTTTCAGACGAGGAAGCTGGAGAAGAATCATAATGAGGCGGGGAGGATTTCGGTCTCAGAGCTAACTATTAACTGGATCGGCCTGCGTCAGCGCTTTGTAGCCTTCATCTTGGACAAAGTTTTCTGGAGCAGCGTTGCGGTAATTAAAGACGCCGCAGGTTGTCCACACAGGAGCGAAGAACAAAAAAAGGGAGAAGGAATCCTGAGGCGAGGTCACTGCTGTTAGGACACGCTGCTTTAAGATTCAACTGAAGTGCAAATATACACAAATGCACTGTTTGAGAGCGAACCGGGACGGTCCAAAGCCTGACCCCTGCAGCCCACCAGCAAACACACACCGGAAACTACTGGGAATACATTCTGTGTTTGCTGGAGGTCACTGAGCATCCCTGAGTTCCAATATGGCTGCCATGTTTAAAACACGGAGCGACGGCTGCATGTTTAAGCGATTCATTAGCACATTTGTTGTCTTATATCAAATTAAATCATTGCCACAAAGTGTAAATGAAATCTTACTGTTATTTCAGTTTCTTTGAACACATGACATAGAAAAAAATTGTATTTATTATCAGCTTGTCTTGCTAATGGAAGCCAGTGCCGTTCGTTTGATTCAGGTGTGTTGGAGCAGGGAAGCATCTGGAAGTAGCAGGTTGGTAGATCTAGAGGACTGGAGTTGAACGCCAAGAGACCGCTCCAAAGGCAGGAAGCGGACCATGGCACCAGGGCATTCTAGGTAAATACAAAACAAAACATGGCTTGTGAAATCCTACAACTAAAATTTGAAACCTCCATTTTTATTTAGATATTGTGAAGAAGGAAGTCAAACCCAGAGTTTTCTTCAGTGGTTTTTGATGCAGCAGGCGAGGAGGGGAACAGGTTTTTCAATTAGTTTTGAAAAAAAAAAAAAAACCTGCAGTGTGAAATCGAACTGCAGTAGCTGAAAATGTTACAATTTTGGTCCCCAATCGCGTTTGCCAGACTATCAGTTGTGATAGGATGCGTTCATGTTCGAAGTCATACAATGATGCATGTTTTGGTATTTGAGAGCATTCCTGCAGGAAACCTATGAACACGTCTTCAACTCCGCTGAGAGGAATTTGTCCGTCACTCTGGACAGCTTTCCTAAATTGGACAAACTGACAAGTTATAAAATTCAGTGTTTTCCAGCTGTCCAGATGAAAAGCTTTTGTTGTAAAGAAACGTGTTACACATTTCACAATTTCTCACAATGCCTTCCCGTTTACTTTCACCGCCACAAAGATGCAACTCAGTCTCTTGGGTTCAGCTAACTTGATAGTACCCCGACATCTGACAGCAATGCAAACTGATGAGTGTGTGTACACACACAGAGTGAGTAATGATGATTTTAAGCAGGTGTGAAGGACAGCAGAACAGTGGGGCAATCAGGCGTCGGCGTCTGAAGCTTTACATCAGCCAGTTAGATGGACAGGAGCAAAACCAAACTGATGGCAGGTCCAGCCGTTTCAGGTTCTCTAGGGAAAAAAAACGGTTATTTTCAGATTATATGTTTGCTTGCGACGCTGATGGTGTAGTGATTCATTAGACAGAGTAAATTATTGCAAGTTTTTATTTTGCGATCGTAATAATTATGGCAGAGATGAAAAGGAATTGCCTCAAAAAGTTGCAGGAGAGCAGCTTTAAAAACAACAACAACAACAACAACAACAACTTGTTTTTAAATAAAAGGTTGTGAAGCCAGGTTGATAAAACTGCAATAGAAACACTTTTTTTGCATCACGAGTCACATGATGAACAACCAGTTGTTGCCCCTGGCGCAAACCACAAAGAGGAAGGAAACAGGAAGTAGTTAGAGGCTCATGCACAGCATGTTTTGTAATAACTCATCGCGTAAAACAATCTTATTCACATGTAATTTTAAATGTATTTCTTTTATTTAATGGAAACAAAGCATATGCAAAATTGTGTTTTTAAAAATTAGCAGAACATTGACAAAGTTTTGCGCTCATTTGTAAACTCAGCTACTGTCTGACCGGAGGACAAGATGATCTGCAAGGGAGGCACATTGTGCAATCATGATATGAAAGGTGTTACCAAGGAGACCTTATCGTGATCGCAGAGAGAAAATCAAAAGTACCCATATCATTCCAGATAAGCTGGATTGTGTGAAGACACCTTTTCTTTCTCCAGTTATTGTCATACGGTTGATTTGTGAAAACTCTGCGGCTAAGTAATTGAGATGTGAGCTAATTCTTCTTCTCTGCAGGTAGTTTATCAAAACAATGAAAAGGCAATCAATTCACAGAGAGAACTTGTTCCCTTCACCTATTGATCTGTGGGGAACAGTCAAAGCCTGAGGCCACAGTCTGCAGTGAGTGGTTTAAGGAAGGCTTGGTTTGTGGTCAGAACATTTTGCTGTCCTGCCTGAATTTATAAAAATCTGTGCAGATTAGCAACATAAAGAAGAGGCTGGGTCAGATATTTTGCAAATCTACCAACTTTGATTTTTACTGAGACTTGTAGAAGTCCAAAATATTCCCTCGATATTTACCAGGAAGCTGAGACGTCACGATTATTTTGTTCAAAATTTGAACAAATTGTGCCAACAGGGGAGCTATGTTTTTAGCTGGGAGCTGTGACTGACCGGCTGGAGGAGCTGCTCACGGGTCGTTTCAGAAACACGCTAATCAAAATGTTTGCAAAGCAAAGAGAAGTGCTTCCCTGCTGCGGCAGGAAGGAGGAGAAACAAAACAGAAAGCAGAGAACATAAAAGAGAGAATTGATGAGGAGAAATGAGAGGAAAACCAAGGTCAGAGGATCAGGCGGTTTGAGAACAGGTAATTATGTTGGAGAGTTTCTCTGCATTTACTGTGAAAAAAAAAAACCAGTGGAAGGTCATTAAAAAATAAAGTATAGATATTCCTGAAAACCTCCAGAGAAACTGCCAGAAAAAAAGGCATTTTTCTTACTACATGCTGCATCATCAAGCTCACAATATCGCATTTCACTGTGAGAGGAGAGACCACCAGTAAACACTCCAGTAACTATCAGAATGTATGGAGAGTGTCCACATGCCGGGGTGAGAAGAACTTCATCTGTCAAAGTCTGAGACACCAGCAGGCTGGACAACCAGACACCTCACTTCCTGCAGGACGTCCAGGTCCAGACTGAAAGGACGGTCAACACTTCATTATAACTAAAGACAGGTTCAGGTCTGCGTATGAAAATATACCACTTCAGCATCATCAACACTGCTCATAAACAACCAATCAGAGCCAGGAGGAGGTTCTTAGCGCTGCCAATCAAGCTTGTGTACCCACTGCTAAATGTGCTAGTGAGTGGCAGAGAAAACTGTCATTGGTGGCTATGCTAACTAGGATGATCATTCACTATACCCTCTACCATTGGGAAGTAGCTGTACAGCATGATTGACAGCGCTAAGAACCCCCTCCTGGCTCTCATTGGTTGTTGCGTCTGAAGTCGCTCCTTATGAGCGGTAACCTAGTTTTTCAGAGACACTAGGTTAAGGTTACATTCATATATATTTGATGAATTAATATTTAATTGCAAGGCTACAAGACGCTTCTGATCAAACAAGCAGTTCATTTTTCTAAGAATAATTTCAAGGACATAAAATGTGAGTGCGTCTGGTGCAGGTCTGCCTCTGCATAACAAAAACCACAAACACTTCCCTGCCTACTGAGCCTAAAGGTTTAGCTCTGAAAAAGTTATGTGCAACCTTGGAAAGTAATCCAGCAGGTAAACATAAATAATTTAGTCGCTGAAATCACTGAGAATCTGAGGTGTGAAAGTCCTTGAAGCGGAATGAGAACGCATTCTGCTTCCACTGCTGCGTTTCCTCAGGCCTGCCGCCCAGGATGAGACCAAACTCCATCTTAACTGTTTAATATTATGATAAACGGAGAGAAGATGTGATATGACTGTGACTGGAGCAGGGAGTGAGGAAGTGGAATGTGAAATTAGATGCTGAATGTGTCGCTGGTGACAAACCCAGAGTGAGATGGAAAACGCATAATGAGGTGAGTGATACTCCTCCTGGGGGAGTTTTGCTGATGGATATTACATCACTGCATTTAGCAGCTTGTTTCCTGCAGAACTTTACTCATAGAAGTGAATCCCTTCATGGACACGTCACATGTTATAGGTCTGTTTGATACAGTAGATTGATGTGTTTGGTTCCAAATAGTCCATGGATTCTATCAGTAAATGGGAGACTTTAGTTTTCTCTGTTGATATCATGAGGTAGAACAGCAGATCCTTCTACTAGAGACGGTTCCTTGTATCTGTTCTTTTCAATGAACTGTTAGAAACACGAGTTCATCTCTAGCTTTATTTAGATTGAATAATTTAAAAAAAACCTCAGTCTGGATTACAGTTCAATCGTTTTCAAATTTGAAAAACTGGATTGATGATGCTATCCGACACTAGCACTGCAGCTATGTTAGATTCACCAAAATTTTATTGATCAATTTTTTAATCCGATTCCTTTATTAATCATAAGAATAACCGATAGAATTCTCATTACTAAAACGTTTGTTTTAGTAATTTTAGTAAATTATTTGTTTTAAATGATTTTATTCCTAACTCAGAGGAATGATGCTCCCCTTCTGGATATTAGACACAAATCATTGAAATGATCCTGGTTTAGTTGGTTTTCGCTTGTGAAAGTAGAAGGTTATTTATTCAAGTATCATTTCTGGAACCTCTTCAATGCAGCCGCTTTCAGAACGACTCGGAACAACTGATGAATCAGCGTGTTGCCGAGTGGCATCGCACTGGAAGGGTTTTTGTCAAACTACGGGGACCATGCAGCTTTGTCTCAGAAGAATGTGTGGGACGGGTTTCATTTGTGTCGTCACCGCCCACCGGTGAAGCAGAAATTTGTCATTCCGGTGATGAGGAGAGGAAAGGATTATGTGGGATTTCCTACACATTAGATGCTCTATTTTGGTTTTCGGGAAGTCATTGAGTCTTTAGCGCACAGTTGGCATCAAGAGATGGAAGTGAAGGGATAAAAATAATAATAATAAAAAAAAAGAGAACAAGAAGATGCATTGAACCCAGAGGAGCATTATCGGTGACGGCTCCTCTTCACAGGAGTCCCAAGACAATAACATGCTGTAGTGACACTGCAGTCCCTGGATCAAACAGAAAGACGCAGCAGCGACAGAAGATGTGAGGAAAACATGCAAAGACAAAACAAAAGATCAGCTTGATTTCTGTTTGCTGGCAGTAGCTTCTTCATGACAATCAGTAGCTCTATTGAATTGAAAGATTAACATTTACTGACCTCTGAAAGATTGTAACGTAAAAAATACATATAGTTTGGTTATTAGCGGCTAATTGGCCATTTTTCAAGAGGTTGGCAGTCAAATCTGGGAATCAGCTGTTCCTGTGCAGGTCAGAAAAACAAGTAAGATTTGCTTTTATTATAATTCTGGAAAGTTGTTTCATTTTTTCACACTGTTGTCATTAGAACATAAAGCCAGGCAGTGAACGTCTATTTGCATGACACATTTTCAACCCAAATAAATGAGGAAATTATTTGAACGCAGGTGAAAATGAAAACCCAACATCCAAGGATCACGACGCAAGTAAAGGAAGTCAGACATTTTGAAATGGATGAAAAACAAAAAAAACAAAACAAAGATCCTCAACAAACATCCAAACTAAACCAGAACAGTCACTGCATCAGTCAATATGCAGATGCATGTTTTGATTCACTGTCATTAAATCATTTTCCTTCATTTCGGAGTTATTTTTTTAATTCCTCACAATTTTATTGATCTATTTTTAACTGATTGAAAAGCAAATAAACATAAAAAAACAAAAAAACAAGCATAAGCAGATCATGATTTTACTAAATAATATTCATTCCATTTATTTTTATTTTTTTTTTGCAAATGGATCCTGGCAACATGCCAGTCGTTTGCCTGGTTAATGAAACTAAAGGAGCTGATGACGGTCAGGACTGTGAGGTAATTAGTCTTTCAAACTAATTACCTGTTTGAAAGGTAATTAGTCTTTCAAACAGATATCTTTCAAACATATCTGTTTGAAAGATATGTGTGTCTTTCAAACACACATATCTCAGGTAGCCTTGAGATATGTGTGACCCTGATGCAATTACACGATTCAATCAGCATTTAAGACTTAAAAGAATCACTTTCTTCTGACTGCCTGGCTAAGTGAGGATTTTCTACAGTTTTTACCTTCTGATGATTTAACGTTTTAGATGTTGGTATTTGCTACGACGTCTAAGAAAATGATCACACTGAGGGCTCTGGGCAACAGTAAAGTCTGAAAAAGTCTGGTCCTAAACCAGACCTTTGGTTCTGTTTGTTTGTAAGATCTCTGAAAGAACACCGTCACACATCAGAGTGTATGCACAGTGCTCCATTTCTCATTTTTTAACAGCACACATATAACATTGCTACAATTTTCCCTCCTTTCCCCAAATGGGTGTTTAGCAAATCACAAACAGTCGTATCCCGTAAGCTGACCCTCATCAGTCGTCACATGCTAACGTCAGAGCGATCCTTCCACCCAGTGTCTGCATGTTGTTGAATGCATCCTGGCTTCTTTTAATTAAAATGTTTGCATATGTTTGCTGGGAGAGATGTGATATCGGCTCTCGCGTCCAAAATGTTCTACAAGCCAGAAAATGAGCCGCAAAACGCAGCGACTTGTTAAAGGGGATGTCTGTAAAGAGTCTCCTGCTCCAAAAGTCTGGACCAAAAGATGTGGGAGTAAATGTGTGAATAAGAAAATGTTGAGGATTTGGTATGAGTGGGTGGATCTGAGAGTTGGAAAGTGAGAGGGAATGAAAACGTATGCTGCCAAAAAAAACAACAAAAAAACAGCTTCAATAGAAGTGAAAGGCAGGATTCTGGAAGGAGACAAAAGAAGACATCAATTAAAAACAGTGAAGACTGAAGCGCCATGTTCGTCCTGCTTTGCTCAGAAAAATCCTCCTGCAGATTATTTCACTACGAAATGTCATATTATAAGTGAAATAATCTAAAAGTGGAAATGCTGCCTTTAAGCAAACTCCTACGTCTTGCTGAAAGTTACTTCTAAGTTAGTTTTGTCTTATCTCAAGTGAAATTTCATGTGATATTTGTACTACAAAGTAAACCAGTAGTAGTAGAAAGTTGAAAGTAGTAGATTTCGTGTTTTTGCAGGGCTCTCGCTCTCGTTTCTGGATCATCAGATCATCAGTTTTGGATCATCATCCAAAACAGATGATGATCTGTTTTGGATGTTTTAACAAGTTGATATTCATTTAGAAACAACAAAACTAATGTTTGAACTCAGGAGGATCAGACATCAATATTTGGTGGGAGAACCAGTGGGGCTCAGTGCAGTGGGCTCTTTGTTTCAGAAAAAAACAATATATATCAGCGTAGGAGCTTCTTAAAGAGACAGAAAGCAATTTCAAACAATTGAAATTGGGAAGTGCTTTTTATAACAACTGGAGGTAAAATAATGAATTGATTGTGCTGTAAAAAGCCACTTTGTGCCTGGAATATCCATAATACCGCCTCTTTAATGATTATGATTATAAATAGTCGCATTGTTTGCTTTGCATTGTAATTGTTCAGGCTAAATATCAAATTATACGCGAATAAAGATTCAACAGCTGTGTGCGCACTTGAATGCCACTCTCAGCAGCTCCATGATCTGTAACATTACACTGCGAAACAAATGATATTCAGATTATACGGCACAGCCACTGTTTATTGATCGGATCATTTGAAGTGCGTCTCTGACCTTTCCTTTATCTGCTGAAGGTCAGAGACAGTGTGACACCAGAGCTGCCTACGCATCCCTCTGCCCCCACAGACGCCTTCTGCTCCCACCCGTTCATAAATGATGCTTTTCATCCAGGAAATAAAAATAAAGCTCCATATTGAGGGTGGCAGGAGTTCAGTAATGGGCCTGACACAGTGTGGGTTTAGATAAAGCCTGGTGCTTTTCGGGCAGATTTGTTTCCCGGAGTCCAGGAGCGAACAAGCCTCATTAGATTTGTTCATTAGCCTCTAACTGTGCTTGTCACCATCAAATAGCTGGAGCAGCGATCAGACGCATCCACAGCCATTTGGGAAAGGCTCTGAACTCCCCGAGTGCATTTTCTCACATAAGCATCCTGGATCTGTGTGTCATCGTGCTTTTTTTAAATTTTTTTATTTCTAAGTAGATTGACCAGTACCTCTTATTAGAAA
This sequence comes from Poeciliopsis turneri, assembly GCA_922788865.1. Classification (NCBI taxonomy): domain Eukaryota; kingdom Metazoa; phylum Chordata; class Actinopteri; order Cyprinodontiformes; family Poeciliidae; genus Poeciliopsis; species Poeciliopsis turneri. The sequence continues at coordinate 1,990,814 of CAKLNU010001118.1, read as the reverse complement.
ATAATTACAACAGCATAAAGTTACGGCGCAGAATGATTTGATACATAAACTTTATTGTTGATTTTAGTCCATTTTGATTTCACCAAATTAAAGGATTTTGACAAATCTCACAATAATCAAACAGGGAATCAATAGGTGACTTTCAGTCAGGTGGTTGTGTTTTCAGGCTGAAGCCTGTTGATGTCATTTTCAGACGTCAACAGGCTTCAGCTATTTATTTAGAATCAAAGATCAGCTATAAATGCCCTTCTGCTCTCAATCATGAAAACATCAGTTGGTTTTATTTAAAGCATAAACATGATGGATATCAACAAATGAAAATCAAACTCACTTTTTTTTTTTTTTTTTTTTCAATTCCAGAGTATGAAAAATGTTTTGCTCATTTTTAGGTTCAAAAAAGATTTTAATTTAATTTCAACTTCGCCAAAACACTCAATAGACTCTTTTCATTTTTATTACAAAACAAATGAATAAAATGATGCAAACAAATCTACAGAACAGAACCATAATAATAATAATAATAACAGCAATTTATTATATAATAACTCACAGCACATGTTTAAACTGCAGCCAGATGATGCTTTGACCACAGGTTTAAATCATTTTTCTTTGCAGCACCTTGTCATTATTCTGGGTTTGTATTGCGATTATTTTTTGGGATTCCATTTTTTCCATACTTGGTTGCATATTTTTGTGTTCTCAGAGGGTTCCAGTCTGGCATACTGCAGGTGTTTACTGTGTTTGGGAAACGAAATGAACAAATCATTAGTGTGTCCCTGCAGAACCTGATTTTACATAAAAGATGCTAAAAGAGCAGCTGCTGTGATGGAGCAGAAACACAATGAACACTCAGGAAAACAACATGGTGGAACAAAGACTGGGATTTTACAGGAGCCATTCAGAAAACCTGAGTCATCATCAGACACAAATCCACAAGTTGGATCCAGGCATGTTGAGAATAATGAAGCTATGAAAATGGATCAGAACTGCAAGATCTGACTCTTCACTTCAATTTCATTGAAATGTTCCTCAGTGTGCCAGCAGGTGGCAGTGTTCCCTCTCAGGGACTCTCCATATGAACTGTGAATCATTCACAATTCCAGCTCTGAACAAGCTGACAAAAAGGTTAATTCAATCAAAATATCAATTGTTCCACATTGACATGCTCAGACATGACTCATTCTGAAATATACTCATATTATGATTAGAACCTCTATGACATCACTCCATTTCACAAGACAAAACAAATGAATAAAATGATGCAAACAAATCTACAGAACAGAACCATAATAATAATAATAATAACAGCAATTTATCATATAATAACTCACAGCACATGTTTAAACTGCAGCCAGATGATGCTTTGACCACAGGTTTAAATCATTTTTCTTTGCAGCACCTTGTCATTATTCTGGGTTTGTATTGCGATTATTTTTTGGGATTCCATTTTTTCCATACTTGGTTGCATATTTTTGTGTTCTCAGAGGGTTCCAGTCTGGCATACTGCAGGTGTTTACTGTGTTTGGGAAACGAAATGAACAAATCATTAGTGTGTCCCTGCAGAACCTGATTTTACATAAAAGATGCTAAAAGAGCAGCTGCTGTGATGGAGCAGAAACACAATGAACACTCAGGAAAACAACATGGTGGAACAAAGACTGGGATTTTACAGGAGCCATTCAGAAAACCTGAGTCATCATCAGACACAAATCCACAAGTTGGATCCAGGCATGTTGAGAATAATGAAGCTATGAAAATGGATCATAGCTATAGGAGCACCAGATATCAGAGGAGGGATTTTAGATTTATTTTCATTCCTCCATGAGTTAAAAATACAATCAAGCCCAAGACTTTAAAGTCATGATCTAAGAATAAAGCATGGAGGCTCATAATGTCAGCAACCTGAGCTCTGTGGTCAGAGGGTCAATCTGAACGCAGAGAGCTCTGTCAGGTCAAAGGGGTCACATTGATCCTCTACAGGGATTTAAAACATTAGAGCTGCTTCAGAGATCAGAGGCTTCTGCAAATTCAGCTGCACTAACCTGAATCAATAAGACTATAACTAACTCCATTATTGATGTATAGTTTGGTCCAATGTGGTCATTCTGTTGGTTTAGTTCTGCACAAAACACTGGAAAATGGTCCGTTTTTTTTTGTGTTTTTTTTTCCTGTAGATTTTTTTTGCTTTATTTCTGTCCTGGATTCACAAAGTAAATAGTCCTGAATTCTTTATGTTCTTTAGCTGGAAGCAATCAGTTTTATGCAACAATACAAGAAAACGATTGCAACAAGCTCATGATGCTTGACGCTGTACGTTGGCAGTTCGGCTTTTTGGGGCCCTGTTCTTCCAGACTGCGTGTTGCTCACACTGTGTTTTGCACATCTGTGTTCATGAAAGTCATTTGATCACCTGAGGTTAAAGGTTAGGAGGCGTGAGACATTACTTTAAGTAATATCCATCCATTTTCCGTCACCCTTCTCCCTAACAGGGTCGGGAGACTTTCAGTAATATGATGCATTAAAATTAATTTAATGAACTGAGACTTTTAGAAATGAACAGAAAACCCTTTTAACCTTTTAGGGATAAAAACTTTTCTCACCACTGTGTCTGCTTCATCTTGCATCAACTTCACATTAAAACATGAAAAAAGAATATTACAAATCTATATTACGTTTTCTATCCGACAGTTTGAATACTGCTGGCCTCTTATGCTGACATTTTTTTCTATACCACCGTTTCTGTTTTGTGTTTTTTTTTTTGTCCGTCATGGTGGTAGCGTTCATCAGCCAATCAGAGGAGACGTTGTTGGGAGCAGCTCCGTATGGCGTTTTGGTGGAATTGTAGTCGGCCATTTTGCAGAAGAGTTATGGATTCAATGTGTTCAAACGACACACAACGTTTTATGAACAGCTACAAACTGTCAGAGCAAAAAAAAACAAACTGTCGTCCTTCTGGTACTTCCTGGTACTTTCACCGGTAATAACATCTGGCTGCTGATCATGTGACTCATGTGATGGGCAAAAAAAGTGTTTCCATTTCATTGTTGTGAAATACGTCTATTTCCATACACAGGCTGAAAAACCACAAAAACCTTTTATGAAAAAATCTCTTTTTTCCAAAATAAAACACAGATTTGTGACTTTGGAGCATCAGACACAGCGGTGGCTCTTGTAGGAACGGCCCTGCCTTCTGCCGGGCCCCTGATCAATTCAACTGCAAGCCGTATCAGAGGATTTTTAACATTTTTTTCCAGGTAAAATAACCTCAGAACCCAACAAGAGAAACCCCTTTTCTCCCCATGCATCGTGTTCATCCTCTTTCTGATGCCACCCTGGGCGTCTGTCACACACCTCATGTCAAACTGATTACAGATAAAGACTGAACAATACAGATGATCTGTTTGGGGGATGATATGGATCCAAGTAATTCAACTGAAAGCCTGAAGTTCCGCAGCAGAGCGTGACGTCCTGAGAAGATCCCAGTGATCCTTTCATCTGTCGCTGGTTTCCCTGCTGCAGCTCATCAGGCCTCCATTTGCAGGGACATTTGTATCACTTCTCTTCCACGTGGTTCCCTCTCATCCGGCTCTTTGTTTCGCTCCCAGATGGCTGCTGACTCACGTCCATCAAACACTGCCGGGCTCTCTCTGCCCACAAAACTTCTTGTGTGGACTGAAGAATGCCCCCTGCTGACTCTTTCTGCGTGAAATCGGTTATCTCCAAAACGCAGACTTGCACTGGAGAGGGTTTCTTTTTGTTTTTGTTTTTTTTCCTCCCTTTTCTCCCCCACATAATCAGCATAAAGCCAAACTGCTTGTTGAACTCTGGTGAGCTAAAACGAAAGCCCCTTCAACTAAAACTTGTGAAGTTTGAAACAGGCGTCTGGCTCTCGCAGCTGCTTGAACGGAGCCCCTGGACGCCCTCTCAGCTCGGCTAGGCCTGGAAAATTAGGGAAAATAAAAAAAAAAGATTTAAAAATAGGCAAAGAAAGAAAGAAAAAAGAAGCACATTAAGCCCCTGCTCTGCTGCCAGAGGAAATGATAGAATAATTTCGTATGGAAATGAGAAAGCTGTTTTACAAGGAAGAAAATTTGAAAACAGCACCGAGGGGCCTGCGGTAATAGAATGTCACTCACAGGAGGTTGTCTGCCGGTTGACTCGAGCTGTAATTGCATCACGGAGTCGTCGCTTCTCCCAGGGAGAAAGTTGAGAGAGCGAGAATCTGGTAAGTTTGTGCAGAGTCACGTCCGGTCGGGATGTCGCTGCTCGTCGCTTAGTCACCACTTGTTGCCTGGTTGCTGATTGACATGACAGGGCGGCTTCACCGGATAAATGGAATCAGAAATAAGAGTTGAAACTGGCATGTTTGGCTGCGACCTTAGAATTGAATTTAAAGGGGCAGTTTTATGTGTTTTTAGGGCTGTTTTATATAATAATATAAAATGTTACCTTTAGTTGTGATAAAAATGCTGTATATAAAGATATTTAAGACTTTCAAGTCATATTTAAGGCCTTTAGAAGAGACAAAGCTTCTAAAGGCCTTTGTCTCTTTAAGAAGCTCCTACAGAAAATCTGCCTTCAGGAAGTCATCACAACACAGCTAATCTATTAATGAACCCTTCTGGATCCAGCATGTTTGTGGCAACACAGCTGAGTTTGCAGTCCTGTAATTCTGCAACACTTTGCACTATCTGAAAAGTTCCAACGGCTTCTGAAAAAAGAGACGTTGAGCTTTCCAGACATCATCAGGTTATTACGGTAACTTCAGACGTGCATCCGAAGTAATCTTAGCAGATGATAAATTGTGAAAATAACTTCCTAGATATCGAAAGTTCTGATAGTTGTGGTTAAATGGGCAAATATATAGACTCACAGAACATTTAGAGAAATATGTTCAATTAAAATAAGCAAAAATATCCAGGCAGAGATTTGAACCATAGGACTCAAAGGGTTGACCCTTTAACATTTTTACCAGCTGATTGCTAATTGCTGCAGGCCAGTCTGAAGGAAGTGAGAAATGTAAGGATTTTCATAAACATGCATGGATGAATCAAGGCAACGCTCCAGGTATGTTTTTGATGATAAATATTTGCTACGAACCCTGTAGATTTTCAAGAGTAAGTGTCTGAACTCAACTAGTTTGTCAGCTAAAACTTTAGATTTCATTACTATGTAGTTTAAAGAACTGGAGTCAGCCGCCTGAGCTGAGACTGTCAGTGATTAAAAGTGCTTTTAGCCACTCAGGAGAGGTGTGACTGAAGACGAGACAATGATGAATCTCTCAGCAGACCTCTGAAAGATTCATCCTCCTCACTCCTGAGACGGTGGACACGTCTCCGTCTGGAGAACCCGGAGACACACAGCAAATTCTAATGAAACCGTTTCAAACGCCTTTCACCCAAACAGTACAGAGACGCTCTCTAAGCACCGCCGTCAAACCACAAAACTCATCACCATGACGATAATACCTCCAGATACCGCGCTGTGGTTTTGCCTTCCTCGGGTCTCAGGGTACAGATGTTGGACATGCTACAGCCGTGTGAGCAGGACGTTAACGTTGGTCATATAATCACTCAGACGACCTCGACATACATTCTGCGGGGGCTAACTCACACCACACAGCTGAACTGAAAGAACCAAGATTATTCTACTTTAATTTATTGTCATGTTGCATTAAGAGTGAAGATATGCTCAATGTGCTGCAATTGAAGTCAAACTATGTCTTAAGTTACATTACAAAAGGTGCTTCAGGGGGAAGGAACGGCTTCCTGTTCTGTGGAATGAGGTGTTTGTTATTTCCCATTTCCAAACGGCTGCATGGTCAGACATACGGCAGCCGTAAAACAATACATTATATCAGATAATATATTATGTGCTGAAATATTTTTACAGTAGATTCAGACAATGAAGCTCTAAAGAACAGAAAGTGAGAAAATGTAGGTGGTAAGTAATCTGTAGCACAGCAGGGGTCCAGACTGTCCTGAGTACTTCCCTAATGGACCCAGCGCTCTGCGTTCTGGATGCGTATGCGCCTTCCTCTAAAGCCCTAACGCGGTAATTTGCTTGAGTTGCATCATTCCAGTCGGCCAATAAAACCGTATGGATATTCTCAGTTGTGGTGACATGTTCCTCCTGGGCTCTCTGAGTCTGCAAATCAGAGAACGAGACTTATCAGGCCAGGGGGTGCGACTGACAGGCGGAGTGAAACTGGACCAACAACGAGCCATTAAATACCTTCACAACGGGGGAATGTAGAGCAAAAACTCAGAGGAAGCAGAGCTGAAGAGGCAGAACGGTCAGGCAGTTTACCGCTGACCCGCAAAGTCTCAGATGATGAGGAATCAGAATATTGTTCTGAGAATAAAAGGATCCAACCGTCTGCTCCCTCTGGAATGACTTTCATGGACGTCTCTCTAAATATTAATGAATTCTATTAATAATCAAATTATCGGGATCGTCTCGGATGTGGCCACTGGGTCTTCAGTAAGAGACAGGTAACCGTAGAACCGGATCTGTGTTTGGACGGTTTAATGTGGCTGGCTGGAGGGATCCAAGATGGTGGAACATGTTGTTGTGTTTTGGATCAGATTTGTTCGTCAGTGTTGGTTAATGATGAAAATAGTGATTGTCTCTTTATTTGTGGTGTGAATAATTTGCACCTTTAAGTCATTCTAGAAAATGTTTTTTTTATTTTTTTATTTTAGCTCTCAGCAAGCACGGCTAATTTGCGACGTTAGTCAGCTGAACCTCGTGTGTTTCGGTTTTACGATGGCCGAAGTGACGGCAGCGGTCAGAGGCCACTCTCCAATAAATGAGCAAAAAGAAAAGGGTCAGAAACGTCAGGTGAGCAGCGGTGAGGAGGCGACGAGGTAGAGGCAGGAGACCCAGGATGTGGTAAAAAATAATAATTTATTGTGAAGGTGCCAGCAAAAAAACAAAGCTAGAAACACCAGACACAACACAAAAACCAAAAATATTAGAAAAACTCGAAACACTAGAAAAACCTGAACTGGAAACGCGAAACTTGAAACACTAGAGAACCAGAGAAACCACGCACAAGAACTGACAGGGACAGATTGACGTACAAACAACGACAAGGACCTGATGAGGAACACAGGACACTGGAGGACTTAAATGCACAGAGAGTAATCAGGGAAACTAGAAACACACGGGGATAATCAAGGGGGAAGACAGGACAACCAGGAGGACTCAGGACACAGAAAACACAACATAGAACACAGCCAGAAACCACACATGACAAAAAGAACTTTGGTTATTGGAGCGTCGTTATCTTGAAAAACTGGGAACTCGGGGTGAGGGCAGCAGAGTGGACATTTGGAATAAAAATACAAGCTCTGGTCGGGAATCGGGGTGGAGCGGAAGTTTCTGAAGCAAAACCCGTTAGGCCCTCTCTGTGTTTGGACTGGTCCACATTAACCTGAGTGACAGTGGGAAGAGGAAGCAGGGCCTGCTCATGCTGGAAGCATTTTGGAGTAACTCTGCATCTGATTTGCCCTTTTTGAGGCATTTATTTTTTTAGACAGTCATTCCTCTGGTTTGGGATGCTGTGCAGCAGGAGAGATTTTATTTCTTTTACTTTTTGACTTTCAGACAGTTGTGATGATGTGGGAGTGAATGAATTGAATTTAAATAAAATAAATCGATTGACCAGGACGGTTTATTTTCCAGGTTCCAGCAAACACAGTCAACAGCACAAGCTGAGACGTGACGGTTTCTACCAAATGATGGTAACACACTGCAGACTGCAGAACCAACAAACATGAAATAGGAGAAAGTATTGGCAGATGATTCATTTGTTATGAATCTTTTTAGCATCAACATGATCTGGGTTTGCTGTGTGTTGAATGTAAAAGTCAGGTCTGTCCTGATAAGAGGCCTCAACTCATCATTATTCAACCATTTTCAGTAATAGATTTTGAAGTGGCCCATGCTAATGCACTTTGTGACAAATTGGAGCTGAACAACATGCACATCTTCATGAAACATCAGTAACTGAGGCTGGCTGTGTTGTCGTTGCCTCTGTTTATCACGTGACTCCAGTTTTATCTTTTCGCCTTTAAAGCCAAACAGTCAAGATAATTTCTTCGACATTTTCAAAATGAAGACTACAGTCACGGTTTTCATTACCATCGTTTTTCCAGACACATATTTTCTGTATTGCATAATTCATTCCTGCACATGGTTAGAATTACAGCCCTGACCTCCTCCAGTAAGAATAATCCCATGTGATCAGACCTTTTTATAACCCTTGGTATTTTACAGACCTTCTTCTGCTCAGGGGTGTAGTGTAAATGTCAAGCTCCCATAAGTGAAGTAGTTTTGTGCTCACTCTGACTGAGACGGATGATGTAGCCGGCCGCTGTAAAACACACTGGAAGCACCAAACCCTGCTGCTTTCTGATCCGCTGAGCGAGGAGGGAGACGGATGCAGCAGGTCTCATGTGAAGCCCGTGCTGATGATGTTGAGGTCTGGAGTCGAGCAGAGTCTTGACTGGAGACTCTGAAGTCTCTCTATGACCAGAGTTCAACCACTTCGTTTCCTGATGCTGCGGTTCTGTTGGGCCTCAGCGCAGCGTGTGGCAGGACCTGAGATTTCATCATGAATGAGGACAAATCTGTGTCTATAACCTGCTGATGTCAAAAGGACACAATTCCTCAAATGTGGAGGCTCAATTAAATAAGAAATTTGATTAAAATCACACATGAATAAACTTGTTGATGTGTTGTTATTAAAATTAGAGCATAATCCACCTACTACTTCCTGTCTTCTTCTTCATGGTGTTGGCCAGTAGATATGAAAAAAGTGTTTTCATTGGAGTTTTGTGAAATACATTTAGTTTTGATTTTGATGCGTTTGCTTTAAGCAAATTCACTTTCGTGATTGGTCAGTGGAAACGCTGCTGCTGTTGACTGAAGCAGCTGGAGAGCTGGTCCAGAACGCAACTGCTGTGAATCTTACCTAAAGATCAGAGACGTTTTAGTGTCAACAGGTAATTTCACTTCGGAACAGACAGAAGTCATGTGAGGTTCCCCAAGGTTCAATCCCAGGATCCTCCTATTTAACATCAACATGCTCCTCAGATTATGACTAATATTAGTTACCATAACTACGCAGCTGACAAGCAGCAACAGTGTCTTCATAAATCTACCGGCAAGAAGTTGCAGTAGTTGATCCAGAACGCTGCTGCTGACTCTCTGACATGAACACTTGCTTTACAGGAATGAAGCGTTGGCACGGTGACAGGCTTTCACAGGTCACTCACCATGGCTGCGCCTTTAAAAACTGTAATTCTTCATGAAAATGTTCTGATTTTGCAGTGACCCATTGAAAACCACAGAGCACAGGTGTAGTTTAAGCCATGCAAAACGATGAACAGATTGTGTGGGTTACGTTTTCTTTTATGTTAACTTGATACTCACTGTATTTCTGTGTCTACATCCAAGTGTAAAGTTGATCTGGTCTCTTTCTGAAGAGAGGAAACACTTGAACTTGATAGTGACGCTGAGCTCAGCAAAGTTAAAGCAGAAAACATCACTTAGAGCGAGTGAAAGAGGAGTCAACAGCCAATCGAAAGGCTGGGAACAAAGCTGACAACATCTTGCGCATTGGGATCCGAGCTGCCACATCATTTCATGTGCAAATGAAGCAGTTCAGAGCTGGTTTTCTCCCATTTCATCTCCTTCGTCATAATTACATCTTCCTTTCTCCCCCGGCTTCCAGCTTCCCTTCCTCCTTCTGGTTTATCGTGCACAACAGTTTCAGATCAGTTTCTGTTGCCAGGTTCCCTTTTGTGCGCCCCGGATAAGTAGGGCAGCTTCAATCATTTTTACCGAGGCCCACTTTGAAAGCTAAACTTTCACGTCCTCTGGAAATGTTCCTCCCTTCGCTCCTGCGGCTCGCACCATTTAAGATCTGATTCGGCAGAATCGCCGTGCCGACCGTGGCCGTGAACACGGCAGTGTTCACGGCCGTGTTCAGCCGTGAACACTGAACACGGCTGAGTCACGTGTTCAGTGACTCAGCCTCTCAGGTGTGTGTGAGGACACACACCAAGACGCCTTCCTGGTCACCGAGGTGGATGATCACTGGTGAGGGGTCCGTCCTGGAGATTCAAGGTTTTACTCGACCACAAATCCTGCCTGCGTCACATGATGTGGATCCACAGATGGCCGAGTGCAGAGAGCAGAACCGCTGTGTGACTCAGACGGCGTGAAACCCATTTCTGTAATGAGCTCCAGACGTCAGAGGAGGTTCACGTCCACAAAACAGAGAGTTCAACGAGGGCGGATAGGACTGCACTTCCTCTGCACAAAACTTCACCCATATTCTGCTAGTGTCGAAAAAACAGTTTGGCTTCCATTAAATAACAAACACAATTAAAATCATGCGTGGATAAGTTTGTTCATGTGATAAAGAACAAACCTCCAACTGCTTCCTGTCATCTTCTTCTTCCTTGCTGGTCATGAGGTGAGAAAAAAGTGTTTCCATTTTAGTTTTGGGAATTAAACCAAGTTTGATACGGACACCAGCGCGTCCCCCTCCACGCTTCACCACCTGAGAAAGGAAACGAAAGAAAAGTAGACAGAATAACATCACGACTTCACCTCATGGCTCTGTGGTTGAAGGGTTTCTCTTATGTTATCCCATTACACACCATTTCTCCGGTTGGCGCCGGACACACACATTTGTTTTGGTTGCACTTACCCAGAATACCTTGCGCTACAGTTTGAAAGGAGTTCTGTAGGTTTGAGAACTGTTTCAAGGGCCTGAATCAGAATGAATAGCAATCAAATATATTGATCATATATGATTTGTATTCATGAAGGCGTTTGAACCGCAGGTGGGTAACACAGGGAAATGTTAGCTGCCGTGATCTGCGACGATGTGGGAGAAGCAAACAAAATGTCCATCCATCAAATCCACCTTCACCTTTTCAGAGTGAAGTGTCTGAAGTTCCCTCCAAAACATCCACACAACACAAATGTTGGCAGAAGCAATGACTCCTTCCAACTCCACTCAGTTCAAGGATTTCCTCTGGCGACGGCTTTCGGGTATCGTCTCTTTTCTCAGAACCGACTTCGCTGCGACTCCACACATGCCAGGTCCTAGTCAAAGTACGTCAGAAGAGTGTCGGTTGCTGATTGGCTGGGGGGCAGAGTCACTGACTGTCACAAAGCGGTATCTCACCTCGGTATCAGCCTCCAATAACGTCTTTAAAACCTTTTTTAAAACATGTTTCAAATGTTCATGTGAGCAACAGAAACTTCACAGTTTGATAGACTGAGAACAAGCCGACTCTCTGCTGGCACTTGATCTCCGTCACTAACAATAATGTGAAACCGACTTTCTGTCCATGCAAATCCAAATCCGGGCTTTGAGCTGATTTCCACAGCAAACAGAACAAGAAAGAAATGACATTTTCTCCTGACATGAAATGTGGATTTTCACAAAATAACAGAAGCTGAAAGTTTTCAAAAACATTCCTGACGCTGCCGTTTGGCCAGAGTCATTTTGTTTGAGCATATTATTTCCAAAACAATTTGAAAACAACATATTGAATATTTTTCTTCTCCTCTTTGTTCTCTCGTTGAGCTGCTGGTGTCTGATACTGGGAATTTGATTTGGTATTTTGATAATAATTACTTAAAAGGAAATGATTGAGTGATTGGTGATTTGATTTCATTTAGTCGATTTTGGTCTTCATAAATCACGGGACAAATATTTTAGCAAAAAATTTATTTTTTAGTTTTTTTTGCTAAGTACAACAGAAAACAATGCAGCAGTACAGAAATAACATAACTTCCTCATAAACATAAGTTATTTATTAATATAACTGAGTCAGTGCACTGAGATGAAAACTGTTTTCCTTCAGCTCTGAATATTCAGCTATATTCATATTTCAGGTTTGGTTTACATTCATATTTTGTGTATATTCTTGAGCTATAAACATCGTTAAGGGTTAATAGAGGAGCCATGTTGTGATGACGACCTGAAGGCGGAGTTTCAGGTAGAGCAGGAGTTTCTTAAAGAGACAGAGGCCCAATTTAAACTTGATATATAGAGCATTTTTATAACAACTGAAGGTAACATAGTTACGGATTGTAATATAAAATGTCACAATGTGCCAGGAAAACGTATAATACTGCGACTGTGGCTCTGTGGGCGGAGTAATCATCTTGTGATTGGACGGTTGTAAGTTCAATTCCACCTTCCGCATGTCGGTGTGCAAGGCACCTGATGCCAAATCGGTGTATAAATGTCTGGGTGAGCGTGACTCTAGTGAAAGGCTTTGAGAGGTCAAAATGACTGTTAATGCAGAGCAGTATATATATTCATCTATTAGTGATCCATCACTAATTATTTAGATTCGTGCCAATCATCCGTTCTTTGCTCCCGGTTGGTATAAAGTTAGAAACATTCTATACACCTGAAGGAGTTTTTATGACTACAGCCAGAGCGTCACACACAACACATAGCGTGTCCACTGTGATGTATTGCTCTTCTGTCCCTGTGAAGCCACATATCAGGTTCTGACAGCTCTGACAGAGAACCCATCAATCCCTCTCCTGTCAGGGTAAGAGGCCGTCGTGTCAGGAGGATCCGCTCCGAAGCAACGGGCTTCAGCGGCACATTCATCAAATCCACGCCGCCGCTGAAAGCGTTCATTCAAATGGCATCCTGTCGGCTCGCGAGGCTCTTTGGGAACATATTGCAGCTAACGAGCTCGTGGCTTATCGTTGCGGAGCATGCTTCAGCTGGTACCTCGGCCCGATTTAAGCAGCTTGATTGATGGAACGGATTTGTGCCGCTGCCAACTCGCCGCGAAGCCAATCACCTGGTTGGAGCCTCAGCTGCTCGGAACTGATGTTAGTGCGACTTGGCACGAGTTTCAAACCGATCACATCAACAGAAGATTCATGGCTTCTGAGGTGAAAGGTTTAATGTAGGCTTTATGTGAGGGCAGCTTCTTTCTAAAGATGAGGTATTTTGTTGAATGTTGTTTTAAATTTGGCTGCGTCCCTGACTGAGCAGTCGGCTATCAGAGCCATGAGTCATCAGACGGAGACAGAGGGACACGCGGTGAAATCCTCGCCGAAAAGACGACGCAAAAATAGCATCCTCCATCTTGATTTTTTATTTTATTTTTTTTTATTCTTTTGCACATGCTGCCTTCTACATATGACAGCCGGAGAGGGAGATGGGTGAGGGGTGGCAGGGATGGTGATCCCGGGACAGAAGGCATGATTGCTTCATTTGTTTCCTGTCCAACTCAATCATGTGTTTCAGCCACCGACTCATCCTGAGATCCCTTTGATGAACTTCTACCACTCAGACATATTTCACCTGCTGTCTGCACAGGGACGGTTCTGTGTGAAAAACCTCAAACTTTTAAATAACTCCCGGATTTCTGGTGGAACCAAAAAGATCCTTAAAGCAAACACTTCAATGAAAGGAGCTCTGCCCAGGAGAACTCACCCGGTGTCGAGACCATAAACCAGGAGAAAATATATTGTGTACTTACAAAACCAAAGTGAACGTTTGGTTCAGTTTATTATTCAAATAACTAAAAAACAACTAAAAATCCATCCATTCGTCCAGTGAGCCTCTGAGTTTTACTCCACCTGAACCAACGAACTCCCAGTAAACGTGAACCAGTTTTTATGAACCACCTGCTGCTGTTCAGAGACAAGCTGTTGATGTACATCAAGTATGTTCAAACTGGTAGAAATGGTTTAGATGTGCTGATCTTTGACAGACTTCATTTGCCAGAGATTGTTTTCCTGTTTCCTGTTGAAATGAATCCCTGCAAACTGAATACAAGGCAGACATAAAGGCAAGGCATGAAAACGGATCAGAAAGAGTAAAAATGCCTTTCATGTGTAATAAATGCTTTAATGCTCATCCATTTTCTACTAGGAGGCTTAACTTTAAGCCAAGGGGTTTATAATAATGGATTTTTTTCCTACCCTTTTAGTATAAGAAAATATGAGCTTGAAAACAGTTTAGGTTTAGTCAGTGATGGACAGCTGAACATGTCAAATCAGGCACAGTTTGAATGCAGTGCAGGGCATTCTGGGTAAATAAAACTGAAACAAACCTGCGTGTCTCTTGCAGTAAAGGTTTTCAAATTTGAAAACTTTTATTTTCAGAATCTGATGTTTTCTTTCTATTTTTCAAAGTCCTCCAACAGTCCAACATATTAAAATCAACAAATAAATAATACAAATAAACTCCTTCATGAAAATCATTAGTCATTAGAAGCCGGGCAGCGGCGTCATCCTCTGACCACTTCCTGTCGTCGCCTTCTTGGTCGTTTTGCTAGCAGCATCATACGGTTGATGATCATGTGATTCATGTGGTGCAAAAAAAAAAAATACAAAACGTGTTTTCATTGCCGTTTTGTGAAATGGAAAAAGAAAAACACCTCATGCCAGCGCCAAAACCGTTTCACCGAGAAACGAGTTTGTCCGAAATTTGAAAACAAATGAATCAAATCTATTTTCAAAATGGTCACTGGGGGAGTCAGCTGAACCTTTTCCTTCCTGCAGTGGGTCGTCTCACCTGTTGCACATCCTTCACTCCTGATGGAAGAACCTCCCTGATAGAGACTGTCTGTCTGTCTGTCTCCATCTGTCTGTATGTCCGTCTGTCTGCCGTCTCCTGCTGATGTTGTTAATATTTACACGCTGGCATCACGCTGAGCCGGTTTAAAGCTAATCTAAAGGTCTTCCTCCGACACCGGAGATGCACACTGGGAGCAAATGGAGGTCCTGCTGGGGGAGAGTACAGTACACACTCACACACCCACTCACCAACACACACAAACACACTCCATAATCCCTGTAGATGTGAGGAGATGAAGGCGAAATGGCTGCCATATTGAGCTGCTGGAGCAGGAGCCTCTTTTATTCATGCACCTGAGCAGGTTTCGGATCGGCTGCTTTAATGAGTTCAGTTCTGCTGGAGACGATGGAGGGAAATGAAAACGATTGTATGAATCGTTTTGAGGGGAAGCCTGATCGTCCACACTCATTATGAGGAGCAGCCAGACAAATCGTGAGGTTTTCTGTAAAAAAATTAAACAATATATGCGGTTTATTTGTTCCAACCTGCCCCTTTTTTCTGCCAGATTACATCCAGGCAGACTTTATTATTTTGGCAGCTTGTGAAAGCAGCTGAGTTAACAAGATCTGAATGCAGAAGCATCACAGACCCGAGGTAATCGATCCAGAACATCCATACGATCAATATCAAATCTATATCAGAATCAGATCAATAGTAGAGTGATAAGATCAAAACGTTAGTTTCAGATTCCCTCTTCAAATTTATTTTGCACTTCAGCTTCTGAACTCCAGTGTAAAACATTTTTTGCTTTGATTTGCTATCAAATGCTCATTGTTTGCACTTCATTTATGTAGAAAACAACAAATTCAAATATCTTTTGTTTTTCTATTGTAAAAAAAAAAAAAAGTAATTTAGGCATCAATAAGTTTTATCTAAATTCAAAAATGATGAAAAATCAGAATTTTGATGATACATTCAATAATAAGTATCAGTATCAGTGATGTTACCAACACACCGATACTTAATATTGGATCAATACCAAATATGCAGTATAATACACGTCTCTCACACTACAGATACAAAACGCTTCTGATCCAAAAGGTTCTGACAGACTGACAGCTGGATGGATGGTTGTTGTTGCCCATTTAAACTTTATTATTTCTGCACAAAGCAGCAAAATACCAGCAGCTGCAGAACATTTTTCCACATAAATGTTATTTTATATACATCCAGCAAGTACAGCTGCCAGTATTTCACCAAAAATGGGATCATTTTGTTTTTCATTGTGCTTTGTTATATATAGCCTTTTGTAAAAGAGCATAGTCCTTATTTAGGAACAAAATCCCTTTTGTCTGATGTGACCTCAAGCCTGGCGCTCAATGTTTGCAGATTTTTTCTATCCTTGGGTACATTCAGTCTTTTTCCTCTCTCTCTTTCTCTCTCTCTCTCGCTCATTAATTTAGACTTTCTCTTTGTTTACTTGCCTTCGGGGTAACGTAGCACAAACTCTGAATATGCAATCAGATCCCGGCTGCACGGACACACGAACAGAAACTGCAGCCGAGCCCAGAGGGAAGGTCAGAAGGACACGAGATCCACCGGTGACCCAGGAACCAGAGGGCCAGTTTCATTATTGGCTCAGCGGATTCTTAATGACTAAATGACTAAACGTAATCAATTACAAATTTCATGACGGCTCTTGACTTAATGTAATGTTTTGATTGTTGATTCTATGTTGCAAGACTTTGTGATTTTTGTTTGTTATGATGTAAAGCTCTTTGAAATGTGCTATACAAAGTAAAATTGGATTGATTGATAAATATATATATTTATATATCTGCTTTTAGAACATCAGATCTACCTTCAGTTTAAATCTAATCATCACACCTGGTTTGAATCTGACCCCCTTAGGTTGCATATTTCCACATTTTCTGCCTAAATGCTGTGAAGACATTTTGCTCAAGTTTAAACAGAACAGAAAAGAAAGAGAATCTGGTTGAATTTGAACATGTAGAGATGACGGTTCATGTATCTCACAAGCTGCTGATCTGCTGGGATTTCCAACCAATTCTCACTTTTACAGAGAAAACATCCAGCGAGCAGCCGCTGTGTGGAAGATGATGCCATGTTGACGCGCGAGGTGAAAGGTCAGACTGTTTCCAAATGACGAAGGTAAGAAAAGCTCCAATAAGGACGAGTTGTTACAACCAAGACATGTGAGAAATGTGTTTCCATTTTCCCCTTCAGTGCATCAACTCTTTCATGGAAAAGCCAAGAATGACTTAAAGCGAGAGGAAAAACTCGTTTGTGAAGTTATGGAAGTTTTTTTTTTTTTTTTTTAAATGTTTCCATTTTTACTGTATCATATTTCAAATGTTTCATAATGTGCATAAGAAACGTTACAGCAAACATGGCTGTAGGTACTTATTAATATTAATAGCACATTCTGAAAACAGAAAACAACTTAGCTGAACAAGTAATGGAATTAAGTTTAAACAACTTCATTTATTAGATTAGTTTACCTTGACAAATATAAGTCAGTTTTACTCAAATCATTTCGCTTCATGAACTGATCCGACTCTTCCAAAGTCATTACTGCTGTTTTGGTTTTCATGGTTTTTTTTATGACAAACAAACATCAGGAAGATGTGATGAACGGAGTCGACCTGCAGCGCCGCTACGACTGTAACTGAGCTGAATATGACACTTTGATAAATCAACAGCAGAGCTCAACTCTGAGCAAGCAGCTGAGCAGGAAGCAGCGGCGACACACTTAACACTTCAGATAAT
Organism: Poeciliopsis turneri; assembly: GCA_922788865.1. Classification (NCBI taxonomy): domain Eukaryota; kingdom Metazoa; phylum Chordata; class Actinopteri; order Cyprinodontiformes; family Poeciliidae; genus Poeciliopsis; species Poeciliopsis turneri. The sequence continues at coordinate 1,973,437 of CAKLNU010001118.1, read as the reverse complement.
AAATATTGTCCTTCTAGGGATTTGTGATGCTGTTTGTGTTGGCTGCGAATTAAACAGCATGAAAAAAAACCAAACAAACGCTTTAACAGTAATTGGGAGAGGGATTAGTCTTTGGTTTCATGCTGTTTAAGCGTCCGTTTATTATTGGCCGTTTCATTTGAATCTGTTTCCTTTTCGGGAGATTTTGATGCTTTAGGTTGGACTGGCTCACCAAACCCTCCAGTCGGTTCTTTTCCTGGAGGTTCTGTTCATGTTTTCGGTCACCTCTGCATTAATACCACTGAGCAGTGGTGGAAAACACTTTCATTTTAACTGTGAAAATTGATCATAAACTATGCTGTGGAAAAATATTCATTACAAGAAAAAAGTTAATTTGCCTCAAAAGTCCAGTTTGTTTGGTGACGTGTGAATGAATAATGAACCGTGTTCTGCCTCGGGTCAGTTAAAGCAAACTTTTGGTGTCATTTCCTTCAGTGTTTCTTGGTGCAGCGCCTCCACAGGCGAGGAGGGGAACGGGTTTTTCAACCCGCAGCGTGAAAGTGAACCAGCTGAAAATGGAACAAATGTGGCACGTTTGGTTCCCAGTTGAAGCGAGTCTATGAAGCGTTGAAAGCATCACATCAGAGACAACCTGCCTCGGACTCAGCTCTGCCCTGGAGTGGACTGAAACTGAACAGATTCCTGAACTTTAGCTGTGGGTAGTTTTCTCAGAATCCCTGATTTCTGGGCGCCGTCCAGACGCTGCCAGAGTAAAATGATTTATTAGAACTAAAGTTTCTGCACTTCAGTTCAGAGCATTTGCTCATTTCATGAGCTGCTTCATCCTCAGTTCAAACTCTCTCAATAAATGTTTATTGCAGTGTCATTTACCAAGTTGGCAGAGCTTTATGAAAACCGTGAATCATACTAATACAGCATTCAGTTATTTAATAGGTGACTGTATGTCTGAGCCTGCGTGAGGCCGAGCAATAAGAGGAAGTTCTAGACTGAGCTGGAGGAAGAAGGACTTAATTTTCATGTGGATTTGAAATACTGTGACACATGCAAGCGAAAAACAATTACATCTTGATATTACAGAAGCTCTTGGAAACAAATTTTCCAATCAGCATCATGAGAGCTGCAGAGTGCACAGTTTCATTTCTGCTCTCCAACCGAGTCATTATGATGAAGTGGAAGGAAAACAACTGGGAGAATCCTCCAGACGGCCTCATATTAACAGCTCTAAGACTGTTTACTGCAACATGCAGGGGGTTTTCTGTAACACATTTAAATATTGTATCAAATTGTTCCTAAACTTTGAGGTGAAACTTCTTTAAAACACTTGAGAGTGAAGAAATGAAAGTGTTCATTATCAAAAGAAGAAAAAAACAAGCTTGAAAAGACTATTTATTTTAATTTTTTTATTTTTTTAAATGAAAAAGTTTCAGCGCTAGGAAGAGGTGACGACTGCGACCAGATTACGATTGGTTTATTTTGCAAAATTGCAATAATGACAGTTTTTTGTTTTTTTTTTGCATCACACAAATGATGCGATCAACAACAGGATGTTCCCACTGGAGGAAACAACAAAGAAGTTGACAGGAAGTGGTCGGAGGATGATGGTGTGGCAACTTCTTCAATGTCTTATTGTGTGAAGAAACTTATTCATGTGTGATTTTTATTGCGTTTCTGATTTAATTCCAAAATTGTCTTTTTTTTTTTTTTGCATTAGTGGAATATCAAAAAAGCTTTAGGCACATATTTAATGGAGACCCAGCTCGTGACAAACATGCAAATAAAAGAAATGTTGAAATCAGTGAACACTTTTTCACAGAAATAGCAGGCGTCCTGCGCTCTGCTTGCTTTACTTTTAAATCACACAATTACTGAAGGATTGCAGCGACAAAAGGCTAAGATCTGGCTATTCACAGAAATGCTCGTTTCCATCAAAAACTTTGAGAAATAAACACAAAGGTCAGAGTTCACATGTGAGCCTCCGACGACTTCCCCCACGTTCTGCGGCTCCACGGATTCATGAGAGCGCATTCAACACGCTTCGACGCACAGAAACGTTTCTGTGTTTGTGCGGCTGGTTTGCAAACATTTGCATTAGTTCTGCTGTCCTCATCCTGCAGAGGCAGATAAAAGGTTGGCAGCCGAGGCAACAGCAGTGTTTGTGTTCGGAGAGGCGAGGACAGGAACAAAAGCCCAGTCTGCTGGCGAATGGCGGTGTGTGTGCAGACATATGGTATACATGTGTGTGTGTGCGTATGTGTGTGTGTGCGTGCGTGTGTGTGTGTGTGTGTGTGTGTGTGCTTTTCTCCCACAATTCAGTGAACAAAACAAAATAGTTTAATGCTCCAGATATTCCAATGAGCCAGTGTTTAATCTGTTCATTTCTCACATGCTTTTCATGCTGGTTATTAATCTGAGCTCAACACTCAGATTCTGACTCTGTTTATTTCTAATCTCCGTTTTCAGGCGGTTTTAGGATAAATTGGATAATGAAGCATTCCACATTTAATTTTGCACTAAATCCTAAAAAGTATTAAAAATGATTTCCCTCTTGTATCCACACACACACACACACACACACACACACACACACACACACACACACACACACACACACACACACACACACAAAGATGTTCTTAGACATTCAGACCTGAAACAAGTTTTTTTTCCATTTTGTGCTTAATGGTATATTTTTGTCTTTGTTGGGTTTTGTTATGTTTCCTGGATGATTTCAGTCTCTAGGACACAAAAAGAAAACGCTGTTGGCGATAAACACAGAGCAGGCATAACATTATGACCGCGGCCGTCGCTCTCTGCCTCTGCATTACGGCGTCTGTGAGATGAGTTGGACGGCAGGCGAACGATCTGCTGATGTGTTGAAATCAGCAGAGTTGAAAAGTGGCCGAGGATAAAGGTTCGTGACGGATGGACATCTGGGTCAGGACAGCTTGAAAACCACAGAACTTGCGGAGTGATTCTGTTGAAACATGAATCACCAGAGCAGCTGCTGTGGTTTCTGCCACAAAGCTGCTCAGGTCACATTTTTTAAAACGTTGTTATTACGTTGTGAAGGTGAAGGACATACTGCTCACTCTGAATGACAGATTTACTTAGATCTGTGAGAGAAAACTTTGGATATTTAGTTTTATCTCGTGGTGTTTGCCGAATGGCTGCTGAGTTTTTTTATTTGTTATTTTTATTTATGGTTGGTGGATCAGATGAGCGGAGAAGTCTCCAGTTTGTTCATTTCAATGAACTAGTTACAAACATTTGAATGGGTTGTAAGTTTTCTTATACAAGGCTTAGCCTGGTCATTGCCTTCTTGTGCAACTCCGCTCAAAAGAAATCTTGGTAAAAACACAGTCTTGTCTTTCTCCCATTGGCTCAGATTCTCTCCATTAGATTTCTTTTGCCAATCAGTGAACAGTAGAAACTGAGAACAATGGCGTTGATGTTCTGCGCTATTTTAGAGCTATAATCTGCCTGTAGTTTCAACAATGGCAAAGGAGGAAGTGAAGGAAGCCGATCAGTCCATGTCGGCCACGATTCCAAATGCTGAACTAGCAGCCATCTTGTTCAGCTCGGCTCTTCTCTCTTTTCCTGGATGGTTGTTTACAGTGCAGGCAATTTCCGGTAAGCTTTCAAACCGTCCAACTGACACATTTCACACGTCAGAGGTAAACGTTAGTGATTAGGTATAAAGACTAACAAAGAGCTGCTTTTTACCAGGCTACACAATGATGTATCCTTCTTTTCTTTTCACCCAAATACCACTGGAGACAAGCCTAAAAATCTAATCAAAGGGTTTATGGAGGGAGTGATTCCTCTGAGTACAGATAAATATTTAAAGCTTAATAAATGTGAAAAAGACAGCGTAATGTCTACATTTGTCATTCTGCCTTACAAACCAAACTGGAGTAAACCTTGTGGCTCCATAGACACCAGTAGTTCAAGGTGGAATTCATTGGAATAATAGTTTGGAATCAAAAATCGATTTTGAATCTAATCATGAGACAGTAAATGATGGTAGATGAGAGAGAGAGAGAGAGAGAGAGAGAGAGAGAGAGAGAAGAGGTAAAAAAGACAAAAAGCAAACAGCATGATGGGGTGGAGAGGAGGAGGAGATGCAAACGCTGCTGCTGACAGGTGGAATCAACCTGAGCCAGTTGCGGCTGATGCAGGTTGACAGAACGGCGTCTCTTCCAGGGAATGAGACACTGACAGATTGTCTGTCCATAATCAGCCGTCCATGTCGGAGACCACAGACCTGCGTCTGCTTGTCCCAGCAACATACAGGTTTCACTGGGATTCTGTCAGAGCATCACTTTAACCTTCCTGTCATGTAACATATACACACAATATTATGGATGCAATGAGTAATAAAAAATAAGAAGAAGGGAATTTTTATACTTTATTTTTTATATATATATATATATAATATATATATATATATATATATATATATATATTTATATATATATATATATATGACATGTATGTGTGTGAATATATTGGATAAGTTACTGAGACTCCAGCAAAATCTAAGTCTAAATCTCAAAAACCTGCTGTCTGAGGTGACTTGATGATTTTGCTTTGACAGTTTGAAAAAGTGTCTCTGAGTTATTGTAAATCAGCCAGCCTGGTTCTGTTGAGTTCCCAGAAGCGTCGTTGGGCTGCAGTCCTCTGCAGGAAAGGCTAAATTTGGCCCCTGTCTTACAAAAGTTCCAAAAAGTGACTTTTACAAACAAGCTCGAGCTCTCAGGCCCCTGAGCGCCCCGTCCTAGAGCTGCAGGACACCAACTCAAGGTCAGCAACTGCTTATTTTGGAAAAGAAAAAAGGAAACAAGAGGAGATGAGAGAGGAAGAAACAGGACGAGGGAAAATCCAGAACCATCTCTGCCAGTTCACTCAAACACACACAAAGCAACACACAAACCCACACACACACGCACACACACACACACACACGATGAGAGGCCAGTGTGTGTTTTAGTATTTCTCACCTTGTAAGGCCAATGGTTTTTAAGATTTACTATGTTGAATGGAGCCAAAAACCAGGCCAGATATTTTACATTATATTTAGAATTTCTAATTGCACTTTCTGAACTATTTGAAAGGTTTGTTACAATTTATTTGACTTGTTTGACTAAAGGTAGTTAAGTTGTTTCTACATGTTTGCGCCAGTACAGCACATTTAAATATACCAATATCTTCACAACCTTGGTCACAGTTGTGAAATAAATTATTTATGTCTGTGTTTTTAAAAAAGGAACATTTAAAGTCAAATCAGCTGTTTTTATGTATCGTATCGGTATCGGGCGATACTAAACCTCGTATCGGAATCAGAGGTGAAAAAGTGGATCGATTCGTCTCTACGTGTCCAAGGTGTTTCTGTAGAGGTTTAAATCATTAAAAATGTATGATTAATGTACACAAAACAGTTTGGGAAGGATGTTAGATTTTAAAATACTTTATTTCATAAACAATATCTAAATTCAACCTTTTTGGTCACATACATACCACACTTAGGATATAAAATGCTCAAGTTAGAAGAAGAGAAAAGAAGAAGAGGGCATTCCTTTCTGCTCCGCCACACAGAAACACATGGCAGGTAAAGACGGCGGTGAAGGTTTAAAGAGTGGCCTGCCGGCTCGGAGGGCGAGCTACACGTGGAGGTCCAGGTTCAAACACCTGTCCTGCGAAGAGGTCCAGCTGATCTCAGCCATTTGAATGATTATCAGAAGAGTTATCCACGGGGTCCTGAAAACCTTCCATATAGGCTACCCTGAAATATTTTCTAAAGTTGGTTTTATTCTTGGTACTTTTGGAACAGACTGTTAAAACCGTCAGCATCTCATAAATAGGCATAAATTCATATGCTTAAATAATTAAATACAACATTTTGGTCCGAGAGAGCTAGAAAAGATTCACATTGTTTCCCTGCGTTCAGAAGAGGCGGGCTGCTCGGACCAAACACGGTGGAAGACCTTCACCTGTGAAGCCGGAACATCAGAAGCCTTCCCTCCCGTCCCAGGCAGATATTGCCGGTATTTGTGCGAGAGGGAGTTTAGTATTTGTGCAAAGAACGTGCTCCTCTACTACAAAAGCTTTCCATGGGTTCTGGTTTTTTTTAGTCAAAGTTTTCCCACAACAGAACAACAACATAAAACAACACTAAGGAGGCATTTGCTGGGAATACCTTTTGCCGTTTAGGAAACAGAAACGCCTTTTGATTAAAGAATACACCAAAATGCACACGTCACAAAAGCCATTGATGGAAAGTCAGAAAGAAGATCCCGCGGCCCTCCAGGGACTGTGTGTGTTCTCAGCAGGGTGGGCGCTCCGGCTCCGGCTCCGGGCCCCGCCCCGAGCCCCGCCCCGGGGCCCGCTCCTCCTCTCCGAACAGTGTGACCCGTTTGCTCCGCCCACCTGTCCTTCGACTCACAAGACGCTACGGCGGGTGAGGACGGGTCTGGACAGTGCTTCATTGTGCTGTGCCTGAGACAAACTGTGCAAACGCTACTGTGCTGTACGTCCTCCAGGCTAGCGTCAGCGCCGCTGTGCAGCTAGCTTGGCAGCACAAGCTAGCTGGATGTACCTTTAAATATACGTGTGTGTATTACAAACGTTGGCCAGGCAGTGTAATAACTCTTGCTATGAGCAAACTGTAAACAGCAGGTTTAGTCCAAAGTTTCTATATACAGTCAGAGATGGAACAGTTCTGGGCTGGGCCGAGCTGAAAAGAGGCTTCGGCTCCAGCTGAGTTCATCGTTTGGCTCCGCAAGACAGAAGAAAAGAATAAAAGTAATAATAATAATAATAATAATAATAATAATAATAATAAAAAAAAAAGGACCCAGAAAGTTTTAATTCTTCATCATTGCGTTCAATTATCACTTCCACCACAGCGCCACCTGCTGTACTGGATGTCTGGAGCCACTGGTGCTGGACCCCGGATGCTAACAAAGCAGTTGTTATGAGGTAACCAAGGAATAGATCATACTGCAACAGAAGAAGAAGAGAGCAAACAGGAAATGAGTCAAAAGCAAAATCAGTTGGGCAAAATAAGCAGACATAATATATAACTATTGATATATAGATAATATGGATATCTATATATATATAAGCTGAGCTGATCTGAACTAAAGCCTCCACAGGGAGCATCTTGATTTGTTATCGTCCTCTTATAAACACTGTTTACTCAGAAACCCCACATTTGAGAAAATGTAGAAATATTCCAGTAGCCTAAAATGACATTTCATGCTGTTTTTATTATTATTATTATTATTATTATTATTAATATACATCTATTCCTGTATTTTGGATAAAATCACGGAACAGGCAGAAAGCAGATCAAAGTATATTAGTCATATTTTGGGCACTGATCAATACAATGTCTTTCAGGACAAACATGGATGGCTCGTTTCAAAACGTGCCAAAACGATGGCTTTCACATGAATGACTGAAAACATCTGAATTTTAGCAGACTTTTATTTTCCAATGTTTTCCAAGAACTGAAACTGAGGTGTTTGTTTCGGTAGAAGAAGAGAATTTACTTCTATGCCTGTGTGTGAATTTGATTTAAACAAATTCACACATATAGGCACATCACTTTGTTAGTGTTGATGATTTTAGCTTAGAATCGATAAAAACTCAAAAATTGAATATTACAAATAAAATACCAGAGTTTTAGTTTGGATTTTCAAGAGGCCAGCAGCCTCTTGGGGTGTGGATCGTTTTCTGAGCAGCTTAAGGCGAGCAGGAATCTGCTCTGACGCAGCTTTCTTCTGATGAGCACTGCAAGCAAGGTCAAACCGCAAACACACACCTTCTGGCCAACTTATCTACACACACTCTCACACTGCTCACATACAGAGAGTGTGAGCAACGTGTTGTTCAGAACAGTCTCTGGATGACACCTGATAATAACAATAATTAATTATGAAATTCCTCAATAATTATCGAATTGGAAAAAACTTGGTTGGAAATTTGTAAACTTCAAATGTTTAAGAAAAGATTGAGTCACCATACGGTGCAAACTGGATACGTTTCTGGAATGTTTGCAGGAATAAATGCATATTAACAATAATCTGACTGTGAATAGATAAAACATTAAGAAAGTCATTTTAATGTAATAGCAGCAAACTGAATAATGCTAACAATATAACTTATCTGATGTCAGAATAATCTACCTGGTTACATCTATATAAATATACTCATTTCTTTTGACCTGAATGACAAGTTCAAGTTTACATTTTTAGGTTTTTACCATGACCTAAAAATGTAAGCACAACTATCCTTCCTGGCAGGTTTCTCAGAGTATTTTTGTTGTTTTTTATTTTTTTAATCTATGTGATTTCCAAAAAAAGTCAGCAGAAAGCTTGCAAAATAAAAAGCAACAAGCCGATGAGCTTCATGTAATGCAATGAGCATGTGCAAAAACAAGCCGTCGAACAGACATTTGAAGCAAAGTGGCAAAAAAAATGATTCCACCAGGCCCAGAGTCTGCAAGCCACCCAGTGACCCCGACGACTCTGACCCAGAGAGATGGACGTTTGGTGCCCACTGGGCGTCCCCTGGAAGACAGAGCGATCAAGGTCTGCGTGAAAACAGCCACGGCTTCAAACCGCACGTGGCGAATCTGACGCTCGTCCCGCCGAGCGGCGACACGGCGAGGACGGAGCGGCGCCTCGCTGGCAGGAGCTGAACGCTCGCTGTGTGGCCTCTGCCAGCTGCTCACCCCGACTGGCTGATGAACGTCCATGGACAGAAATAAACTGAACACGATCGAAGAGCGTGATTTTTTTCCCCCAGACATCACTGCAACCAGCAAACGTCATCCCCAGTTATTCACCGGCTCCTTCTCTTTCACAGCCCTGATGAGACGTGAGCTGAACACGGAGCAGAGCTCACAGTCTGGACTCTTTGCTCATATTTAGAGCAAAACATCTGTTCTGTTTATGTTCGACTGCAGCTTGGTTTGGCCCCTGTTCTCACTGTGCATGTCAAAACAACATTTAAAAATGTTGTTTTTAAAATACAAAATACAAAATAAGACTTTGGTTAATCACTTTGAAGCCTTTTCATCCATGAAATGTCGGAGATTTGTCCTTTAAAATTCAGATAAGTCTGTTAGAAGGACTAACATAAATATAAGTGTGCTCACTTAAAGGGGCAGTATTATGTAACACATTGTGTTATAATGTTTTAGAAATCATTTCAAACCTTTAATCTCCATGGCAACCATTCAGCTGTGCAAAATGCCAGGGTGGACCCAGACCCATCTTCAAAGACGCAGCTCCTCCTCAGGGCTGCAGATTCCAAGCTTTCACCTCACAGAGCAGCCCTCTCCCGCACTCAGCTCCTTCAGACTAGCCAGCAGCAATTAGCAAACACCTGGTGGAACTGCTCATCAGCTGAGCTCATCATACAAGCTACTGTCAGTAAAACAATGGTAAAAACGTTTCTAAAGGACTAATAGAGAAGATGGAGCTTCAGAAAGACCAAGAGTTTTTAAAACAACAGAAGCCCAATTTCAGGGAGTTAACTTGCAAAGTCAGATTTCTTTTGAGTCATATAACATTTTTCAACAACTGGAGGTAACATGGTTACTTTATTGTGCTATAAAATGAACTACGCACCTTAAAACACATAATCCTGCCCCTTTAAAACTTTAATGAAGCACATTTTGAAAACATTTCAGTCTATCAGCAAGAGATTTTTGCGATAAGAAGAATATTGGCATTGCCGATTCAATACTGACATCGATTCAGATACTTTTAAAACGTGTCACTGTCATTGCATAATTTGGCGATTTGACTTCAGTTAGTTGATTATGATGTCAACGTAGAAATATTTTCCTTTTCAGAAGCTTGTCAGTGTTTGTGTTGTTGAAAACAAGTCTTTATATGAGTTGATTCATAAGAACTTCTACACAGAAGAGTGTTGTTATCATCATGGCCTTTGTTGAGCTTATTTATGGTGAATTCACAGATAAGAAACAGAGAGTTTTCTTTTGTTTCCGGCTAACTGGGGAACAATCAGGGGCTTTTTAAGCTGAAAGTGATTTATTTCCAAACAAATCTTTATAAAAAGCCTCATGGGGACAGAGAGGAGAAATCCACAGCAGGATATGAAGCTTTTGAATTCTTTCTGAAAAACCAGATCCTACTTTTTATTTTTTCATTACAGCAAGATTTAGCTCTATTTTTGTAATTATTTGCATCTAAGCACCAAGTCCAAAAAAGAAGAAAAGCTTCAACACTAAATGACATCAGACAAATCCTCCCAGTTTAGCTTCCCTGCATAAAGGTCAGGTCTGATGTGTGGCATGGTCTGCCTCCATGTATCAGCTTAGATCTCTTCCCCTTCACTGCTGGCTGGAGGGGAACGTCTGGGTGAACTTTTCCATTCACCCAGACGTTTTCACAGAAGGCCTTGTGATCTCACACCCATGTTCTTCCAAGCAGCTTCTGGTCAACTTCACTTGTCTGAAGTTTCTTGTCTTCTCAGAGAGAACATCCCTGTTAGCGAGGCGCAGTAACCCAAGCAATTGGAAACCAAATCCTTCTAATAAAAAAAATTGGTCCCAAGTGCAAAAAACTGATATAGGTCAGTAAGTAAATCCGGAGTAAAGGAGTGGGCCCAAGAAGAGAGCTGTCACTGACAGCTGAGCAAACTGCAGTACACAGTATATCCCACTGGCACCTAATGCTTCTTCTGGATTGTGCAAATCCAGAAGAAGCATTAGGTGCATTAGGTGATAGAAATTGATATTATGTTGGAATCTTAGAAAAATTCTACAATTTTTGTAATGCGCAGGCAAACAGGATGTACTGCGTTACTGGATATGTTTAGTTGCATCTGAGTTTGGCTGCTGTTCATGTTTCACATTAGATATTTGAACTTTCATTCAGTGTGACATAGACAGTTTATTGTCATTTAATTGTAAGTTTGAAAATGTAGAAATTGAAAGAATGTGTGTAGGTAAACTTGGTCTGATACAGTTGTGCTAACATTTAGCCAAAGAGGTTTGGCCCTTGTACCTTTCATATGAATCCCACCTAAACAACTACAAATATGTTTAGGTAGGATAGATATGAAGAGGCTCTGCTAAAATCTGCAACTAATGGGGAAACATAGTCTTGTTCTATGCTTTGCTTCGTCCATAAGGTCTGGACTCTAGGCTGTGGAGAAATGATCGCTTGCTGTAGGTGTTGACTATGTTGAAGTTTGGGTAACCCAATCACTAATGTTTATTTGTGATGTTTATAATGTGCCACCTGTTACCTTGTAACATGTGCCTGTTGTGGTGAATGAACCCAGGCTATCCTCATGTGAATATGTGACGTAACTCAGAAAACTGTCCTGATAGTTCATGCTGTGGCAGGATGGAAAGGAAAGAAACGGGTTAGAGGTCCAATGTTCATCCAGCAACATGCTCAGTGACAGAAAACCCACGCTCATCTCGTTGGGAGGGGAAAGTGCTGGTTACTGAAGCATCTCTGTGACAGTTAGGACAGGAGGAGAAAAACAGGGGTACAAGTCAGACTCCATGGGGTGCTCCGTTAGTCAGGCAGGGTTTCATAGTCATCCAGTGTGAGGAGGAGGTGCTGACGTGGGCAAGCAGGAGCAAACCAGCAGGCAAGCTGCGTTTATTATCTTCATCTTAAAGTAGTAAAATTCTGAAGTGAATGTTTTGGTCTGGAAAGGACCTGCTATAGCCTTCAAGGTATGCAGGTGTGTGTCCACAGTGTGTTCGTGTGCAGGTAGAAGTCACTGTGAAGGGAGGAGCTGAGGGGAGCAGGCGAGTTGGACTCTGGTTGCCACAGAGAGAGAAGGGTTGAGAAAACAGACACAAGCCCCACAGAGCAGGTTTCAGGCTGCTTCACTTCCAGTTCAATCACGTTCATCAATGTCTGAACCCGAGCACAGCGGCAGCCATCTTAAACTGACACCTGGGATTTAGGCTTTGGACGTGCAGAGCGATGAGCTCTGGTGTGATTTTGATTATTTTGTAGTTTGGATCAGATAAGCTAAAATGCTATTTTATTCTCAGACTTTTTTTTTTAAAATTTAAATATACTTTACAGTTTTTAGATTAGCTTTGATACATGATGTGAAAAAAGTTAATTAAAACTGAAGTCTCAGTTGACTCAGTAGCACATTTTTTTTTCAATTAGTCACTTTATCGCCACACCCTTTAATGTTGGACATGATGTTTTACAAATAACACCATGATAAGTCATGTATTTCTATTCAGTCCAGTCACACCTGATAGTCCGGCAGACTCGGTTCGATTGAGAACCAAAGGTAAAACATCTGTTTCATTTTTCACTTTCACACTGTAAAATGTAAAAAATACTGTGCTATTCCCTGCTTCCTGTTGGTGGAGTGGCCTCCAGTCCCCTTGGCGTTCACGCATTTGAACTGCACCAGAGTTGACTTCCACCAAACAGAGAGCGAGGTTTGAAGGTGAACCAGAGTTTATAATTTCCCAAACGAATTGGACTATCTGAACAAACAAGTTTGAGTTCCACTAAAGCATACTAAACAGGGCCGGTGTGAATGCATGTCGATATTTTCGGAGCAGTACCTGCAGTGTTCAACACAAACTTTCAGCAAAAAGTTTGTGTTTTGTGATCCTTAGATACATGTATTTTTAGAATAGCAAGAGGTAGCAGTGAAAAAAAGTTTGACTCTAGAAATCTAACAGTAGATAAAAAAAAAAAAATCACACTTGGTCCGCAGCACATTTGGAATTTTTTAGGAAAGCGCAAGAAAATAAGCAGGGCCAACAATGTTGAACCAGATGGAACTGAAAGTGAACGCACCATCACCTCGTGCTGCAGAATACCTGTCTGACGCCGTCGCCTTTGGTTGATCTCTAAAACAGTCCGACATGAGCCAGAGCCGGGCGGGACGATGGGATGAGATGGAAGAAGCGAGATGATTTCAGTTCAAGCTGAGCGCTGCATTGATAGCTGATGACACCCAGTGCCACGACACAAACACCAACCACACTGTGACTTCGCTTCACGCTGACGGTGTTGCCTCAGAGTGTTCGCACATTAGCTGCAGAAATATCTAACATACTGCCGCACTCGATCACTTACCAGCAGGATGGGGTGTTGTTATGCTCGTTTCAACAGAAGCTGCTCTATTGATCGATGGTATGGAAATGGATGTGAAACAAATGAGCTCAACACGTTAGCTTATTGAAGTCAGTTTCTCAGATTTCTGCCAGGAGGGAACACTTTAGCTTTCACCTTAACGTTATTTTCATTAACTTAATGAAATTTGATTAAGATTAGATTTTAGAAGGCTTGAATTACACAAACCGTAAAGCAGACATAAAGCTGGCATTAAACTACAGTGAGTATTTTTTTTTCTGTTTTCAGTACCAAATGATTTCTACTTCATAAATGCCAGAATAATGAGGAGGAGAATTTTCTTCTTTTTAGCTTTTTTCAAAATTTGAAGCGTCTGTCCTTCATCAAGCTTCACACAATCACTTTCTGGAAGTTTCTTCCATGCAGAATTGACATAGAAGCCATTTTGGTCGCACACCTCCTCTGGCATTTATTGAATATAAATCATTTTGGTCATCTGAACTGATTCTGTGTGGAAATATTTGGTTTCGGCCGTATACTTTTGGTTCTCTTTTGCTTATTTCATCATCAAGAAGAACTGCTTCAGAGCCACAATGTCAAAAATCATATCATCCAAAGACATTTCACCTACATTTCTGAAAACCACAAACCTGACTTCAAGATAGAGTCAAAAGTTCCTTCTGAATATTATTTCTCTCTGAAGCCTAAAATAAGCCCTACAGAATATAGTGTTTAAGAAAAAGTAAGGATTGTACCTTTAAATGTTTCCACTGATAAGACCTAATAGAGGGATATTTCCAGGTTCCACACACTGCAGCACCCACATGACACGTGGGACAGGAATCCGGAGTGATTAATAACAGCATTGTTAGACATAGAGAGGAAAACTGTGCGTGTTATTATCATCACAGAACAACAGACAATTTCAGCAGAAACATTCAGAACAGTCAGCAGAACTAAGACCCTCCGTACACAAAACAGAATCATTCACATTTTGAGTAAGAGTGCTGCTGCTTTCGGTGGTGCTTGTCAATGAAGTAAAGAATCAAATTCTCTTGACATCACATGCATTAGCGATAGCTGGCCTACAAGGAAACATTCCTACCCTGGCTAAACTTCTGTCACACGGAGGAGGCAGCATGTGATCGCTAGAGAAATGGTTACTTTATTCAGAGATTTGCACACACATTGCTGTCAGAGGCGAAGAATCCGTCTTTGTGGAGCGACAGACCTCTTCTCTTCAGAAACCCGCGCTACTCGACGAGGTTTCCAAGCCCCCCTCAGATCAGCATCCATAACGTACCTCAACATCTAAGAACCGCTCCGCTGGGTGAAGCCCGGTGCTTACCAGTAGAGATAGTAGAAGAAGGACAGGACGAAGAAGGACAGCTTGCACCACGCTTCTTTCTGACAGAACTTGAGCGTGTCGCCATTCATCACAGATGCCGGGTCATAGATCAGCTCCTTAGTGTCCGTTGGGGAATGGAAGTACCTGCTGCAGAGGACACAACAGCACAGCCCGGGTAGCTGACTCGTTCCAGAAACGGGGTGTTTCAATTTTCCTCTGAAATATTGCCACAATCTAGGTTTGTTTCTCTCTTTAGTGCAGTATTGTGTATTATTTCTTGCATTACCTAAATGTCACAAGGTACATTATAATAGCCAAAGTATCAATAAACCCTGCAAACGTCGCTGCTTTCTGATGTGACAGCCTCCATTTTATCTTCTTAAAATGAAATGAGATCCGTTTCTCGCCTAAGACTCACTCACTGCTAAAACTGACCTCTAACTGAACTGACTGAGTACGACAAAGACAAGACTTAGAAAAAGAGGCCAATTCGTTAAATGGAATTTTAAGTTTCCAACAAGATAAACACATTTTGAAACAACACATGAGAAAATATTTTGCCTTTTGTGATGCTTGAAAGTGTTCAGAGGCTTCTGAATCTAAGGAGCTTTCAAATGAAGAATTGTATCTGCGTCTATAGCACAGTGTCTCCCAATCTGTGTTTCTTAGTAAAAATCCCTGTGCGTAAAAACTAAACACTCTGTGTCCTAGTGGACTTGAAAACAAATGCAGAACGCCACCAAAACACAAAACCTGGAGGGCAATATTGGCACAGCACATGTTCATCAGAGCTTTTACATTCCAATGAGACCGACTGCAGCCGGGCTGTTTATATTGTAGCAGGAAATGTGCCATGAGGGAAATTAGAGAAGAAGAGGGAATTGCTACAGTTGCATGTTGCTTGGAGGGAGGCGGGGAGGAGTTCTAATTGCTGACAGACATTTACCACTTTGTTAGATTCAGAGTTATTTCATTTGATAGAACTGACTAAAATTACATTAGAATGCATCATTCTGTCGGTGCAGAAAAGACTCTTTTTTTTTTTGGTGGTCTAGTCCAAACAATAAGCTGCCATCATGATGCATATATTCCATTTATTTACAGGGAAGTTTTCATGCATAGTAACTCACGTTCTTTGAAAGATCACAGAAAATGTGGCTCGATGTGTCACAGAAATGAAATGTTAGACATTATGCTGAACGATGGATTATCATGAACATGTCCTGTAATGTCAGTTCCATGTATTTCTACATAAAAATACATGAAATTTATGAAAAATGTATTTTTTATGTAGAATGGAGATGCAGAAGAGGTACAGTGGTGAACAACAGAACAGGCTGATAAATTAGGTAATATAACTATCATTAAAATATGATTTGATGTAGCAAGAGGAAGACAATGAACCAGATTAGAACAAACTTAAGAATTATAATGGAAAGCTCTCCAGGAATTACAATAACCTTCTCATCAGTGCAAATTAAATCATTGTGAATATGAAGTCTGGTGACAATTCTTTTAATTCTTTTATAGTCAGACCACTTCTTTTCACAAAGGCCTACTGACGAGCAAGAAAGTCCTGAATGAAAGGCAAAATAACCACAGTGCACTGTGAGGCATGAAGGAAGATGATTCTTCATCTATGCTGCGGGGTTGATTTCTCACATACAAGGATTCATGGATCAGTTGAAGCGGTCATGTTGCCTGATCCTGAAGAGCAAGTGATCCTGAAATGGATGTTTTAACAAGACAAAGACTCCAAACACACCAGTAAGCAGGAGCGTCTTGATTCCAGCCCAACTGTATTATTATAGAGCAGCCAGGCGTCTCCAAACCTGGTCCTTAAGCGCAGGTTTAAAATGCAACCCTACTCACACATAGCTGAATTAAATGAATGGTATGCTACCAGGCCTCTGCCAAACTTGAATGCATGCTGATGAGGTCATTCAATCATTTGATTAATCTGTGTTGGTGCAGGGATGAATCTAAAACCTGCAGGATGGTAGATCTTGAGGACCAGTGTCCATCCATCCACTGACTTTCTTATGCCTATCTGGAGTTGGGTCGCAGTGGTAGCAGCTGCTCAAGGAATCCCAAGTTGTTCCAAGGCCAGACAAGAAACATTGTCCCTCTAGAATGCACTGGGTCTTCCTCTGCATCGCCTCCAAGCAGGATGTGCTTGGAATGCCTGTAGAGGGAGGCGACCAGGAGGCATCCTAACCAGATGCCCATCACCCTGTATCTAAGGGAAAATCCCAGACACCCTGTCGAGAAAACTTATTTTGGCCATTTGTATGTGTAATCTCGTTCTTTCAGTCATTACCCAAAGTTCATCACCATAGATGATGGTAGAAACCATCATCTATGGTTGACAGGTTACTTGAGAACCTGACAGGTTACTTGAGAACTCTGCCATTTGACTCAGTTCTTCCTTCACCCCAGTAGATGGGTTCACTGCAGATGCCGCACCAATCCACATATCAATAACAGTCTCCTGCTCCATTTTTTCCTCATTTGTGAACGAGACCTCAAGATACTTAGACTCGTCCACTTATGGCAGGACGTCTTCCTTGACCTGTAAAGGGCATTCTGCTCTTTTCCAACTCAAGATCATAAGTTGGCCTTCTGGACTTCATAAAGTGCTATGCCATTTCTTGCAGCCATGTCCCACAGGGGTTTGTGGAAAAGTCTGCCACCTCAATGCACATTCAGACTACACTGGGAAGTTTCCTTGCAGAACTGTCAGACTGTCCTCTGGAACAAAACCATCCCAGAAACGTTTGTAAAGTGCAGATGAACACAGTGATGGTATGTATGCATATACACACACAGCCTCTACCAGCTACCCTCCCCCTGAGAGTCGCCTTGTCAATGTTCCATCTCACACGCATCACTCACAATCTTTCTCTTTCCCCGTCTTGCTGCCGTTGCTTGCCTCATATCATCCCCTCCTCTGTCTCCGCCTTCCAGCCTCCTTTTTTTTTTTTTCTTGTCCTCTCATCTCCCAGCTGCGGCATCTGTAGCCGGTGGGCATCTGGCACAGTTTGCAGTTAATGAGACAGCAAGATGTTTTCCTCTCCTCACGTCCTCTCCTCTAGTCTAAGCCTCAGCCAGCAGAGCACATGAGCTTAAATCAATCAGACTGCCAGGAGTCCAGGCCTAACCCGCTGACCGGAGAAGAGGAGCACAGATAAACAGGAAACAGCAAAATATGAACATCGATTACTGCTGCCTGGCTGTGGGACTCCTAAAGCTGGTAGCTGCGTCGTTTGTTACATTGACACTCTTGTTTTAAATGTCAGCCTAGTCCAAGTCTTTAATTGTTCTCAGACATACTGTAGAGAGAGTCAGAAGACTTTACACAAACTTTGATAAGTGAGCTGCTTATAACCCTTGAACGTTGCAACTTTTTTTTTTTTTTATCAGAATGTTGTGTGAAAGACCAACACCAAGTCAGGTTTAATTAAGTGGAAGGAAATTTCATCTCTTCTAGGACTGAAACTGGACGGCGAGAGTATGTGGATACCAGTTTTTAATTTTCTGTTGGACTTTGGGTCATCCTAACAGAACAGTATCGTTTCATTTAAATCAAACAATAGCTTCATAACTGTAGTCCTATTGAGAGGTTAGGAATAGCATAAGGAAGCGAATTGCTATCACAGAGAAATTTTTTTTTAGCGCTATCAAGTTATGAGTGATACTTATCTTGTGTAAAAGTGATGATATGCTGTATAAATGTAATAGTTATCTTGTTTAATCGCAATAATTCCACGTCCAGGAGGGGGGAGGTCTGCTTTTCGTGCAGGTGTACTACAGAAGCGTATTCAGCAAATACATCTTAACCTCCTTTTTGATTGAAGAAGCTTTCATTTTGTAATAATTGCCTTTAGTCATTTCTCAAATCAGAAGCTGCAATCAGAATCAGACTTCAGCTTCGCTCCAGACTGTCAGTTAGGAACGCTGCCACAGCGAGAGCATCGGACTGCTGGTTTCTTCTGTGCAGCCTCATTCTGTTGAGGCTGGTCAGACTGTGCAAACTATAAATGGTTTCAACCATAATGCGGAGCAGTATCGGTATCTCTCCATGGTTCAGACCAAGCATGAAGGAAAATTTGGCCAATTTAGCCTTCTTTATGCCTGCACAAAAACCATACTACCGCCACCTCCTGGACATAAAATTATCATGTTTATATCTCTAATTCAGTCACTGAAATTAAAATGTGAAACTAAGATATTAACATACATATAAAGCGATATAGTTCTGCTTATAGAAATATATCGCTTTCTATAGAAGAAAAGTATCACGTTACAATGTGGTAGTGCTAAAAACAAAAAGGTTTCTCCATGATAGCAATATACTTCCATAGTAGCATGTTTGGATCTTTACCAAATTTGATAAAAATCTCAAATTCTTTAGAATTAGAAAACCAACATGATAGGGGTAAATAAAAGTGAGTGTAAACACAGAACAAACAGTTTCCATGGTTACCTCCAGGTGTTGTAGAAGAGGAGGGGGATGTTAAGGCCCACAGTCAGCCACTCCTGTGCACAAAGGAACATTATGCAGAACAGCCCATGGATGGAGTACTCTGGCAGCACCAACTGGAAGAGGCAGGAGCAAAATACAGGAAGTGTTAGATCATTCTGGAGAGAGAGAAAAAAACATTTTATTATTAGTACTCATGTCAGGTGCTTCTTTTTTCTTTTCCTCCTTCACACCAACAGCAGTAGCCAGGTCATGGTGTAGCAGCCCATGTTCAATCCACAGCTATCTGAGAAAACACTCGGTGTTCACAATAACAACCTAGTTGGATTTAAAACACTGAGAACAGACAACGACTGGACCTGCTGTTGGACCGCAGGCTGCAGGTTTTATTACACCAACTACAGGGAACCAGCGCATTACACTGTTGCAGGACAACAAAGGAACAGACAATAGCAGATTTGAAACCACCCCCTTGTACAACACTTTGCTTTGTAAAGACAGTCAGGACTCTTGGCTGTTGAGAAACAATGGCTTCCTGGGGGCGTGGACTCTGTTGATGTCATGAATGCTACCCAATCTGTAATGATTGGCCGTGACGTATGTAATGACCCAGCTCAGAGCTATGAAGCTTACCAGAAATTAACTTCTACTTTAAAGAGAGACAGACAGAGCAGAACAAAGGCTGTTGTTCCTGTTATTTCAACATTTGGTAGTGTGGCCAACACAAACCGATCGGCTTCCTTCACTTCCTCCACTGCTATTGGTAAAACTAAAACTGAAGGCAGACTTGATTTTCTAAAACAGAGCAGAAAATCGCCAACATTGCTTTCAACTTCTTCTGTTCACTGATTGACCCGGTAGAATTTGTACTTGAGAGAATCCAAGTTAATGGGAGAAAGCCCAGACTGTCTATGAAGCAAGATTTTAATCCAGTGGATTTACACAGGAAAACAATGACCAGGCTATATTTCTGTTAAACATCCCCATGGAATCAAAAACACATTTTAAATAAATGTAACAAGTGAATATCTTTAGCTTATTGTTGAATGTATTCTTTGATATTCCCATGTGAGAGTTTGGAGTATTGAGTAAGGAGTATGAATTTTTATGTGGGTTTTAAAATGACGTTCAATGTTGGCTGTAGTATTAAAGTTTTTCTATTAAATCGTATTTTTTCTACATGTCCTGTCTCTGCATATCAATCTATGCATGTATGAATCTATTGAAGCCGTTTGCATACATGTGCAGATTCAGCTTTGATGACGGTCTTGAATCCCACATAAGATTGTGTGTTTTAGGTTCAGCCTTGCAAACCCCTGTGAACATCCTAAATGTCCATTGAATTCTTCCGCAACCCTTTTCACCAAAGCAGTTCATGTGATTCACAAAGAACGCCACTTCAGTGCTCATTTATATTTAACAGCACAGTGGGCAACACATTGTGTTCGCCCGGCCTCGAACATCACAGAGTCAAGAGGCCGGGGCTCGGATGCATTATTCAGACAGCTACATGTTCACTAATAACACAAAACGCGTTTTAAACTGAACGCCTCTTCAAGTGCAGGAGGGCAGAAAACCACAGCCTTGATGAAAACTAAACACGCCTGTCTGCCTTCACACGCACAGCCAGGGCTGTGAAAAAAGGATTTTACCTCACGGAGTTCTGCTGCTTTTTCTTTGTTTTGTACCTCAGATCATCAACCCACTGACCACAACCAGGCCGGATCACCTGCATAACCTGTCGGACAACAGGAGGTGAATTAAGGAGCTGTGAATCCATTAACCATAATGTTGCGCACACAATAAAATTACAAAAATAAATGTGCGTAATTGAAACAAGGCAATTAAAAAAGAAACGTCTGGTTTCCGTTAAAAACTAAATGTTGGCGCGAGGATGAGGTGATTTTGTTTTCCACAATAAATTGTTTTTTTGTGCAAAACTGCAATGGAAACGTTCCCATCACACGAGTCACGTGATCAACAACCGAATGTTGCTGCTGGCGCAAACCACGAAGAAGAAGACGACAGGAAGTAGTTAGAAGATTATGGCATATTTTTGAATGACTTACTGTGTGAGCAAACTTATTCACAGGTGATTTTAATTGCGTTTTTAATTTAATGGAAACAACACAATTGTGTTTTTTTGACATTAGCAGAATATTGACAGAGTTGCTACTGGAAACTGCCCACCGGCTACAGCTACCTAGCTGTGGCTACCTACAGCTAAGTAACTGTTTTTATGGCAAACACTTTTTTGACCCTGACAAACGCAGGAAACACCACAGCGTCATAGAAGCAGCACTTCCACAAACCGTCTCTCTCATTTAATCGTTCTAAAAGTGCAGGTGATCACAGTGACGATAGCAATCACCCTTTTGTTTAAAACCCTCTTTCATTGTGTGACAGCTACTCTGATGAAGATTAAAAGGAGGCACAAAGAATGAAATGAAAGCTCTGAGGCTGACGTGAGCATGTGGCGGAAAAAGCTCCAAGTCTCTGGACAGAAAGAAACATGAACAGAAGAAGTGAGAGACAAATCATACCGGTGAGATGTCCTTACAGGGATAGCTTTCATTTAACTAGCATCTATACAACCACAAGGGGTTTCATGGGATCCTGGAAGAACCTAAAACGACATCCCAACAGTTATTTTCCTCATGGAGAAACCTGTCTCCTGATGGCAGCTGGAGGAGCTCAGGGTGTTTTCACACCTGATAGTAGACTATCAGGTGATATAATCAGCATCACAGTAAAGGTGTATCCCATCTGATCTGATTATTTAAGCAATTGTAACCATCTATATGTATACTAAACAGAATGAATTGGTCCAAGCACAGAGCCTGGTGGTACTCCACAAGATTTATCATTTACAGGAACAAACTTTAATCTGAGAGACAAATGAGATTCCTTGACCAGTGAAGTTTCAGTGGTATGATGACCTCTTATTAAGCTCGTATAGGTAAAAAAAAAATATGTAAGAAAAAAAAAAAAGAAGCATGTTACACACCAAAAACTATGATATAAAGATATTTGCACAATCTTTAAAGAACCGGTTGTGATCACAAGGTGCAAGGCTGAAAACCATCTGTCACTTTAAGCGCTGCATTAAAAACAGTAGATCTGTGGCTGAAGCTTAGAAACCAACTGCTCCGAACGCAGTTTGTTAGCAGCTCCACACATTCAGCGTGAAACTCCAGCTCATACAGAGGAATATATTAATGACCGCAGGCTTTCTCTATTCATATTCAAATGCTTCCCCTGCGGTTTGATTGGGGAAAACGAGATCAAATGTCAGACTTCTCTGAGCCTGCCATCTTTTGTGATGAAACATGTAGTTCACAAGGGAGTGAAACCTCCTGCAGCACAACAATAAACCTGTAGAGGAACTGCACCGCTGAGGATGACAGCTTCCATGAAGCACTTGTTAATGGCTTCAGCCTGGTCTTATTGGCTGCAGGGTGGGAGTTTGTGACACAAAGTCTGGGTAACTTCAACAGCCGCCATCTAAGTGCAGTGTAAACGTGTCAGTTTGTTAAATATGTTGTGTTTTACGTCAAATTTAAAACCTGAAATGGAGATTAAGTTTATTCCAATTCCTTCCCCACTCAGCTCCTACAGACTAGTGACAGCAGCAATTAGCAAACACCAGGAGGGATTGAGCATCTGCTGATCTGCTTCTCAGTACAACGCTACTACTACCGCTACTCAAATGTCTTTTTAGTTTTTCCTTATAGCATTTTTATAGCAACTAGAGGTAACATTGAGACAGGATTGCGCTATAAAATGGCACTATGGCTCATCAAAAATATTTTTCATCGTTTCTCATTTAGGATATTGGACAGTTTGCTAATTCTGATCACACAACATTTCCATGTCTGACAATGATGACTTGTTAGTGCATAATCAGTCCATTCAGCAATCAGTTCAATCATTATCTAGACCTGATTTTACCTGAGAAAAACTTTGTTATCCATTCTTCTCCTCAGAATCTTTTGTCAAGCTCAGTAAGATTTGATGGGGAATGTTGGTGAATGTCCGTCCGTCCGTCCTTCCTTCCAAGTGTAAAATGCTATTTTAACTCAATTAATTTTTTTATTTATTCAGGAAAAAAAACAAAAAAAACTAAACCATCCTGGTCCTATGTGAAAACGGAACTCCCTGACCAGATCTAGTGATGGTGGGGGAAGAGTGATACCCTCAAGCATTTATATTGCCATTCCATGGCCTGCACTTCATATCTGACCTTCTTTCCACAGAAAATTCTAAAAATGAGAGAATTCCAAATTCCAGTGTTAAAATAGCTGAACTTAGAAATCGTTAGCTGGCCTGATGGTGACCGATGACTGTTGGTCTGTACAATCGGCTGGGCAGGAGGTTTAAGGGAAACACAGGGAACTGCATCATCATCATCATTTCTTGCTGTAAACACAAACTTGGACGTGTTGCAGTGCGGCGTGCCAAGACTGAGCAGATCATTGGACTTCAGCCAGGGGTAGTTCCTTCAGATGGACTGAAAATAGAACAACACTCCTAATGTGTTTTAATGGAGGATGTCCAGCATACATTTTGTGTAACGTTTTAGATCATCTCCTGCTGAGTTTATTTTTATGCCGTATTTTGTTCCATAACTTGGCTATTGATTGCACCAGGACGAATGATGGTCAGATGGACCTTAGAGAGGAGCCAGCGTTGAAAACTGCACAGTGACATTTTTACCAAATATGTATAAAGCATTTTTTTTTAAACATAACCTACTGCAGCTTTCAACCTATAGTAGTCAGTTTCAACGGGAATCATAACTCTGATTCCTCATTTCTCCATCCAGTCAGTCTGGACTTCTGACATCTTTCTCCGTTCAGAAAAAATCCTCTGTGCTTGTTCTCTTCCACCGGCTCTTTCTCATTTTTTCCCTCTCATTACCCCTGCACTGAGGCAAGCAGCTCCCAGAACCTCTGACTACATATCACCATCCAACATGGTAAACGAGAGCTCCCGCCCACACTCCTTTCAGAGCCCAAGTGGAACCTGACAGTTCTGCCACCGCTCGCCTCAACCTCTTCAGGTCCAATTAGTGAGGCCACCCACCACGGACCCGGAGAGGGAGAGGAAGATCTGTCCTCAACGCCGCTTTTTCAGAGCTGCGCTCAGAGGGACGCGGCGTTAAGAAGGCGGGGTCACAGAGCAGCGCTCCCTGACTAACGAGGGACACGCACCAACCAACAGGAGGATGAAGAGGATGAGGAGAAGACGCAGCCGAGCAGACCCACTGCCGTCCACATCCCTCACACGAATCCCTGCTCTGTCTGTGACCAGAAAATATTGAATCACTGGCTGCCATGCTTCCATCTGACCAGCCTGTGTTCCTCTGTGAATGGCCCGTCGCAAAGAGCAATGAATTAACTCATTCATCACATGATGAATTCAAACAAGCACAATAATTTCCATTTGAATAATTGATCATTTTCTGTTTTCTCTCTCTTTCTATTAAAGCCTGGATGATAAAAGTTTTCAGTCTGCTGCTTTGGTCTCAACCAGCCATTTTTTTTTAAGGACAATTTTATTTATAAAGACTTTATGATTCATACTAATTGTTGTTTCTGTTGCTTTGTTTATTTATTTTGTATATTTCAATGTTGAATGTTCATTGGAATTTAAAATGTATTGATATTTGACAATGTGTTCTTGCATTATTACGCCATCAGAGTTACATTATGTGAAAATGGCCTCAAAACAACAATAAACTTCTGGGACAATTAATCATCCAGTAAAATTTGTAGAATTTGTAGAGGTCTATGTGAACGTTTTACCATATAAAAAAAAGATTTAATTAAGTGCAGTTTGAGATAAGTGTCCTGTTGTGTCTAAGAAATATGTGCATCACTTACAATGTCATAATTCAGAAGTAAAAAACAAAACCAAAAAAAAAATAATGTCACATACAGTTAACTGTGTAAAATGTGGGTCTTCATACTGGAGCATACTGATCACCTAAAATTCTCTCGTGATAAATTCCTTTATGTCACACGATCCTAATGAGAACTAGCAAGTTTGATGAACTATTTGGGCGCCTAGCTCCGTTTCTTCTCCTTCTGGGAAGCCTTAATTCACCTCTCAGTGCGGGGCAGAGAATAGATTTCTCCTTGCGCAGACATGTCCGTCCGGCGGACGCCCGCTTCCAGTCACAGACTGAAGTGTGCCTGAGTATGTTGGGGCCTTTATGTGCCACTCAGTCTGACAGAGGAGTCAAAATGAAAAATATGTTGCATAAGAACCATGGAAGACTTTCATACAGCTTAAAAAAAAAATTCTGGAAATAAGTTCAGCTTTTATTTTTCACCTTTTTAAAGTTTTTAGGAGTGCTGTCTATGTGTTATGCTAGCAGCAACAATTGTTGCCATTCATTCTTCTTATGATCAATATATGGATGAAGGGATGACATTTTCTTTATATAGCAGTAGAAGACACTCAAAAGAACATGTTCAAAATATTTTATTTATATTTGTTAACTTAAATATTTTACGGACTTCCTCTTGTACAGGTTTGTGACATACATTTACCTCCAGTCTTACAGGCAGGAAGTAAAGAAATCTGATCATGTGACCTTTCACACTGGAAACATGAAATTGACATTGCTTAGAGTAGACACTCTATTATTTTATTTTAAAACTTCAATTAGCTTCCAAAAGTCAAAACAATTATTTTAGAGCTTCCAGAAGTTAGAAAAAAAAATGTCTGGCAACGATTGTTGCCGGTGGAATAAAATGGGTTTAGTGGACCGAATTGCAAAATGTCAAGTTGCACGTTATATGATCCCTGGATATGCAGCTTGAGGACAAAGGAAGTTCCATTTTAACTCCTGACTGGACATCTTGTTCCCTCTGCTGGAATTCAACTTTCATCTGGATGTCACTTTGACAAGCACTGTCAGGGTTTGAGAGCACATACACGTCTCCATGGCAACAGTATTACCACCCACATTGCAAAAAAACAACAAAAAAAAAACCCCAGAATAACAAAAACACTGCTCAGTTTACCCTCAGGACTCATAGGATCAGATGGCAGCCAGTGGCCCAGTGAAAGTTTAAGCTACCGGAATAAGGAAGGACGGAGACGAGCGTGGAGCCGCCAGCCTGGCACTAAAGCCTGGCCGACACGGCAGCAGGGATGCAGCTGAAAGGCACAGATGCACAGCAGCTTCCTGGCCAAGCAGGAACCATATGCTGCTCTCCTCCTATCCAGTCTTCCACACTCAACCTCCTCTCATACGCCGCGCTATCGTTCAGTTCGGATGAAGCTATGGCTGCTCATTTCCTTTTCTGTACGGCATAAAATAAAAAAAAAACGACCCTACAAAGTGATCGGCTCGATCCATTCAGAACATTTGTAATTCAACCAATTTGCTCTCCAGATAAGACATATGCACCAGAAGTCCAGGGTTCGGTTTGATGTTTCCACAGATGTCCAGTGAAATGCAGCGTGTTTGTCACTTTGATGTGATTTAATGAAAAGCTGAGCAAGTGAAAATGAATTCAACTGAAGAGTCAGAACTCAAAGAATTGTTAGAACCACACAAAAGACTTCAGAGCTTGGAAACGGAGAGGAGGAAACTCTTCGTCCTGCCCAGTTAAGATTGCAGTGCAGAGAAATGCACACGAGCCTTACAAAAAGAATCCATAAAAGTACGCTTTGTTTTTACATTTTTTGCTCTGCATGAGATCTGGTGGCCCTGAAGTACAAACCACTTCAACAAATCACTAAACACAACTACAAATTAAAAACGCACCACAATAAAAATACAGAAGAGGAAGGTTTTTTTTTAAATTTGCGTTGAATATGTTTTTGAATGTTGTATTTTTAAATTCATCTTTCCATTTACTGATTTGTTTAAGTGCTTTGTACTTCAGGGCCACCGTACTAAAGAGCCGAATCGTAAGACACAAACAAACCAAAACATGGACAGGATGATGCAGAGGAATAAATAATAAAGAATATAACATATATAGAAATGCTAACGACAATGTCAGGCAGCAGGATAATAAACAATAAATAAAACAGAACTATGAATAAACAGAAAATGTTGGAAACGATGAACATGAAACCACCAAACACCCAGGAATGATGACATAGGCTGAGTGAGTAACTACCAGAAAGCATGTTCCACACGGCATTTGACCCATTGTGAGGTTTATTCAGCTTTCCTAGATGATATTCAGTAGTTCTGAGCAGATGCCCTCACAACCACAGGGCACAAATCACAGGCTTGAAACTTGAAGAGTCTTTTTTTTCCTCCAAGTTGATGAAATTCATCGAAATCTGTGCAGGCAGTCGCAGTGAGCTGTCCTCCACCCAGCCGGAGACAAAGTATGCTCAATGGGAATCAGTATGGAGAAAAATAGCCTCTTTTTTCCAAATATTCCTGCTCATTTGAAAATTTCACATTGAAACAGCAGATTTCTCTTTATTGTTTCCGATTCGACAAATTCAAACTTTAGTCAAAGGTTTATTTTGTAGATGTCTTCAGTGATTTACACTAGGTTTCTTACATTAATAGCCAATAGAAGAAACCACCTGTGCAGGAAAATAAAATGATTTTTCAAACGGCAAAATGATTTGTTCCAGAACATAAAAGTCCGGCAGCAGAGAATCACTGCCCAGAGTGCTGCTTTGTCAGAGGAGGGATGACAAAATGCTACAAGCAAAAGCTATTCTATAATATACATCACCATGAACAGGGTTTTTAAAAAAAATAATGCATATAAACAATGTTTTCTGATATTGTGTTAAAAATTTTGATTTCAACAAATACCAACCTCCTCCACTCCCCCTCCAGGCAGAAGATATACCGATAGTTGATATCGGTACACATTTAATTATCGGACCGATACAGATCTGTTAAAACCTGACTCGGCCAACGCCGGTGTTAGAGCTGATGAACATCATTTCTCTGACCATATTTGGGTCAAAATGAACTTAAGGACAAGTCCATCTGGGAAACCACAATGTTTGAGAATAATTGTAAAGCCGCATCACGCTTGGTGCTGGATGAAAAGTTCTGTTGCATTCTCAGGATTTCCTCCTCTCAGTTCAGTGCTGCGGCTCTTACACTAAAACATAATGATTACTGGGATCCACCGCTGAAAAGAGTCTGTGAAAACTCTCATGGGATGTGCAAATTACTGTAATTAAGTGGAGCCCTGAGGAACATCGTGACAAATGACCCAGATATTGTGGCTTGTGATTTTAAACGACTAAGAAGACAATGCCGGTTAATTTTCCTAAGCAACTGCTCCACGCCTGGAGCAGCTAAACCTCCATCTAAGAACATCTTTGCCCTGAACCAAAACACCGGCTCTCGCTGTGCTATTATCTACTGTGAATATGGCTTTAATAATCATCATCGAGAGAGAGAACATTCACAATAAATCATAATTTATCTGTATAATAATAGTGTTGCTCTCTTGGCACTTGGTTCTTTTGTGTCTAAGCTTTGGAAGAAGCTCTTGAGCTGAAGAATAAACAATCTAGTTTTGACGTACTGCAATGTAAGCTCTCGTTTTCTTTCCACATAATTTGAATTTAAATGTGCAACAAAGGGCAGTTATGTCTCATATTCACAAAACTCCCACAGAGAATTGGAGTTGCTGTGATTTACCAGAATTAGTGCAAATCTATTATTTGTACAAATACATATATGCAGTTTATACTATTAGACAGCAGAGGAATGTGTTAACGAATGGATGTTGTTCGGAATTTTGTGTATTTAATAATAAAACAATCACCAGATGAGTAGACAAACAGTTTATGACAAATACGTTCTCTGTTATCCAAGCAGCAGCCATGTTGGACTTTGGTTGGGCGATAACAAGAAGCCTCAAACCTTCCAACCAGGCTGCATTTCCTGAATGTGTATAGATGAATGAATGTATACATGAATAGATGTATAGATGAATGTGTTCAGTACATTTGCGTTATTGCACAAGTTATCTGTGCTCAGAAAGGTAAAAGTCGGAGCGCCACCTGGAGACGGATGTGACCTGCATGCCGGACACGCACTCTGACCGTGAGTCAGCCGAAGATGAAGGGAGAACTGGAGAGGAGGAGGGATGAAGAGGAGCTTTGTACTGAAACTTCAAATAGAGTCGGAGCCACAAAAGGAACCTGACATTTGTGCGTTTTTCACATCAGACTGCGTGGAGCCGGAACACGAAAGAAGCTTCACCTCAACAGAGATACGAGCAGGAACGAAAGGAGGAGGAAACGTGAATGCTGCTTTCACCAACATGGCCAGAAAATGAGAAAAATGGTAATAATCTGATGATTAATAGAGCTTAATCTTTTTGCTTTAAAAATAACTACACCTCAAGCACATGCTAGAATAGTGAAATTTTGTTGATGAAAATCAGAATTTGATAATGTCATTTTATATTTACTCTTATATTTGGTTAGAAAACTTGCAAAAACAGGAGGAATCTTGAAGGGGTAAAATTCAAAGATATTTGCTGTACACTACTGGCTGTTAAATGTTTGGTTAGAAATGCCTTTCCACAGTCACAACATATGGAGTATGGATGAATGTGTAAAAGCAGCATCTGGATAGACAGATGGTTGGATGGAGGCACAGCATCACAGACTAAGATATTTACTTTTTATTTAAAAAAAAACAACAAAAAACAGCTAACTGATTACTGTGGCTGTACTGGAGTTCCTTTATGAAGGACTGTGTTGTCAGGAAACATACCCAGGCAAAAGCAGCCAGGTGCAGACACATGGTGTGTGCTCATCGGGATTCATTTCCACTCATGTGTGAGGACACCGTGTGTCCATGACATGTGCGACACGCCACGTGTGTTATAGTCAACATACAGTGTCCTCAAACCGTCGCTACACACTTCCTGATTCAGACCAAGAGACTCACCAAAAGCCAACAACTGTAACTTACTGGATGGACTCCAATCATGCATAGACATTAGCTGCTACAGCTCACTTCAGGAAAGTGCGAGACAATTGTTGATTAAACAAAAACAAATCATTCACATTTGTATACAAGATATCTTCTAAAAGTTTGAACATTTTGTCCTAATTTTACCTGAGTGCATTGTGATGCAGGGAAGCTGGTCAGCTGTTAGAAGGATGGACTGATATAATACACAATAATCCTAAATTTTATATTCCAGAAGGAAAATAACCGTAAACATACATTCACAGCTCAAATAAAGTACTTTAGCTAAGTGGTTCTTTCCATTCAAACAAAAAGTTGGATTTCTAAATGGGACAGACACAGGTTAGTTATCAACCCTATTCTAAGAATCCAATATGGCCACCGTGTGTTCAAAATGTTCATAGCTTCTGGTATAAACGGTTTTCTTTATATGTCTGGTCTGTGAATCGGCTTAATATACAAGTTGTACCTTAGATGCATTGCTAATAGCTGAGAGTACTAATAATTGTTAGGATGCTAATCAACTACAACAGTAACCTAACCTAAACAAGAACCCAGCAGCAGAACTTGTTCACTTCCTCTCCTGTGGTGACGCTGCTCCAAGAACCACTTTATGGTTTACTTTAGAGTTCAATTACACACACCTCTACCACACCTCTCCAAACGAATCAGACTTCACAGGCAAACGAACTAGTTGCATTAAAGTAGACCAAACAGGATCGATGTGAATAAATCCTTAGTCTACTGGCATCAGTTTCCATGGTAAGTGTGATTTACAGCAAAATGATGGCATAAACTCTGACGTAGGACAACTTTAATGCTGTGGAGAAATGCTAAGTGGAAATTTTTAGCATTACTGAACAGACACACTTTTCTACATCTGTCCAGAAGTTACCAGGTCAACCTGAACTCCTCTGTATGCTGAAATCACAGAAGAGTTCAGCTACACAGCATACAATCTGCTTCAGCTCTCCAAAGATATTTCTAAGAATTGAACAACCCCAGTGAATGTCCAAAACACTCATCATGCGCATTGTGGCAAAAAAAAAAAAAGTGTAAAACTTTGGGTTTTTCTTGTCCTTCCTGCAGAACAACATTAATATTAATTTCCTGCTGAGCAAAACAGTGGTTTCTATTTTCTCTGCAAAGGAGAGGTACCCATCCCCCCGTCTCTTGTTCTTTTTCACCGTCCTCCTCTGCTGCCCCTGGTTCTCTCTCTTCATTTCATCGCTCTCTTTCCCCCTTATCTCTCGCCTCCTCCCCAATCCTTTTCTGCCATGCAGGTCTTCTTTTCCTGGTAGCAGCAAGCGGGATGAAGGCAACGCTGTGCTTTGCATATAAGCTCATTATAGTGAGTGACGGGAAACTTACAGTGTTTCTGCATGAAGGATTCACAGATGAGGACTCATAAACAGTTACACACGGTCGTTTATCAACAACTAACATTTTCCCTTTGCTTAAAAATCTCATAATTGGCATTAAGATAGGCTTATCTGCATTCATCCATTCTAAAGGAAGAAAAACCTGCAAATGTTTAATTCTGGCTTTTCACCAATTGATAGGAAAAAAACTCTATTTTGTTGGTACGTTTAAAATATTATAAGGGTTATAAAATGTATAACTTTCAATAATGGAGTGAAGTTGAAACTAAATTACCAGAGCTGGCCAAAACTGAGCAGGAAATGATTGGGGCCCAACTTTTCAGAGCAGTAAGTCAAAACCGAACAAAAATGTAATTATAAATGCACCGATACAAACTGATAGACATATTGGCAGACACCAGTTATTTGCTGATATTGGAGAAAGTAAAAATACCTTACTATTTTTCTGACGCCTTCAAAGACTTCACCACTGCTTTTTCTGAGTCACTGTCACATGACCAATGGTAAAGCACGGCCTCCTCCCCTCCACAAACAAACGGCAATAAATAAAAATCACTTGTTAATATCAACCCAGATTTTCTTTATCAGACCAATTCCAAAATGTTTAAAAAAATGACTAATATCAGTCGATACTGATGTTAGTGCCGATATATCCAATTAACTTTTATTCAAAAAGTAATTGAATTATTTGTTCATTTGATTATTTTAATGCATATCTAGATCATGTAAAAAGGCTTAAGTGGTTCAATAAAAAATAATAATAAAAATTGACAAAATGTCCCGATTAATTAGCAGCAGAATTGACAGAATATTCAATTACTAAAATAATTGTTAGTTGCAGTATAGTTGGGCTGCACAGTGGCGCAGTGGGTAGCGCTGTTGCCTTGCAGCAAGAAGGTCCTGGGTTCGATTCCCGGCCCGGGGTCTTTCTGCACGGAGTTTGCATGTTCTCCCTGTGCGTGCGTGGGTTCTCTCCGGGTTCTCCGGCTTCCTCCCACAGTCCAAAAACATGACTGTCAGGTTAATTGGTCTTTCCAGATTCTCCTTAGGTGTGAGTGTGTGTGCATGGTTGTTTGTCCTGTTTGTCTCTCTGTGTTGCCCTGCGACAGACTGGCGACCTGTCCAGGGTGAACCCCGCCTCTCGCCCGGAACGCAGCTGGAGATAGGCACCAGCAACTCCCGACCCCGTTAGGGAGAAGGGTGACGGAAAATGGATGGATGGATGGATGCAGTATAGTTATCCTAATAAACTATCTATAATGATAATAATTGGAGCAGAAAGAAAAGTCATTTTCAACTTGCAAACATTTTAAAGCTATGTGAGTTCAGGTCCCTGTGGCATCCCAGTGGTGCTGACAATCCCACAGTTAGCACCAATGGCAGGAAACTGCATTACAATATCAAACCGTATGAATATCTTGGCTTGTCAGTTACATATCTAACATTCAGAGTTAATTATGAAGCGCCTCCAAAGCGTGACAATAAGCAGGATGGTGATTGAAGACATTGGCATCAAACAACAACTCTGAGCTATACATAGAGAGGACAGGAAGGAGGGGTAAATAACATAGATCCAGAAATAAAGGGAGGAACGAGAAGTTAATTGGTAGACTGAAGTTCATTCGGTTGCTGTGACAACCCAACCTCATCGCCTCAAGCCACGGGACTGCACATCTAATGAACACGGGCGCACAGGAGAAACTAAAGACAGGAGAGAATCCCCTCCGGCTGTTATCACTGGCATGCACGGTGCAGCCATTCCCACACAGTCCACAGAGAACACACGGCTAGTCCATATGCCGCTGTGTCTGTGGCAGGTACGCCAGCGCAGAGAGGCGCAGCCAAAGCTTTTAACTGAATCAGTCGGAACCTGCGTGATGCCGCTGTGCCAGCTGGAGGGAAATGAAATTAATGATTCAATGGAGGACGGAGAAGATCGAGAAAAAGGGATGGAGAAACACCTTCAGCTTTTCTTCAAAAGGAGCGCCAACATCTGCACCGACAGACTCACAGTGAAGATGACCCGCAAAAGGCACGATCTGGTTTGATTAGTCCTGCAAGACTTTAGTAAAAGACACGTCATCCATCTCATGATAGACCATTAAAATCATGAGCACTTATATCCTGTCAGCACATACAATCCAGCTTTACTGCTCATTCTGTGGCATGTAGAGCTGCTTCTGTTATGAGTTTACTTCAATGAAACGAGGAAAACCATAGCTGCTGTTCCATCTGTCAAAGAAAGGTACAATTAAAAAGCTGTCAGGTGAAATTTCAGGATACATCTAAAATGCACTCTGACCTTAACAAGTGACCTTTATATGCCCTTTTCTAAACTTCTGAATGAACGTCCATCTGTTCAGTGTTTCAGTTCTTTTTGCACAGCTCAATGTTCTCCAACAAGGAACTTAACAGCAAAATTCCTATCAGGGCTTTGAGCCATGAATCGAGCAGTAGACGTCCTGGTGCAGATTTAGACGTCATTCAGTTCAGTTTATCTGTGTAACGCAAATTCACAGCAAATGTGTTGTTGGTCATGAGACGAAGACAACAGCTGGCAGCTTCAGTTTCTATAGCTGGAAACAAGAGAGCAGACCTGAATCTGACTGCAGTGATGGACTCTGACCTGAACCTTCAGAGGCACATAAAGACAGTTACAAAATCAGCCTTCTTTCACCTGAACAACATTTACAGGATTAAAGAACTAATGTGTCTGCAAGATCCAGAGAAACTCATCCATGCTTTTATCTTTGGTCTCATTGATCAGTGTCTTCACAGGTCTGCCTAGTACTTAACAAAACGTAATGTTTATCAGTTTTCACAACTGTTGACTATATGAAGTTTGTCTGAGGTTTTTTGTGTTTTCACAAATCGATGTAAAGCTCTTTGAACTGCCGTGTTGCTGAAATATGCTGTAAAAATAAACTTGATTGGCTGATTGATTATTTTTACCTCCAGATTTGATGTTATCTTTTTTATTTTTCTCTCAAATCTTATGATTCTCTCTCATTTTTCCACAAAAAAATAAAAAATGAAAAATCTCCCATGGCCTTAATAAATAAATCATTTCTAATCTTGTTGGTATTTTCCTTGAGTACACTTGGGGAAGCTCATCTACTGTCACCTGAACTGATCCCACAAGGTCACAGCTGCAAGGACAGAGTGTCTGGATGCATATGCACGGGTGTGTGTGCATGTGTGTATTAGTTATAGCCGAAAACACTGTAGAGAAAACACTCTCCCCAGGGCCTGGTGAATGGCTGGAGGGCTCCGCTTCACAACACTGATAACCAACATCAGGTGCTCAGCCAAT
Source organism: Poeciliopsis turneri (assembly GCA_922788865.1). NCBI lineage: Eukaryota > Metazoa > Chordata > Actinopteri > Cyprinodontiformes > Poeciliidae > Poeciliopsis > Poeciliopsis turneri. The sequence continues at coordinate 1,938,863 of CAKLNU010001118.1, read as the reverse complement.
AAACCTAAAGCATTACGCAGACACACACACGCACACACACACACACGCACACACACACCCACACACGCACACGCACGCACACGCGCACACACACACACACACGCACACACACACACACACACACACACACAGTTGGATGCTCAGATTCAGACACAATGTGTGAATTTCAGCGAGGTGGAGGGAGAAACAGATGTCACAGCGAAACTGGGAGGATCATCATGCCGAGTCCTCCAGGCTAACACGCACAGAAACAAACAGAGGCGCTCTGCAGAGAACACTCACTCTCAGTCTCTGTCTTTTCTTTGATGTCAGGCTAACATGTGGCACGACGACAAAGCAGGAGTCTCAGTGCAAGTCGGCGCTGCGTTCACAAAAATCAAGGTAGACCTGCTCAGTGGAATAAACATTAGAAGTGCTGCTGAAGGAGGGGAAGTTATGCTATTCAGAAAACATGGCTGACACATACTGCAGGGTGACCGCGCATCCGTGAGTTTTAAAAAGTCTTAAATTCATGTATCTAAAATGATGGATTTAAAATGTCTGGCTTTCAATATGTTAATCACAAGTCCTAAACTTTGTCTTGACTAGGCCTGTGAACAATAATGGGTTTTGCTGGATGATAAATTGTGTCAGAAGTTATTGCGATAAATGATAATATTGCTGTTTTGAGACCATTTTCAAGTAATACACAGTAAGTGACGTAATAATGCAAGAATACATTCTCAAAGATCAATAACCTTTAAATTCTAATGAACATTTAATGTTCAAACTGGAAGAAATTTAAATATACAAAATAAATAAACAACAAATAAAATTAATTGTAAAACAACATTGTCCTTCAAAAAAAGGGCTGGTTGAGACCAAAGTGCCAGATTGAAGATTTTTATCATTCAGTTTTTAGTAGACAGAGAGAAAAAGGATTAGTCATGCAAATGGAAATTATCGAGCTCGTTTTAATTTCTCATGAGATTTATTCATTTATGGATTTATTGACTATTGCAACAGGCTTAGTCTTGGCAGGACTATTTAAAGTTGTATATTCTACGTAGGTTTTTCTTCTTGTGGGACGTCTGTCAGCTAAAGGTTTGAGTTTTTTCAGATGTCTCTATTGTGTGACTTGAGATGGTTGAGGCCAACAGTAACTCATTCCTAACATAGCCTACTAACATATTTTAGCTATACGCTAAATATATGCTAGATATACTGTATGTCTTTTGGCATCTGTCATGGGTTTATCACCATTTGTCAGGACAAAGTTCCTACATTTCTGTGGCGATATAGATATGAAATTATATTTATAATAGTTTTAAGTCTGAGGTGAGCTGCAGAAATGTTGTATCAGAAGATATTTCACACTGAATATGTTCAGTTTATCATTGAGCGGCAGAGTTGCAGGAAGCTTAATGCCAGCGATATGAAGCTTACCTTCCTCAGCAGGTTGCAGATCCTCTCGATGTTTCTGAGTCGCTCCCTCTGCAAAAGAAAACAATAAAACAGAAAAACAGATGTTCATATTCCTTTAGTGAAAATGTTCATGTGAAAACAGCAGCGTCACATACGCAGACGTATTCAACAAATTAAACTCCTGTTCAGAAGAGGCTCATTAGCCACATTAAAGTACCTTTAATAGGTAGGCTTTTCAATATGGCTACATTCCTATATGAAAAATGTTTTTTTATTATTAGTCCGATGCAACATCTGAACTTTATAAGTCAGTTTTTATTTAGTGTAAGCAGAAAATGATCATAATTAACAGAAGTCAGGGTTTTCAAACATGAATCTCTGTGTAGTTAATCTACATAATGTGTTTTAGTTAGTTATAAAGGCCCAGAAATAAGCTGGCTTTTCAGTCATGTTGTATTTTATTTAATGGACCTGTAGGTGAAAGTGTCATAATTACATAATTATGATATGCATCTACCTACTGCAGGTCTATTTATGATTACAGGTTAAAGAAAAATCCTGTGGAGGTTCTGACCTGTCTAAAGACACCGAATCATCGCATAGAAATCACTGTAATTTTATTTTTATTAAAAAAAAAAGAAAAAAAAAAAAGAGCAAAGCCACAATGCAGAGGGAGCATGTTGAAAAACTAAGTAGACCTCGATATTTAGAACAAAGGATCTAAAACTCCATGTTAAAAATCTAAATCGGATGCTTCAACAAATAAAAGAGAGTTCAAACTTTACACCAAATAAAAAGCACAAGCTGTTATTTTTACCACGTGAACATCAGAATATGGAATAACAGGACACGGAGAAGGAGCATTCAGCTTCTAAGCACCACAAATCTGGAACAAACTTCCAGAAAACTGCAAAACAGCCGAAACACTGAGATCCTTCAAAACCAGAACAGAAAACCCAGCTGTTTAGAATTTCTCCCGACTCAGAATCACTGGAACATTGACCGACACATCTGATGCGTAACGATGCTTTTGATGATGGCAATGTGTCCGTCACTGGCTTCACAATTGATGACTGCATGATGGTTTTATCACATTCTTTATGTGTCTATGATGTAAAGCACTTTGAAGTGCTTCGCTGCTAAAATGTGAAACACAAATAAACTTGGCTGATTGATTGACTGATTGATAGAAGGTTAGTAAACTGATTTAATTGAACTCTATAATCTGGCCTGAACTTGTTTTTTTCCCCCGCCCTGTTAAATATTACATATAGAAGCTGCTGCTGCTCTCTGAACAGCAGTTACATTTGAATACTTGAGAGCTCTCTCCTCGTGTGCCGAGGTGTAAAATGCTGAAGTCGTGAACAGGCACCATTTCACAAGAGCTTTCAACACACTAAAATATGAACTAATTCCTATTGATAATGTAACCTGACTTTTGAGTGGCGGAGCGGGACGTTGGGGGGCGTGCAAAACTCCACAATTCTGCCACCTTATGAATCATATATTCATTTGAGAGTGGGACCTTTAGAACTCCTCGTCATCAAACAACAGAGGGTCCGGGGGAAACGTGAAGAAGTGGAAGAACATCAAAGGAACTGTGTCTAACGCTTCGCTGCGTCGGAACAACACAAGAAAATAGGATTAAAATGCAGAAAATGGAACTGCTAATATAATTAGACGGAGAGCTGTGTATGAATATGAGTTTATGAATTTTGCTTCTTTGAGATTCTGTCTTCAGAAAGATGCTTCCGGCCAGAGGCTGTGAATGTTCACATCTATTTGTAAACCTGCTTACAGAAAAATTAGCGAAAAGGATTAAAACAAACAATAAAGACAATCATTTGTATAGAATGTGAATGTCGTAAGTAACTAAGATCAGTTTAAGGACACCAAAATATGTTTTATAATTTCCTGTGTTCAACATGTCTTAATGTAAATGTCGTAAAACCCAGGAGAAGGGAGTGCTAATTAAATCTCCACTTTTTAGGTAATAAGTTTTATTAAGAGAAACATATTTCTTACATGTTTCATAAACTGTCACCATGACATGACAGTAGAATGTGAGACAGGTAATCTGTGAAAAAATTCGGGTTCCTCTGGCTCCTCCCGGTGGCTCTACTGCCACCTGCAGAAATGCACTGCTCTGTCAGAAACAACCAATCAAAGCCAGGAGGTTGATTTTCTAGACATTTTACGCTTGCATTGATAAACATGAAGCGAGGCTACAATCAACTTTTCAGACAAGATAAAAATCTCAGACACATCATTTTGCTGCAGCCATCAGCATCAGGTGAGGGTAAAAAAAAAAAAAAGAGGGAAAAGGTTAATTAGAGGTAAGTGGTTAGAAAAGAGGATTAGAGGGAAGATAAGGGAGGTAAAAAAAAAAAAAAATCTCAAAAGCTCGCTATTAGGAGATGGCAGCAAAAAAGTGGCATCTTATTGCCACCAGGTCTCCATAGCAACCATTTATTTAAGGGATTTTAACAAGTCTTTACCATCTGTGCCAAATACTGGGGAGGGTGCTGTGTGGAGAGGCTCAAACATCAAGTCACGTCTCAATACACAGCAGAGCAGCAAATGAAATGTCTAAAAACAAAACAGTGAAATCAATGCTTGACTAACCCAATAGAAATATCAAAAAAGGTTCTGTGCATTACTAAGAGACCATATGGTGGAGCTGCCTCGTTAAACAGAACAGATAATGAGGACTAATGAGAGTTGAGGGTCTTCATCCAAAGATAAGTGGATGATAAGGACATGAGGTTGTTCAGGTTGGACTTCAGTCAGCTATGCAGATGTCGAGCATTTCATCAAGACCAGGAAGTTCTGCGTCAAACAGGAGCGGCGTTTCCACTGACCACTTAATTGCACAATTTGACATATGAAAATGAATTTATTTTCAAATTTATTTTAGAAATCACCTCTAGGATGAGGTGGTTTTTCAGCCACATTGAAATGTGTTCATTTCACAAAACTGCAATGGAAAAACATTATTTGCTTTGCAGAAGTCACAAGATCAACAACCGGATCTTACTACTGGTGAAAACCACAAAGAAGAAGATGACAGGAAGTAGCGGGAGGATCACGAAGAAGCTCATTTACATGCAATTTTAATTACGTAATTTAATGGAAATAACGCAATTGTGAAATTGTTCCTTTTTTTCCCAATATTAGTGAAATACCTACATAGCTTTGTGCTCATTTGTAATGGAAACTTCAGGCTGATCGACCTGAAGTTTCTGTAAAAGATTTTAATGGACATCCAGTTTTTTCATGGGGCCAATTTCTGTTTGTCATGAGGGGGCAGTTAGGCTGAATGACTTTCAAAATGCCGCTCAGTAATTGATCTCCAAACTAGCGCGAAGAGCGTAGACGAGGTGGAGACATTAGATCGACCTTCATTTATCCAGGCAGGGCAATTTAAGAGCAAATTTAGCAGCACTGCCTTATACCAGCTTGGACAATGAAGCCCTGATGACGAAGCGTTGGTGGATGTCCGTCGATGTTAACAGCTGTGAAATCAATTTCCCATAAAAGACTGGAAGATAAGCTGGGAGGACAGCCATAAATCCATCAGAGGACACACAGTGAGCAGTTGTGACTGGATGCTTGTCCCATAAAGATGTCCCAAACTTACACCAGGAAAAAACGTTTGAATGTAAAGAATCCTGTGTCTTTATAACTGGAGCTGCACTGATCCCATTATATCGGTTCTGATAATAAAAAAAAAACATTCTACATCAGGAATTGGTGACAATGTGCTCAATCCATAAGGGCAGATCTATTGATTCTAATTCTACGCTTTGTCCTCTGAGCGACGTCATGCTTTATTAATTATTTTACATTACATTGAAATTCCTATTTCCACTTTCTGGACCATTTGAAAGAAGGTTTGTTGCAGTTTATTTTTACATGTTTGACCAAAGGTAGTCAACCTTTTGTTTTAATGATTTTCTTCATTATTTCTTTTCCATTGGCTGTTATCCTCCTAATTACACTAACTGACATAATTTAAGTTGTTTTTACATTTGACTTAGATTGTGAAGACATTGCTGTATTTAAGTCTTCTACACTGGCAGTTTTATAAGATAATTTTTTATGTCAGTTTTAAAAAATAAATTATTTAAGCCAACTCCTCTATTTTTCTGTATCAGTATCGGCCGATGCTAAACTTCAGATATCTGTAACGAAAGTGAAAAAGTGGATCGGTCCATCCTTAACTCCAGGTTTGTAGGATCCAGGCATGCAGGATGCAGGCATCCACCGTCAGTGGTGAAACAAAGAAAGTTGGTTTCATTGAATTCCAGCATGGTTCCAAGATAAAACACCATCTGTGCAGTTTTGTTCATAAAATCTCTTTGCTACTGAATATTCCATGGTCAGCTGTTAGCTGCTGCAACCGGCTGCTGGAGAGCGAGCGAGAGAGGATCGACCTCGCATCAGTCGCTCAGCGAAGACTGAAGGAAATAGAACATCTCAGAAGGCTCCTTCAGAGTCACTATTCACTATTTGGGAACGACAACTACTAAGCTGTAAAGTGGGTAGACCTTGTAAAATCACAGAGTGGGGTCAGTGAATGATGATGCTCATAAGGTACAGAGGTCCCCAAGTTTCTGAAGAGTGAATGGAGTCAAAACTCTTTACGAGTTTTTTTTGTGCCTGTGTGTGGTTTTGGGAGCTGACGGTCTAATAGGATAACCCAACCGCTTCCTCTTCTGTCCCACCGTTACATCTGCCACCCAAAGGATTAAAAGGCACAAAGATAAAAATGCTATCAATCACAATATGACAACGTTGTCATTGCATTACTTGGTGTAGTGCAAATTCTGCACTCATTTAGAAAAAATATACCATTTAAAGGTGATGCTTGTCTGGATAACAAAACCATTGACATAGTGTTTTTATGTTTTATGTCCATTAGATTCAGTTGGTGTTCTCTAAAGGCTGCTAATATTTCTAAATCCCGTATGTTCACTGATAGAGTTGAGATCTATTCTTTCTTCCTCTGACATTATTTTGAAAGTCTTAAATGATGTTGAACAAGATAACATTGAGTCTCCTTCCCACTCTAACAACTGAAGAGACATTTTATCGTTACCAGCTGAGAGATAAAACGTACTTATTGAGAGAAATTATTTTTATTGCAATAAATGTTTTTCAACAAAAAATAATCAAAAGGTGTATCTCATACTTCAACATACAATAACAGGCATGAAGAGTTGTCATGAATGTCTGTTTTTCAGGTAGGATTGCATCATCCTCATTTGTTTTGTGCATACAGGTTTGGCTGTATAAATATTGGGAAGAAAATAAAACAGAAGTTAAGCTTGAATTTAAATTCCGATTAACAGCAATTTCATGAAAGCGTCTTTCAGGGCTGGGAAGTTCAAGGCTACGTCTTCAACCTACTGCAGCGCTGAGGAACAGGGAAAGGAGGGGTCCGGGAATCTTGAGAGACAGAGGGAAAGAAAAGTTCAAGCAAGGGAAAATTAGATGAAACCTTTTGTACCCGTTTCCCCTGCTGGATTCTTTGATGCGTTCTCTATTGCATAATGATATGCAAATATGACAAAATATGAAAGTGCTTCTGAGAGGGGGGAAATCTGTCTAATGCGCTGCTGTCAGACTTTTGAAATACCTTTCAAGCTGACTAATTTAGTTATGCCTCTTCAAAAATCCTTCTTCAGCCAGGTCTTCCTCTGCCTATCAACCTGCTTCCTTCTTCAATTTAATGGGAACCCAAGTTCCCATTTTTTCTGTCAGTTTTACTCCCTCTCTAATGTTTCTGTCCTCCTTTTTCTGCTCATCCCCAAAGACGTCTAGAAGTCATTACGCCACAGAAACTGCACTTTGCAGACCTCTTAAGTCAAAGTCACCTTCAGACTAACTGCTGGTGCTTTGTGATCCATTATTGAGTTAGTGAAAGCCCATAAGACTCAAAGGAGAAGAATTTAGATGCAGAATCCTAAACAACTTTATTAGGGGCAGTCTGAGCAGGCCAGCCTTATTCCACGTTCTTAACCATAACCTCTCTGCTTTTTTTCTAGATGGTTTTAAAGGCGAAAGCAAACTTTTGAAGTGGCACAAAAACAGATTTGTACAACAACTTGCTCGTGTGACTTGCAAGAGGATTTTAATTGACACAAAAAGCAGAAGAAAATAAGATTTTGCTTACAAAAACACAAGATAATGTCATTTCCAAAGTCAACTTCCTGTCATCTCCCTGTACTGTCACTCGACTGTCGACTGTGATTGGATATCCAGCCCCACCAGGAAATTGGGATGCTACAATTGCAACTATTAATGCAAAGTCATTTATAGTTCGCAAATTTTGCGCTGATTTGAAATTTTCACAAGTAATCGCAACATTTTCTCCAATCTGATTAATCACCAAAACAATTTCACTCTTTTTTCTTTTTCTCTCCAATTACTGTAACTTGGCTGAAGTTTTACCAATCCTCATATTAAATTAAGTTTCTAATTTAACTTCCCATTTCACAACGTCACTTCAAAGTCTAACCTGTAAGATGAAAGCATGTAATGGTGCTAAATTTGCACCTAATTTTGGCAAAAACCATCTTGACCTGTTCTGTGGAATTTGCTTAGATTTCATGTAAGCTTGTATGACTAATGTTGAATTCTTCATTTTCACTTTGACAATTTCTCAGGACAAGATTTTAACCCTAATAAGCCAATCCTGCCAACAAGCCGATGGATCAAGCATTCAGAAACTCGTGATATGATACAGCTCACCTCAACTGAAATCCACTGTGATGAAATGTGAATAAAAACGACAAAAGAATGAACACCTACCGCATGGAGTGGATTGCCTTGATCGATCGGCACCTTAAAGTCAGCCTGGAGCTCGTCGAAAGCCGTAATCTGAGGGAGAAGAAAGGAAGATGTGTTGAGTGATCTAATGGGAAACGAAATGAGGCAGCAAAGAAGGACTCTCAGAGGGAAAGTACGTCATTATTGCCAACGGGCTGCAGAGGATTCATTCACCAAGTTGGACAGCATGTGGTCATATCCTTCATTGTGGGCTAACAGCTAGGCTAATGAATGAAACTTAATGTGGCGTGTGCATGCACCTAAGGAGATGTTCTGACTCTCAGGCCAGCTAAATAAAACTCGCTTTGAACCGTAAATGTCACATGACTATTTGAAAAAAGTCAACTTATAATTTTAGCTAAATATCCAATGCAGGAAATTTTCTGTCATAAAGAGAAAAACATCTCCTTTCAATATTTTTAGGACTTAAAAATAAAGATAAACAAATTATCTTGATTTTTTTCTGTAGTACACCAAATCATAAAAAATAATAATAATAAACATATTCCAACCACATTAACAGATGTAAAAGCATATGACTAGTTCTTTAAGTGTCATTCTCAGTGGAAATATTGTAGACATAAACTGAAAAAACTGCATCTCTTATTATATCTATATATTTTTTTTAATATTAAAACAAAACTGCTGACATTTCCATCAAGTGGCCATGATGATGGCCGCATGCTGTAGTTTGAGTCATTCTCCAACGCATACAGCAGTGGATACGTCTGACTGAAGGTAACACCCCATCCTTCCCCCTCTGTGAGAAACTAAACTTTCTTTATTCAGCCGTGATGTCGGGTCTGAACTCCACGACCTGCTCCATGATGGAGCCTTTGGAATAAAAATGCTAATGCTGTTGCTTTAGAATTTCATCTCACCGTCCCGGCTTATTGAACCCAACTTCATTTTTTTTCTTTTTTTTTTTTTTTGCAGTGTTCTCAAGTCCATATATTAAAAATCTATCAAGACTTTACAGCTTCTGCGTTTAGTCACTTCAGAATCACAAACTTTGATGAGTTTTACTGGGATTTTATGTGATGAACCAGAATACTTTGCCAGATTTTTGTCTAAAAAAACAAAATCTGTAAAGTTTTGCATGCTGACAAGCACCACCCACCACCACACTGAGCTCATGTATCCAGTGACGACAGATCAACAAACGCATCACATCCGTCGGTGTCACCCTGGCAGCAGCAGATGTGATGGTACTGTAAAAGCAGATGTTGAGGCCAGACGAGCAGAGCCTCAGGAGAGGACTGTTTGTGTGCGTGAGAGAGCAAGAAAGACACTGATGGGAATGATACTCACTGTGTTTCACATGTATTTCAACTTGGGAGTGCGTGCGCACGTGTGTGTGTGTGTGTGTGTGTGTGTGTTCAGCAAAGGAAAAACTTAAGATGAGCAGGTGTGCCACAGAAAGTTCTCCATGCATCCGGAGGTATATGAGCATAGCAGAAGCAGTGGCATGTGTTCAGGGAGATGACAGTTTTACACCAGCGTTGGCTTATTTCCCCGGATTCGCCCCCACACTGCAGGATGGTTCTTTACGTGTTATTTCCCAGTGGATCCTAATAGTGATCCTGGCTCATTGCTTGGCTCGATTACAGCGTGTTAGCTTCACCCCCCCCCCAGGCTGCTCCTCATGGGCGACACACCACACACACACACACACACACACACACACACACACACACACACACACACACGCATCCACACACCCAGCTTTAAAGTGTTCATCAATCCAAACAGAAAGTGTTTGTGAATGCACAGAAACACACTCTTCTGCAGAGGCAGATGAAAGCAGAGCAGAAACATGCGTCTGCCTAGCCTACACATTCTGCTGCATATAAAGGAAATACACAACATACACTGAATGTTCTGTGTCAAAGCTTAAGCCAGTGTGGTTTCAGTCCTTTCTGTCAATCAGTATGCGACTGTTATACACGATGACCAAGCTAAGTTTCTAGAAAGTTGCTGTAAAGTCCTTCGGATCTGGATGAACAACAGGATGTAAATAATTGCATTTCCATTAGAAATGTGCGCAAATATTAGTTATTCTGTGGTGGGTTTTTTCTGACATTAGCAATTCTGCTAATGTTGGGAAAACAAAAAACACAATTTCACATTACATTTCTCCAAAAATCATATTCGAATACGTTTGTTCTCGATATAAATTATGCATGTGACTGATGTAAACAGTTATTCATATTCCAGTCATGGTATTAGCACTCATCATCTATCAGCCATCAGAGGAGAGGTCGACGGCTTATTCAGTCGATGGAGCAACAAGGCCCGCCTACTTGGGAGAGGCTATGCATGCAGCATTTTGGGAAAATTGTAGTCGGTCATTTTATAGAAGAGTTATGGATTCAACACTTTCGAATGACACACAACCTTTTATGATCTATGTGATGCTGTGCGAGGTCTGGTGGAGCCAGTTACACGTTGTCCAAAACAACCCCCAAAATCATGATCTTTTTACGACTTCCTGACATCTTCTTTGTGGTTTTCGCCAGTAGCAATTGATCACGTGACTCGTGTGATACAAAAAAAGTGTTTCCATTGCAGTTTTGCGAAATACATCCACTTCCATACGGTTGAAAATCTCCTCATGTGAACAAATATCTTTTTATTGAAAAACATGAGCTTTTTTTTATTATTATTGGAGCGTTTCCATTTAACAAATGTATTATTGGAATTTCATTGCACAATTCTACGGTTAATGGAAAGCAGATGGCATCGTGCTCAGGCAGCACCACTTGCCCAACAGTCAGTCAAAGGCCAAACAGAGAATGTATCAAACATCATATGTTTAACCATGTTTCTCAACTAGATAAAACCACTATTGGCACTACTGCTCCAATTAAATGTAGTTACTTATTATTATGAAAAGCCACACCTGGAATCACTTTCTTAAACCTCGAAATAGACTCAACAGATGTGACTCCATGCAGTCATCGGGATTTTCATGAGATAAAAACTATTTTACCATTTGGCGTGTTAAGAAAAATAAATTAAAATGAAGTTACAAGAATAAAGTCTTAATAGGAGATTGTTGGTCTTGCTGTGAAAATCTTGCAAATTAAAGGTTTGTTTTGTGAGGAGCAGTGAAGAAAACATGCTTTGTCAATTTACCGGGCTTTGTCAATACCTACTGAATAACTGTGATTAAAGTGCATGAGTATGCTGAACCTTGAATTTAATCTAAATATTTTCATTTAAACAAATGTGAGATTGATGAGAAACAATTGTTTAATTCATCTACAAATTTACACCGTGCAGTGGGAAATAATTTAAGCTTCTGGATTCCAGTATTTGTCTCTGGCTCCACTTTCCTTTTTTTTTTTTACAGACATAAAACACACACACACATGCACATGCATAGACAATGTGAAAGTGACAGCCTGCTAGCAGCCACAGTCTGCACTGAAACGAACTGCTTATGCAGAATTGGTCATGCCAAGAGGAGCCGTGTGCCAATTTGTTAGTTATTTCTGCAAGCCACTCGCTCCTTCAAAGCAGCCTGTTAGAATCGATATTCCAGGAAAAACTAGATGGGCAAAAATAAAACCGCTGTCATTGCCCGTGGATATTCTGCACTTTACAGTTTTGAGTCTATTTATCACGTAAATGCTGCTCATGATTCTTGCTCGGTTGCATAATAAGGGGGTAAATTATGTTCACATCCAATTCTCATTTCGAAAAGGTTTTATTGTTTCGTTTGTTTTTTCTCAACAAAGTTGAAATAGGACAAATAAAATGAATATATTTTATTTTATGTACATTTTTATGAGGTCAGAGAAGGACATTTATTAGAAAGTGTTCCTCAGTTACAGCCAGAATATTCACAGCATATTCTGGAAAACGATGATGCAAATGAAAAAGAAAACACTTTGCTTGTGCGAGGTGATGTAGGGAGAGGCTGAGATTTTTCTTCTAAATCATCCATCGGACCTGTTTCTATATGTTTTCCAGACATATTCCTGAACATTTTAAATATTAGTTCATCAGGAACATTAAAGCCGTTGGTCAAAAACAGGCAAACGTTTGACCTTGTCATGATGTTTCTTCTTTTTTTTGTTCTTTTTTTTTCCGAACCACTCCACATTTTAGTGACTGTAAATCTTTTTCTAATGCTTAAAACATTGAAAAGTGGTTAGACACGAGGTCTACATGGACTATTTCACCATTGATCCGTGGAAACCTTGAAATAAGAGCAATTACTCAAAAACCTGTCTTCTACTCAAATGACGTCTTCACTCTTTTAGAGGACTGGTTCATGGAAAGGTTTCATTACCAAACATCCAATTCATAAGTATTTTTATAGTTTATACTCTTTCTAAATATTTTTTATAGTTGGTCTGAATAGTTAACTTTGAGGTGTGTTAGTTTCTCCTAGGCCCCATATTAAGATTGTTCTACTGTGTCCTCACACAGGATGGAAGTCATTTCTTCTGCAGGTGAAAGTCAATTAGTCAGATATGATTTTAAGCTTGAAACTGTGGCACAGCTACACCTTGTCAATTGAAATTTTCCTGTCAGAGGAAAGGGTCGTTCAAAAGAACCGGATGGTTCGTGAACGTCACTTCGGAAGTGTGATCACATCCAGATAAACAACCCGCAGTAAAGGAGTAAATCTTTTTAAACTGCTCATTTCTCCAGCTGGATGTTAATCCTAATTTAATATTTAAATCTAAGGAGCTGCAGAAGCGGCAGTTGAAATAGGAGCGAAGAGAGAAAAATGGCAGTGAAGGAAAAGGAGAGAGGACATAATCCTCAGGTGACTGCGCTGTGCCGGGAAACAATGGAAACAATGGAAACAATGGAAGGGCTGAGCCAGTGATGGATGAGGAGCTGGCAGAGGTTAATTAACATCTGAATCCATGGTTTGCCAAACCAGCCACACTAACAGTAGCCACTGTTATTGCTGGCAGGAAGTCATTTTCACAACCGCATTGATGATGTGTTACAAAATCAGAGGGTTTTTCGATTTGTTTATTAAACTAGTCTTTATCTGCAGGACACAGATCATCGTCGACGGCAAACGCAGTGATCGTCGTCGTCTGATTTACTTCAAAAGAAACAACATTTAACAAAATGAACTAAGATATACTGAAGAAACATAAAAACCTGAATAGCTTCGGGTCAAATCAGGCGTTGTCCAGTTCTTGTTGTCATTTTGTTCTGTTTGATTTTATACTTGTGAACTATTAGCTTTTTTCCATCTTGGCCATAGATACAGGATGAATTCGTTCTCAATTTCTTTGTTTAGGGTTCAAACCATAAAACGTACATCACGGGTGAAAAAAGGTTCGTCCATCTTTCAAACTACAAGAATTTTTTGTGGGTCTAGATAAATTTTATTTTGTATGATTGAGAGTCAGAAAAAGGCTATTCAGATAGTGATGTTTTGATATGAACTGATCTGAAACACTTATAATGTGATCCCTTTTTCAGCTATATTGCTAAATATAGCCTGGGTATATAGGCTAGGATTTCTTACTAGTTACTTACTGACATATATTAGGGAGATAACCAGTCATAAAAATGCTCAAATACGAAATAAAACACTTCTTAAGATCTTGTATCTTTCAATATACAATAACATGCAATATGCTATGTTTTACTTGATATTCTCTTCAATTGTTCTGGTAAATGTTGAGCGTTTAAGTGATTTCAGTCAAAGCCAAAGACGGTGGCATCAAGAACACCTAATGGAAGGTTGATGGATTGAGCTGCCACTAAAACACAAGTAATTCACCTGAGGACTGTGCAAACACTGACTTTCTACCTCAAGACTAAACATTATTTTCCTCATTTGTCATCCAGCGCTGTCAGAGCCTTCCCACAGAACAGACTGATCGATCTACAGACTTTTTACCTTAAGCTGTCAGAAAACATTGATCCTTCTAACTCCGGAGCGTCATTTTGGAACCCCACAAAGGCATACATCTTTCAATTTCTGTCTTTGGAACCATGGTGTCATCGAAAACCCAACAGATGGATTGAGATGCTTCAGGTCAAATGAACAAACCAGATTCTACAACTAAAGCGTACCTTCAAATATCACTTCCATCGGAGGAACGTAATCCAGGTTTCTCTGGTCAGAATGCTCTTTTCTGTCCTTGCAGTCAGTCTCTCCTTTTGTGTCCAGACCAAAACAACCTGTTTCCCTCCATCTTGAGAACACCACAGTCGGTAACAGATCACCACATGCTGTGACGGTGACAGGTTTACTGATTATTCATACCACACCTCTGTTGGATTTGGGAATGTCCTGTACTTGTCAAAATCTCACTGTAATGTAAAATCAGGCCAATTTCTGAGGAAAAAACCACAAGCACCGTAAATATTTAGATGGGTCCCTTCATATCTGTGCTGACACAAGCACCAAACCACCCTCTGTGGCACTTTGGTCATGCCAATCTACTGTTAAATTCAGAAATACTTGAGGTGTATTTGGCAATTAAAGCTATTTAAAGTGCTTTGGTGAGGTGAAATATATTCTTCAGACAAGACAAAAACAACTTGAATGAAATTATAGAAGAAAGGAAAGTCTAAATGGTAATGGCGAATGTCTAAGGGTAAACATCTCAAACGGAACATTTCCCGATGTCATTTTCTTAGAAGGAATAATTTCAAACTTGACCTTAGTGAAGGGAAGCTTTTCTTTTGCAATATTGTATTGTGATGAATTTCACCATTCTATGAAGGCGCTGTCATTGTTACCAATTAACTACAAAAACATCAATAAAATAGATACATTCATGTATTTTTGTTGTTTTATATTATGGCTGATGGCAGTATTAAGGAAGTGTATAAATAAAATAAGGCATATGCAACTGGTAACCCTCTCAGCTAACTAGTCACATTATCATAGAACCCAACAGCAGAGTGGAAGATGCCAGTCTGTCTGTGTGAGATTCATTGGGGATTGTCTGCTGTGCTTCTAGGGTTTAATGACATTGAAGAGCACACTATGAGCTGCTTTTTTCATACGGGAAGAATAGTCACAGGAGCTGAGCGAGATTGTCGAAGCTCTTGGCTGCGGCGCACAGTAGAGGTCGCAGTTCACCTCGCATGTTAATTAGAACGTCTCCTAATCTGTAATGTCTGTGCTCTCGTTGGGAGTTGTAGTGTTTCAGTTTCCTAGAAGGAACAGATTGATTCCATGCTGGTTTGAAGTGTAACAGTGAAGGTGTCACTACATCCCGAGGCGTGCTTTTTATTGATATGACAGTCACTATTCCTAATGGACCAATGCGTCCAGCTGAGATGCCAAATGAGTTTGTAATAACTTGTAATAAGCCCCGTCTACCCCCATCACACTCTCCCAACCAGGACAAAAATATAACAGGATTTCAGAGGAGAAAAGAATTCACTTTATTTAATTATATAGTATGTCTCCCAGTTGATTCGGATCTTCCATGCATGGTCCCAGGAGACTTGAACAGACCAACCTTGCCGGGAATTTTGCTTGAATTTGCACACCTGATTAGAATCCTTTTTTTTTGTGAACATATTGCCAGTTAGAGAGGCACAAGCAGTCACACCAACTCTGAGATCGGTCATGTACTGTAAGTGCCTGTCATGTATAAGCGCTGTCTGGTTGGGGGCTTGCAACTCAACTTCAGTGGTCAGAGTCATGAATAATGCTCTGCACTGTCGCAGCACCAGCTAAGCTTAAATTTAATGAGGTAGAGGAGAAAAGAATCGTGATTAGATAGAGGTAGAAGTAGTGACTGAGCACCGCAGAAAATCCCGCCTTTACATTTCAGTTCAGTTCGGTGCTGATTACATGTCACAGAGGGTTTTTGCTTATGTAGCAGGGTTGTGTCTGAGCGTTTATAACTATACTGACTCCGTCTGTTTTCCATTTCCTTTTCAACATGTACTGTGTAACTCCTCCCTCACAGTATTGTCTTTCTTCCTTTTGTTAATCATAGCATTAGAAGATATAGCGCCTCAGATCAACATGCTCCAGCATTGCTTTCCTTCACACCCAATACTCTAGTACTCACATATAGATTTCTGCCAAGAACAAACTACTCAAAATTGACAACTTTAACAATCTTTCTAATCACAAATTTTCAAAATATAAAAATGAAACACAGATAAAATGTTTATCCATAATTTTATTTATTTATTTATTTTAACAAAGAGACATAGACAAATAAGCAAAAGTATGCACAGGGCAACTTATTCTACTAAGTAGGTCGCCATGAAATATTAAGAACTGGTTGTGACTTGTGGGAACAAAGTAGCAAAGGAGCAGAAAAAACAACAGCACTGAAGTGTTGACTGGAAAAGTTACAAAATCCCAAAACGTAATTAAAACCTCGTTACAAAATACATGAAGACAGAGCCAAGAAAAAAAAGAATCAAGATAACAATTTGGAGACTTAATAATAATAATATCAAAATAATAATAATAACAATAATAAAAACTCATTCTGACATAAAAAAAGACACATGTAAAACCGAAGTCCTGAACTGACCACAAAGTTTTTCAGTTGACCATAAAAGTTCTAAGTTGGTCACTTCACAGCACTTGGACTTAAAACAATCACATAAATGACGACAATAAGCACTAAATTACCACATATACAACATAACATGTCATCAAATTAGATTTAAAAGAACCACTGAAACATGCACAAAGACACCATTAAAATAATCCCCCCAAAATAATGACTAAAATAAGATTAAAAACTGGCAACAACTGCAAGGAGTTGCCGTTTAACTCTTACAACCTTTTTCATTTAAACGAGGACCAAGTTAAGTTTTGGTGATGTATAAATCAAGTTTTATGTCTCATTAAAACAAGAACATTTCTTATTTTAAAGAGATACTGCTCCTGTATTTATTTCCTAGTTTTGGCATTTAAGCACTTCTGTATGTGAGGAAACGTGAACACAAACACCTTTCATTCATTTCAAGGTTTTCCTGTGGGAGCAGACATAGTCAGAGCTCTCTAACCAAGTATTGCAGCGAAGCTCACAAATCACAACGATCCATGCAGTTAATTACAGCTGGCCTGTAGAGCTTGATTTATGTGATCCGTCTGATAGATGCCCATCTCTGTGAAGCCATTTGTCTTCCTCTTCCTCTTCAGAGACTTTCCTCTCATATCAGCCGCTGAAAGAATTTCTAATGGGCTTCAGTCAGGACTGTCCATTACTTGCTCCTATCAACTTTTCTTTGCATGTTCTCCTCCATCTTCTGGTTCTTTAATTTACACTCCCTCGTTATATTTATAGCTTCATTGTGCCTTGGGCACTTTGACTCAGCATACTTGCTCTTTTTAGCAAAGCATTGCTGCCCTAACCTCTCATCCAGGAGCCCAGATGGGAGCAGGAGTCGGTTTGGGCTTTTTTCTTTTTCCGTTCCCCTCAGCTCAGGTCTTTGAAAGCAGATGAGATCTTGAGGGTTTTCCTGATAGGAGTGAAGCAGTGGGAATATTTTGGCAGGTGGCTAGTGTTAACGTGTTCACTTGGCTTTGCACGGCCTCTTCCTAATTATGTTTCCTCGCAGTATGGAGCCCCAGCTTATGATGCGCTGCGTCTGCAAGAGCTATCTGTCCTCACTGGCGTCTCCAGCACAAAGCTGAATAAATGTGCAATGTGAATAATGCTTTAACTTTTGATACGGTTCAGCTAGAAGTATGTGATACTGCCTATTCTGGTACTGATCCGATACCAAGAGTCTGTATCACTGATACTTTTTATTTAAGCGCAGGATATCAAACTTTGTAATTTCTTGTGGTTTTGTAGTACGACAGAATGTGGACAAAGTTTATAGGTGTCTATAAAATACATATAATAACATATTAGCATGACTTGTACTAATTTCACTTAAATAAAAGTGAAAAAAATATAGAACTTGAGAGCAAATAGAAAAAACAATCTTTTTTTGAAAAAGAAAACTGGAAGGTAAAAATAAAACTAAATTTCAATAAGGAATCTAAGATTGAAGTATCTAAAATAAAACTAAAATTCAAAACACTGACAATTATTTCAATTGAGATTATTTCTGTGACAGATGGAAGAAATGAAAATGAACAAAGTTCCTGATTAGGAAGAGAGCACAAGATTTAAGTGTTTGCATGTTGTTTTTTCAGTATTTACTATTTTAATGTTCAGTGTTCAAAATTTATAAAAGGAAGTTTTTCATCTATATTCACATAAGATTCATAGTTTTGGACATAATGTTTGAGTCTTAAGAAAATTTGAAGAGGAAAATCTTGCAAAAGTAATGTTCTGTTGAACCACAGCAGTCAGTTTCATTTGTGTATTTAAGTATTTTTATTTGCACTTGGTAGCTGATTTCAGATGTTTGTTTTTTTTTTGGCCACATTTAGTTCCCATTAAATTTTTTGTTTTATATAATTTATTATATAAAATAAATCTTAATTTATTTGAATATTTATTTTAATTTTTGTTTTATATTTTCTTTGACACACCACACGTGTTGATTGATTTTGTACACCTTTATATGAGATTATATATTTTATTCTGATGACCATAAAATAACAAATCAACAGTTTTGAAGTGACACATTTGTTTGGATAAGTCCAATATAAAAACCTGAAAATGTGAAATATCGTCTGTGATATCATTATTGATATATTAAACAATGTATCATGATATTTTTTGGCAGTACTGCCCACCTGGACACAGTAGTATCGATCCAATCCTGATACAGATTTGGTATCGATATTATTGATATTGTGGATCAATCAGCCCAGCTCTAGTTTCAGGCCTTTTTTTTAGACATTTGCCAGCAACCTGAAAGACGTTGGAGACTCTCTCTGGTCTGTTCTGCAGTTTTCTGCATAATCACCTCCAACTGTGCAGTCATGGTCGTCTCCTCCCCGTACTAAATGTTAATTCAGCTCTGTGAGCAGACACATGGAGCCCCCTCTGAACACACACACACGCAGACACACACACACCAACTATTAGCTGGGACTGCTGGGGGATCGGTCATCCCAAGTGCATCGGGCCTGGTGTTGCTTCCACACACACAAAAAAAAGGCCGACTCTGACCCAAATCTGTCTTTACATAAGTCTCTGCATGATGGAGATATTGCTCAAAGACTCCCCCCCCATCGCCCCTCCAATAAATAAATACATAAATAAGAGATTATTCAAATACCACAATACCAGTGAGTGATGCTGGAGCTGGGTTTGATTAAAGGCAGAAGGGGCAGAGCAGGAGCATGGAGAGATAAAGCTCTACAAGATTTCCTAATTGATCTCGGAGGAAGGCTGTGTAATTGATCTGGCAGACATGCCACAAACCCCGCAGGAACCTCAAACTGGGTCAGAGTACCAGAGCCATATGTGGAGACCACAGTGATGTAATGCTGAATACATATAGAAGGTGAAACAGGTGCGCTGGAACACAAAGACAGTGAACATCTGCCTCTGAAGTGACTGAATGACAGACTCCTCTGGAGGCTCAGCTGCACTTTCTCATGACAACAGAGAAAGACAAAACATTTCAGAAAGAAAGAGATACTCACGTGCCATATGGCGAAGAAGATGAGGGAGACACAGAGGACCAGAGACAGCATGTAGCAGAAAGCAGCAAAAGTGAACATAATTAACGGGGGAAACGGTGGAGGGATTTCCGCTGATGAACATCTGAGACCGAGGGGAAACCGGCGGGGGGGCGGAGGTGGGGAAAGTTCTCCCGGCGCCGTGGACACCAGGACTTCGCGGTGAGCTCTCCAGACGGCCAGCCGCGCGCGTCCACTCGATCTTCAGCCGCTCTCAGACCAGCGCCCCCCGCCGCGTGGCAGCGTCCGCAAGTCCTGGCGAGGCGACCGTGGAATCGCAGGGACGGCCGGCTGACGAGGGGGAACAATCATCCGTGACGTGAAGCGAACGTGCGGGTAATCCATTCATTGAGCGGCGGCTGAAGGCGGCCAGCCGGAGCTGAGAGCTGCTCTGAGCTGCGCTGCGGCGGTGTCATGTGAGGCTGCTGCGCTCGAGCGCTCCGTGCGTAAAATCTCTCTCTGTCTCTCTCTAACTCTCTTTCTCTCTCTCTTTTTCGCGGCGCGCGGGCAAATAAACAGCGACCTCAAAGAGCGGGAAGCGCGCGCGGAACTGTGAACAGGTGGAAATAAAAAGAGCAGCAGCTGCTCCGCGTGCGCGTGCTGCAGAGCCTCTTTAAATCTGCAGTGAAGCGGCTGATTTTAAGTGTGTTTGTGTGTGAATGCCTATTTCCCCCCCCCCCGCGTAAAAACGTGCGGTCGCGTGCCTCGGTGTCTTTTGATCTGAAAACAATTGAGTGAATTAATTTGCTGAAGGAGACCTGACAGGTCGCTCCTCAACATTTACGTCCAGGTGTTAAGCTTTTCAGTAAAACTCCATGTTACCGGATAGCCACAGACTCATCCGAATCAATTGCAGCGAAAATGTAGTGATATGGACTGAAACCAACCTTATGAATGAATTTAACCAACGTTTTTAAGGACGTCTGAACCGCATAGGGCTTTAAAGAAACATGTGATATTATTGCCACCATCTGGCTGTTCTGTAAACTGCAACGGCCATCAGGATATTTTTATTTTATCCAAAAAGTATTATCAGAAGAACACCGAGTGGGCATAACATTATGACCAGAATGGCCACCCTGACTGTTCTGACTCTGTTGAACCTCATACTCAGAAATCTCTTCTGCTCTTTAAATTCTGTCACCTTTTAACAGAGCCTGAATTAAAGGGCCAGCTCTATGTAAAATTGACTTTTTGAGCTTTGCATCAAATTATGTCATTTCCTCATCACATGTATACCTTTAGTGTTGCTTTGACTCTTTCATGCATTTTTGAGAAATTCTTTCATCTCCCATGCCAACCATTCAGCTATGAGAAACAACTGGGTGGACTTAGCTCCGCCTCCAAGACGTGGCTCCTCCTCCGAGCGGCAGCTTCCAAGCTTCCACCTACCAGAGCATCCTTCCCCTGCGATCCCACACACACACACACACATACACACGCACACACACACCACACACACACACACACACACACACACACACACTCAGCTCCTTCAGACTAGCTAGCAGAAAATAGCAAACACCTCTGCATCTCCTGACCTCTTTATAGGAGTTACTTCTCAGTGCAATGCTGATAAAAACGCTGAACAGTTAATAGAGGAGTGGTTGTTATGGCCTCCTGAAGGCAGAGTGTCATAAGAAGCAGGATCTTCTTAAAGAGACAGATGGCCAATCTCAAGGCATTAAATTACAAATTTCTTTTGAGTCTTATTTGATATGCAGAGCATTTTTATAATAACTGAAGGTAAGTTAACTTGATTATGCTATCAAACTGCACTATGTGTCTGGAAAATACATAACACTGCCCTTTATCTTCTTGTCATGGATTCCCTGCTCCTCCCTGGTTTCATGTTGTACCTGCTCAAAATTCCTCTCACGTCTACTGGATACTGATTTCTGATTTCTTCCACCTGTGCTGCTCCATATATAGATTCTTGATCTGCGATCACTCGGTGTCAGATCGTCCTCTTCCTTGTCCAAGTCACTGACCTCATCATCTACCCATTACATCTGACCCATTTAAAACTCCTCCAGATCTATACGGTTTGGTTTCCTAGTTCTAACACAAAAAGATTGAAAATAAAATGATTGCTGCCTAATATGCCCAACCCACAAACATGATGATGGATGAGGTAATCACTGCAACACCCTGCAGCTGGACTCAGAGCAGCCCCGGTCACTGAAATTGCTGCACACCATCCTGCCTTCAAAATATGAAAACATGAATAGCTTCACACATCAAACAATTGTTTTCACAAAAAGCGTTTATATGGCTTCTTTTAAAACTAATGCATTCCAACCGTCTTTAAAAGACATAAGACATGACAGATCATTAAAACCAGAGATGTTTTTATTCTCAGGAAGCTTCAACTCTTCTTAACCTCATGACAAACACACACATAGTCTCTGTGACTGTTAACCACTCCGCTGTCATATTGTTGTTCCTCCCTGCTGCATGAGGTGATATGACAGCTCCAACGGCCACTTTGTGAGGCGTCAAGAAGTCATCGTGTCAGTGTTTGGCGGAGTCAGTCAGTTGGCCTTTTGGGAGAAGAGGCAGACAGAGAAAGGTGAAGACAAGACTTTAGATGAATGTGGTGGATGTCTGCGTCATTGCTCAGCATTTTCTGAGACACGGTGAACGTGCTTTGCTTTTCTGTTAGGTTTAGTTTCCTGGAGCCGAAACGTCGCCAGCCACTTGTAAGGTGGATTTAGAGAAGGTTGATAAAAATAAAAACGTAAAAAGAAATTCAGAATAAAGTACAATTTCATTAATTAGCCACAATAATGAGTAATAAGAAACTACTCATTTCAACCAGGAAAAGACTCACACAGAGAATATAGTGACAGAGGATATTGTGCTGTGAATTGCAGTGAGGTTGGACTTCCACCCGGGGTCCATACACTGGTGGTGGAGGCTGGAGAAAGGATGGAAACCGGAAGGAGCCAGGCTGAAAAAGCCTTCTGCCCCTTGTGACCCCTTCAGTCAATAGGAGCAGAGATGGATTGAGCACGGCTGTAAAGTGGATGCTGCCATGGGTGAAGGTCCTTAGAAATGGAACCTTGATTGGTGATTGGCTATGACAGTGGATGGTTCAACACTGATAGGCTGGCGGCAGATGAACTTGACACGGAGATCAGATGACGCAGGTGAGGCTGAAGAGTCTTCCAGCTTGAATTTACGCCCAGGCGCAATTAAAAAGTTTTATTTACATAAATTAATTGAAGTTCTTTGGCATTCTTTGGAGTGTGAATGGAAATTTAGAAGGCGTGAGACAATGAGATGCTGGCAGATAAAGACCAGCTGTTAGGGAAACTGGGATAACATGTAACGGTGGTAGATGAAGGAGGGGGGAGTCAGTCAGTTGGCTTCATCCTCACTCATCCATGAAGGTGATGAGTGAGGATGAGAGCAGATGAGCTTGGGCAGTAGGGTAGGGAGATAAAGGGTGTTGACCTGAAGAAGAGCCTGACACTTCAGAGATCAAATTTGGAGAGTGAGAGTGAGATTGGAGGCGTGCAGCCAGGTGAACCCTGCGGGAAGCAGGACAGGAAGTAGAATGACTGGGTGCTCAAGGGAGATGAGTGAAGAACCTGCTGGGTTATCGGACTCAAAGTCTGACATGAGGAATGCATACCAACTTGCTTGAGCATGGCTGTAAAGTGGATGATGCCATGGATGAAAGTCCTTTTGAATGGAAGCTTGATTGGTTATTGGCTATGATGGGGCATGGTCCGATACTGATAGGCTGGCGACGGATAAACGTAATGCAGAGATTGGATGATGCAGGTGAGGCTGAAGAGTCTTTCAGTTTGAATTTATGCCTTTGCTTCATCTTTCTTGCACTGATTTAACGTGGCTAAAGTAATTTACTAAAACCCTTGTAATCATGTTTTTTCACTACCAGAAATGATGCAATATATAGAAAGACAGCTTTCTACATATTGTATATAATAATAGCGATCTTTTGAATTCTAACCAATAAGATGGCAACTATCATTGTTGTTGCTGTCGTTGTTTTTGACAAGTCACAGTTCACCTACCTGAGTTTGTATTCATATCTTGTTCACCTGTGAATCCTGGCATTGAACTGGCAATAAACTTTATATTTCCTCTTTAACTTAGTCTTGCAGTCCATTCTCATCATCTTAAACCACATGATAGAAGGATCCAGCCACAGAGATGAGGTTTGAGGTTTCTTCTCGAGAAGATGACAAAAGATCTGGATCTGGAGAGGCAGGCATATTCTGCACACTTCTGATTGGTGTGCTGCCGACGCCTCGCATTTTTCCCATTCCTGCTGTGGAGGTCTACCTGGCCATTCAAGTGGTCAACGCTTCCTATTTTCTCTTTGGGGATTGGCCAACCCCTGAAATATTTCGTCCTCAGTTTCAGAAATAGCAGACAAAGAGACCACTATTACGAAGGACAAATATTCTATTGTTCTTGATCTTGTCCAAGACTCCAAAGACCCCAGCATTAGCCACTCTTCCTTGGATGAATATGTTTATAGATGTATTGTTATCAAGTGAGTCAACAAGCTCACGGCCGTCTTGGCCTGATGTCTTTTATGAGCCCAAGTTTCCCTATGATGCTGAATTTAAACTTCAACAGGCAAGTATGGAATACACTCAGAAAAGAACTGTTCAAATTCCAGATCCAAAGCTGAAGTCAGTCATTCTCTACGGGTTAGTGCAGGAAATTGTGATAAAGAAAAGAATCAAGTTGCTCAGAGTCTGATCAAGAAGCATCCATGTCTAACAAAGAGGCTTCAACACTAGTGATGGATCATGGATGACCAGCTTGAAATATAAACTCACCAAATATCAAACCCAACCAAGAAAACTGGGGTTCCCAGAAGTGATTGTGAAATGAGGCCGTCTCATAACAAGACGTTCTTGGAATTAGTTTTAATCTAAAATGTTTAGACACAGTTACTTGACAGTAACTGTGTCTAAACAGTTACTGTTTAGACACAGCCACAATCACTTCTGTGATTGTGGCCTTTTTCTAAATGCTGAACATTTGAAGCTCATTCCTTCATGCTCATTTATGTATTATAATGCCTCAGCAACAATATTTTGACAACAACTACAACTTATTTATGATTGCCAGTATTACTCGATGGAAAATCTACTTCTTTTGCTCATATTCAACCCATATCTGACTTTCACTGCAGTCTGAATGGACCAATCCATATATTTATGTACATGTGCCATTTACAAATTTGGTAATAAATCAGATATACATCCTATAGTTTTCAAAGTGTTTACTTGCTTAACATTCATGTTGCGTGTTGTGCGACTTTTCCATCATTAAAGTGAGACATGCGTCATAATTCTGCACCAGAAAAGACCAGACGCTGTAAATCTGGACGTAAACAACGGCTGAAAATTCTAATCATGAAAACTATGAACTATATAATCCCACCACTAATGGCTCTGGCTACACATTCAGACAGACTTGTCTACAGAAGTTGCAGTCAATGCTCTGCAAAAGGCCACTGCTATTCATTGTGCTTTGTTTTTATTATCATCCTTCATGTTATGATCTACAATCTAGAATACTACTCTTTGTCAATGTTTTTCTTCAGTGAATGTTTTTCTTTTGCTTACCTCCCTTTAGGGTGAAATCATATTTAATTACTGTGAACTACCAAGAAAAAACAAGTCTGATTTCAGCAAACAAAATCACAATTGAGGATTAAGACCTGCTGTGTGAACGTCGCCTAATTAAAGAACATGGCAGGGAAGTTGAGTTAGGAGATATGGAAGCTGAACTGAGACTAAATAAAACATCAACCGACAAAAAATAAGATGAGGAAAAAATATAGCAACCGGTTCCAGATGATAACAGAGAAAAAAACCAGCAAATCCAAGACACAGGGACGATGTAAAGAGAATAATAAAGCAATACGACAGTCAAACTCAAAAATAAACTATGAAATTAGACATAAAGAAACGAACCAGCACAACTAGACCTGAAAATAAATATAAGGGCCTGAATATCATGTGTCAGCACTAATAAATAAACAAAACTGAAATAATCAAAATGCAAACACACTGACAGGAATAACCCAGACAAACTGTTCAGAAAACAGGAAGAATTAAAATGGCAGAAACAATGAAACAAAAACCACCCATAATAAAAAAAACATGACAAAAATCCAAAAATCTTGACAGTTACATTAAAACATCCTTTGTACTGCTGCATTTAAAATGAGATGGGATATTTTACTCATGTTGGGTCTTATTACTATCCACCAACATTCTCTTCTAAAATTGGAAGCAGACTTTGCTCTTTCTCCTAAAAAAACCCACTTCAGTGCAAATATGCAATGCAATTTTCAAGACTATATCACAATCCTGTCAACATAAAATCATTTCAAGTAACAGCCTGCAGCTAATGTATACAATTCAACAAATTGGTATTCAGGTCCAGTTTCTTATCTTGCTATGTTTGCTGGCTTTTTGAAAAACATTCTGTGGATGTAAAGGTAAAAAAATAAAGTACACGTTTTTGTGCTGGAGACCAGAAGAATGGAGGGTTTTTTTTTTTTTTCCTTATTTATATGTTTTATACTTAGAATGACTGCGACAGACTGGCGACCTGTCCAGGGTGAACCCGCCTCTCGCCCGGAACGCAGCTGGAGATAGGCACCAGCAACTCCCGACTCCGTTAGGGAGAAGGGTGATGGAAAATGGATGGATGGATGGATGGATACTTAGAATGATCAAATCATCAGAAATGTTCATTTCAATGCTTGATGAGCGCCCCCAAGTGGTCAAATAATTATAGGCAAATTAATCAGACAAAAAGTGATGACTGAAACCTAAATTTCAGTCCTTTCACATCAAAGCTGAGTAAAGTGTCTGCATCACATAGTACCAGATTAAACCATGTCATTTCTGCATCATTGCTGTTATTTCTGAGTTCTCGCATCGTCTCTGATTCCATGGCGCTGATTTTATGTACACACACACGTTCATGAGTGGAATCCATATTGTTTCAATTTACTGTGCTGTTTAAAGTGGAGGACCTTTTGCATGTTTGAGGAATCCTTGAACCTCCCTTTTGGGAGAGCCTATGATGAAAAGTCTAATTTTCATAACGGTAACATTCCTTGATGGTGCTATAAAATGGCAATTTGTTCCTGGGAAATAGATTAAACTCTTTCCCTTGTGAAATGCAAACATCAGGCTAAACAGCGGATGGGCAGCTTCTGTCCTCAAGAACTTTTAATGAGATAAATGAGAAGCTCTGCGACAGACTGGCGACCTGTCCAGGGTGACCCCGCCTCTCGCCCGGAACGCAGCTGGAGATAGGCACCAGCAACTCCCGACCCCGTTAGGGAGAAGAGTGACGGAAAATGGATGGATGGATGGATAAATGAGAAGCTTCACTTAATAAAATGAAATCCACCATTTGGATTGGAGGTTTTCGGTTTCAGGCTTTGTTTGGCCTTTTATTTCTTTGTGAAATAATTAAAGCAGGTGTCTCTAATTATTTTACGGCTCACATAAAGATCCTTAAAAATACCTATGGAGTAGAATTCTTAGTTTTTTAATTTGAGATCAACTTAACAGCATCATGTCTCAGCTGTGCATTCTTGAAAACAGTTGGCTTCCATCTAATTGGGCAAAACATCACCGGCTGATTCGCCAAAGAGGAGGCAACAGATGCAGCCACTGTGAGCTCATAAATGAGAACATGATGTGCAAGTGTGACTCTTTATCAGGATCATATGTCGATATGTTCTCTTTCTGTATTTTACCCCCAACAGCCTCACTCTTCTTCTTTTCCTTCTGATTCGTCTCTGACTTTTGACCTTGTCCAAATTCTCGTCCTTCCATTGTCAGTGCTCTGGCTGTTCACAATATATGCTTGCCAGTTGTTGGTTCATGAGATGCACCATTGAGCTATTTTACAGAAATGGTTGATCTGACGCTTCATTCCCTCAGAGAAACTCAGGATTCACCTGGGACCAACTGACAGATTTACAACGACAGATTTAGAAATGATGAAAATGTATGAAATATTCTTGGCATGTTATGACAACCTGATAAAGACTTATGTGACAAACTTGTAATTACAGATTGTGAAGATTGAAATAATTCAACAGAGACCCATAAAATGCATTTTGATCAACATGTGACATAAGCAGTTCAGAAATGATGGCTATGCAGGAAACAACAAATAAGTACAGATAGTCATTAATGCTCCCAAGCTTTGGGAACTTGTGCAAGGAAATTAAATTTTTTTTATGCACGCAATGATTTGAAAATTAAACAAGTCATTTTGAGAATTTCAAATCTGACCAGAGAAATGCAAATGAGGAAAAAGTACAAAAAGCTAAACACGTCATCAAACTGCATTGAGCTGCAGAGCATCAAGAAGGGAGGGAAACGCCTTCATTTGAGGCACTTGGCCAGAAGATGGAGCTATTTTCTTTACAATGCAGCAGATGCAAACCAGCCTGAGGTCTGTCATTCCCTTTCACTTCACACTGTCATGAATTCCTTCTTCATCGTCTTCTTCTCTCTATAGAAACCTTTGTTTTCACAGCGTTTTATATTAACTCAGTTACTTGGAGCTTCGGCCACAAGCTCTGTCAAAGCTGAGTCCAAAATGCTGATAAGCAGTTCAGATTCAGAGATCAAATCCTCAGTTTAATATTTAACATGTGCGCTGCACCAAACTATTGACGTTTTTTTTATCCAGTGTGGATAAACTACAATTTCTCCAAAACGCCACATATGAAGGCTCTCCCAAGTATAAGGATTTTGTTGCTCCAATACCTGAATAAGATGCCAGTGCCACTGCCATGACTTTTCATTATTGATCATGTAAATAAGTTTATTCACATGTGATTTTAATTTCACTTCTTATTTAATGGAAACATAGCATTTTGTAAAGTTGTGGGGGTTTGTGGGATGTGACATTAGCAGAATTTAAACAAAGATTTGCACACATTTATACTGGAAATGCAGTTGCTGACAACAACAACAACAAAAACATTCTCCAGCTCTCTGTTTTCTTCAATGCTGCAGATCAACAATCATAGCAGCAGCAAAAACCTCTCACTATAAGTGAGAGGTTGGAATTAAGCACATATGACAGCCACTCATAGGAAAAATATCTAGAAACATTACAACATATGGGTTCATGAAAATCTTCTGATTGACATTTGCTTCTCTGTTGCGCTAGTGAGGCTCCAGCTGTTGCACCAAATAAAACCTGCTCTCTTTGTGTCTCAGCAGCTCTTAATGAATGTCAGAACTTTGCGTGTTTTTTCCGTGAAAATGTCAACATTTTAATTGAGCTGAGAAAGGCTCACACCTGCAGGCAGAAATCATGTATTTGAGGAACACACTCAGACTCACAGCTGTCGGATGAGACTGTGTCGTCCTTACAGGAGACGCCGCGGTTCACACAGACCTAAAGGCCAAAGATGTTATTTACCCAAATGGAGGCTGGAAACCTGACCAGGCACTTTGCATCTCTCCCCGTCTTGTTCTTAATGGAAATGAAGAATGTGACATTTGCAGGCAGTCAAAGTAGGTTTCTAATTGTCAGTGAAATGATTTATTTCTTGAAAAACATTTATGTTTATTTCTAACAGTTAGGATTATGCATTTTAAGTTGTTTGGTTCACGTTTTAAGATTTGTGCAAAATGATTGTATTTTATTTTATGTTGAACTATTTTTTGTTGAAAGTTGTCGTGAGATGTGAAAGGCTGCAAGACTTGAATAAACAAAGAAGCAGCTGAAGGCTGGAACCAGGAGAAATGAGTGCAGCAGCCTCAAGTCAAGGTATTTTGTAGTTACGTTTGTCATATTTTCTAAATTTATTGGTCATGGTGTTTTAATCGCAAATTTTTTACCTTTAGAGTGGACAACGAAGAATTAATCTGTTAAAGACCTGTGAAGTGGCAGGTGAAGCGTGTGTCACCTGTCTGTCTGTAAATGTATCTTTATCTAAAGCTTTGCCTTTTACTTCTACTTCTCCTGCGTTTAGTAAAGAGCCTCTAAAGGAAGTCGTGCCAGTGTTGCCACTTTGGAGCTACAGTCAGGTTTCAGTGTTGAACAGCAGAAAATGAGACTACAACACACAAACGCACGCACGCACACACACACACACACACACACACACACACACACACACACACACACACACACGCACGCACGCACGCACACGCACACACACACACACGCACGCACGCACGCACGCACGCACGCACACACACACACACACACACACACGCACGCACACACACACACACAAGTAAGGTTGTAAACCCCCTGAAAGATTTGCATATAATTAGAGTGGATGTGAGACTTTGGTGGCAATCAAAGCGCACAGGGCCTGGGTGTGGTAGATAAGCTCTGATCCAACCATCTTACTGTCTTCACACTTCCAGCCCATCAGTGCAAATGCTGCTGAAAACTGCTGCTGGAGACCCTATGTATCATCTCACTGGATGTTAATATTTTATGTAATATAGAGAATTAATGAGAGTTTGTGAAAAATCATGCAATGCTGCTATGGTGTCAAACAAGAGTGTTTTTATCTTTTTATATATGAATAATGCAGAGGATCAGGTTATTTTATATAGTACTTTATTTAATTAAAAAGACAACAAATAGCACATTGCACACATCAGAATGGGAGAAACTGTTCATGTAGCTGATTCTTGTTCTGTAAATGAACAAGAATCAGTTCATTACTGAATGAATGATTCTCTTTTCAGCAGCAGGTGTCCGTTACTATTCATGTATGTGTGACTCCAGTCAGGTTTCCACTCCGATTTAATTCACGTTTTGGTCAAATTAATTAGTCAAATTAGCTGTGCATTGAGTCAACTGTCCTCATTTCCACTGAGTAAAATCTGGCATAATACCATCATCAGGAGAAGAGATGCTCTGCCTCAGGAACTGCTGGAATAAAACTCAATTATTTAATGGCAGCTGTAAACGTAGCATAGCCTTGTGATCAGAGACCCGTCTCACTCATTTTACTGAGACCACTGCTTTTTCACACGATTCTAAATGCTCTGCATTCAGCTTGCACTGACGTTCAGGGTTTTTGTTTTCTTTTTTGTTTTTCTTGCAAAAATGCAAATAAAAATATTCCAACAACAAAACAAGGAATTCAGGAGGATTTAACCCAAATGTGGATTTAAAATTCAAATTATATTCAGTATTTTTGTTTCAAATATTTAACACTACATCCATGGCAAAAAGACATTTAAACTGATAATATCATCCACTGCTCAGAGTGGAAGGTTTTGTGTCCTGTTGTTACTCTGTTTGTCTGCTGATTAGTTATTTCTTGTGTTTAATATAACTTTATGTTCTGTCTTCTGTCCGTCGGTTGAAGAGTGAAATGTTTTGCTTTTCATGCTGAGTTCTGAAAGTTTGTCACTTGTTTCTCAATTCTTGTCTGTATTGTATTTTATTTTCTGGACTTTTTATTCCTGTGTTTTTATGCAGTAAAGCACTTTAAGCTGCTTTGTTGCTCAGATATGCTATGCAAATAATTTTGATTGATTGATAATATGCACTGTCCTAATCCAATAAATGAAATAAAATGATGCAAAACATTGTCTTGCAGAGTCAGATTATTTTTTACTTCTCTGAGATATTTTTCCAACATCACCACTTGAGGTCAGTGTTTAATGTCTCTCCTCTCGTACTCGATGGGATTTAAACCTCCTGCTGCTGTCTTCCAGCCGCTCTCTGCCGTCCAGCATGGAGGATGTAGGCAGACCGACTGACACGGCTCGGCCGCAGATGCGGCTGCAGAGCAGTGGATGTGAACTCTGCTCTGTTATTGGCACGTACCATAGAAAAGCCCACACAGGATTCCGCGCCCTGGCATGTTTCAAGATGAATCACGGGTGTCTAAAAGCTGCACTTCTTCATCTTTCTTGATCCCTGCATTGGAACCGATGCCAGGCGCTTCGCCGATCTGCTGCAGGCGAGAACGTGTGGAGCTGCAGCCTCACAATGCATAAAGGCTTTTATTTTCCACTTTAGCTCTTTCTTCACTTCGTAAAGAGAGTGACAGGAAGCTGGTTTGAAGCTGCTAAAAAATAGACATTTCATGGGAAATATGTAGTGGCTGTTGAAAGATAAAAGTTCAGGATCTTAAACGTGACGTTCTTTGAAAAGTTATATGCAGTTATTATTTTACCTGCAGGAGGTAAAGCTACAGCATGTAACTTTTACTTTTATGCTTTTTCACATATTTGTAAAGACTTCAAATATGTTGTCACAGTTTAATATGAGACGGACTGTCTTGTGAGAGTAAACTAAAAAAATTATCTTCTCAGCAATCTCCCAGTTCTTCCAATATTTACTCCAGAAATACACCAGTCACTCAGAAATAACCAATCAGAGTCAGGAGGAGGGTCTTAACGCTGTCGATTAAGCTCATGTATTCTACTCACACTCTCTCCTTTGCTCTCTGCTATGCTAAAGCTGGTTCCTCACAACTGGCTGGTTAGCATGACCACTGACATTTTCCTGGAATGGTAAGTTGTTTCCATGAGGATCATTGGCAGTGCTAAGACCCTCCTCCTTGCTCTGATTCGTTGTTTTTGACTGGGAGCGGTTGCATTTCTATACAGTCAGTCATGGAGAATGCAGAAGAGCTTGAGTTTTTTTTTTTTTTTTTTTAAGTTTTATTGGCTCAAGCAGGGGGCTGCACAGTGGCGCAGTGGGTAGCGCTGTTGCCTTGCAGCAAGAAGGTCCTGGGTTCGATTCCCGGCCCGGGGTCTTTCTGCACGGAGTTTGCATGTTCTCCCTGTGCGTGCGTGGGTTCTCTCCGGGTTCTCCGGCTTCCTCCCACAGTCCAAAAACATGACTGTCAGGTTAATTGGCCTTCCCAAATTCTCCCTAGGTGTGAGTGTGTGTGTGCATGGTTGTTTGTCCTGTTTGTCTTTGTGTTGCCCTGCGACAGACTGGCGACCTGTCCAGGGTGAACCCGCCTCTCGCCCGGAACGCAGCTGGAGATAGGCACCAGCAACTCCCAACCCTGTTAGGGAGAAGGGTGACGGAAAATGGATGGATGGATGGATGGATGGATGGATGGATGGATGGATGGCTCAAGCAGCCTTTATTTGAGAGAAATCAGTCAGGAAAGTGGGTCATGAGAAAAGGGGAAGATATGTGGCAAAGGTCATCAGGCCAGCAATCAAATCTGTGTCAGCCGGATCAAAGACTAAGGCCTCCATACATGAGTTGTGCTTTAGCCCTGCACCACCGCAGTGCCCCCAGTTTATCACAGATTATCAGTCTCATACTGTTAGTGACAGTTTTAACAAATATGCAAAAAAAAAAGGAGGACAAGCCAGAACAAAATGGACTTCAATGCTCACAAAACCACTTTAATTTCAAAAATGTCTCTGTGCTTCATGCAAAACTCTAGTTTGTAAACCATCCGTATGTCTGCAGTGGGCAGGTATTTACGCACAAGCCTTAACTTCCTATGTACATGGGAAGTTAAGGCTTATTGCTCTGCTAACCCAGCATGTAAATGAGTCTATCTGGTGGAAGCAGACGCAGTAAAACGGCCGAGAGGTTTGACCTGCGGCTGCATCTCAACCATCCGGGCTCTCCGCTCTGTAATTACTGCGGCTGAACCTCTGAAGCCTCAGTAGATTCTCTGGATCTCCTGCAGGACTGCCGTTTGCGCACAATGTGACAATGTTACGGAGAGAGCTGTGTTAGAGGGCGGCCCGAGCGGATCCGCTGGACGGGCCAGTTTTGCTGCAAAGTCACTGCGTGACGCCTCTTCAGCCGAGAATGAGAGGCGGAAAACCTGCAGAGACGGGGCTGCAGCTCGCTGCACTTGTCTGAATGTCAATCAGTTTTTCCGGAACCAGACAGCCGACTGTTTCCCGTCAAACACCGCTGGCAAATTGGCTATTGTTGCCGCAAAGGGAAGGTAATTCAGTGTCCTGGTGAGCAGCCAGAGATTTTGGCCAATGAAGACAAAGAGATCATCCAGGTTATGAAGCTCGTTAGTGACTTCCTTTTGCTTCCCACATTTTCACATCTCACAAGCTACAATCCACTTAAGCCCAGCTTGTAGTTTCTCTGAGAGTTCACCTTGATGTACCTAATCAATAGATTCCCCTAAAGCAGCAACAACAGGCTTGGCAATTTGCCCCCTTTTAAGGGGAGCAGGGGAATTGGGTTCATTTATTTAATAGTGCCTTCGCTGCTGGTTGTCCTACTTAAAGTGTTCTAGAAAAAAAAGAAAAGAAAAAAAAAAAGAAATGTATATTGTCTTTTGCCTCTCCGCTTCTTCTCTTTTCCTTTCATCTTTCTGGTGTTGTTCTAGCCAATCCCAGAGCACACCATCTTTTTCCAACTCATTTGTTCAGGCTGGTCTCTCTTCGGCAGACGAGGCGTCTGGTGCATGTTTGACTTTCACTCACCTCTCTAATTCCACTCGGTTCTTTTCTCAAGTGCCGATGGGGATGTTTACTCGCCTTCCGAGGATGCAACCAGAAGCTAGAGGGCCAAAGGACACAAGTCACTCAGGACACTCTCTGCTAATGAAGAGAAATTAGTGAAGGAAGAACAACCAACCATGGCAATCCCGTCCTATTAGCCGCTGGACACAAATGACTTCTTTATTCAAACATCTAATAAAAGGGTAGTACATGAGGAAAGATACTGTTTATAACATTCAATCTGATGAAATGTAATCATTCAAAACATGTCAACTAACGGATACAAATGTTGCCCAAATCCTAGTTACGTTTAACCTGCCAGAATCTGCTGTCCTGAATTGTTTCGAGGGAAATCTTTCCACAAATCTTGCGATGCCAAAGAGCCTTTCATATTCTACCTGGTGAGGCTGGTAGAGGACTAATCAGCTTCAAAACGAGCATGTTTACCACTAGGAATGGTTTCAGTAAGTCCTGAAACTGAACAGACCAAGTATCCACCCAGTTGCTTGGCGCCATCTTGTCCTTGATCTGACTGTAGAGCAGAGAAGAAGTGACTTCATCATCACTGGACAAATTGGATCAGTTGGGCTCTGGCTGGAGGGTAAGTTCTTCCATGTGTTGTCTGATGTAGTCAATTCCTACAATATTGGAAAAAAAAAAATCAAATTTAAGTTTTAATTAAAGGTTTCATATTTTCATGCATCTCTAATTGCCAATATGACGTAGCAGGGGTCTTGGCATCCGGGGTCAGTGTCCTGCAACTTTTAGACGTGTCCTTGGTCCAAATCACCAGAATCAAATAATGGCATAATTAGGAAGACATTAGAGAACTTGACTGAGTGATGGATCAGGGAGGGACGCGTCCAGAAGTTCCAGATTGTGGACTTTATGTGGCTCTTCGGAAGATGCAGCTCAAAACAGGTAAAAGATTAAAGTAGCTGTTCAAGGACTTTTATTAATAGTTGAAGTTTTTCAGTAACATCTGAGAGTAAGAAGGTGTTATGTATTATTATTATTATTATTATTATTATTATTATTATTATTATTATTATTATTATTATTATTATTATTATACCTGGCATGGAATCCCCCCCTTAATACATTCAAAGCAAATCGTAACAAAAAATGCTTTTTATGACATGAATTCTCAACACTAACTTGCCATTATGTGGTCAAATGACTAACCAAAAGTATTTCCTACATTGGTTTGGAAGAGGAAGTATAAATCATGCCAGAAACCACAATTGACCATTTCACCATCATTAATATTTATTAGGTTTGATGTCGATTTAAATGGTTGAAGGCACTGGACAATCAAACTGGCTTTAACCTGCAATCAGAATCCTCAAGGGATCCTCAAATGTTTTGGTGCCCCCAATAATGCCTGTTTTCTTTCAATTCTTTTTATGTCTGGCTATATTGACCAAAACTCAAAAATGACTTGGAAAATACATAAAAATCATTTTTAATTGGATTAATTGATGTCTGAAATTAAGTATTTCAATAGTTGTACTCAGTAGTTCTGACTTTTCTTATGGATAAATTATTCGGTGTTTTCCTTTGTCTCTTTTAGCTGCTTGCATGCATGTACACACACACATGGTGCACACACACCAGCGTATGCACACATAAGGTTAAGGAAATAACTTAATAGGGCAACGGAAGAAGCCTAGAAAAGGTTGTCCTGTTGTCCAAGCTCATTTTTCCTAAGGAAGCAAGACGGACCAGCGCTGGAACAGTAAACTATTTCTCTGTTGCTCCAAAACAACGTTTCCACTTATATGGCTTTGATAAATTTGACTGATGATATTAACTTGGTTTTTCTGGTTATTTGAAATGATATTATATTTTATTATCTTAGACTATTGTAATGCTAAAGTTGTGCTCTCAAACAAGGGATTTTACAGACACCGCCCACACACATAATTTAAAATAAAAAACATGAAAGCATACGCGGTTGTGTTGACATAGCCCAGGTTGATACTTTTTTCAAGAATTTGAAGAAATTACATTTTGTGCATAATTGAATCAACTTCTATATTTTATCCAGCTGAATATGTTCTGTTCCTCACTGAAAGAATAACAGATATTTGCAGCCACATCATATTTCCTTTGTCATATATCACTATATTGTAATCTAATGTAGGCTTATCCATGGTACTTTCATGGAAATATAGAAAACAATTTCACTTCAACCGCTTGTCAGATGGAGGTACAAAAATGACTTTATAATGTGCTCTGGAATCATGTAAATAAGGCTAACTTTAGTTCTCAGTGATATAATTTGTTCTATTTTTTTTAAGTAATCCTTTGATGGGAAGGAAAATCAGCCAACTTTTCCCCTCTGAGGTGTTTTATCACTCAGTTAAAAAGATCTCTTTTCTCTTCGCCTTTATTCATCTGACCTCATTATTAAACACTTGAATCTTAAGGGACGATTGCCTGAAGCGAGATGAAGAACTGCTTTAAAGTACGAACCTGTGCTAATCCAAAAGGAATTAACGATGAAGGGCAAAACATGGCAACAACACAGAAAAAAAAAATGAACAAAAGAAACTCTCGCATTGCTAAATTGCCCACATCCACCAGAGTCCAGGACTCCCCCAGCCCCAAGCTTGGAAAAGTGTACAATTATTCCCCCCTAATATATTATAAAAGGAAACTTTGTATTTAAATAACATAAATATAAAATAGCACAAAAAAAAGAAAAAAAAAAAAGAAAAAAGAATGAAATAAATCCAGCCCCCTCCCCCACCCAGTGAGTATCACTATCTATTTCGGCTGAGTTGTTGAGGAAAGCTGAGTGTTAGCATCACAACTTCCAATTTCCCAGTTCTGCCATCGAGGATTTTATTGACTCATAATGTCTGGGTTTTTGTCATTTTTCGGAGGAACAATAAGCTTCCTTAACTCTTCTAGGATGAACGTGTAATTACCCTTTGTACATTTCATATAATATCTTCGTATACAAACATGAGCAGTTTCAGCACTGAAACATCTGTTACACTTCACATTTTCTGATGAGTTTTCTACTTTGGTCATAATGAAATAAGATATTTTTCAGAGGAATATGACTTATACACTCTTAAGAATGTGATCTACTATAAAAGCTCTGCCACATGGACTAATTTTATTCAAACTGTGATCATTACATCTATGAAAAACGTTCTACTGATTAAATTATGTATTGATCAAACTATGAGTCTAAATCTAACCTAAATTGAGGCCTACTCAAAACATTCATGATAATATTTCAACATGCACTGAAGTTGAAAGTGCATGTTGAAAGTATATCTTAAAAGCGTATCTGTGAGCCTCCCTCTTTATTATTAAATTGAATACAATTTCAGATTTTTGTGCAACCCCCATATACGTGTGTAATATTATTGTTAGTATTATTTAATATTTAGTTTCTATTGGATTTTGTCTTGTGATTTAATGCACCAGCACATCAGTTTCTATTTTAATTTTGGGTCTTCTTTGGCTACCAGAAACCGCCAGTAGGCGGCCTGTGAGTTACAATCCGGTTTAGGCAGCAGAGAAAATGAGAGTAGAAGAAGAAACCGTAGCGAGCTACATTTGTCCCGGCAACCGGAAGCTGAATCTGAAAGGGCTGCGGCACTTCTTGTTTTTGTGACAGTAATTCAAGTACTCTGAAAAATGGCTCTCCTCCTCCGGTCCTTTTCACCGTCTTTAGTTAATTTGCCAGCCTTTTCTTTCGCTGATACGGAGGAAATCTCAGCGGCGAATTCTCCCACCAACAAAAGTGTGAAGGGATACAAGTTCTTCCACGAAGAATCTATCCACAGCTATCAAGGTAAGACGTACCTTAGCGAGCTAACCGCTAGCTATAATATATGTACAACACAAACATTGTAATGAAGCTTAACTTAGTTTGCTAAATTACGTGGAATATTGGAGACAGACATAGTTTGAACTTTTCAATTATATTTTGACATTCTGAAATGTATTTGCCAGTGCAGTTTGTGAAAAACAGCATGCTAGAACTTAGTTATGATCTGTCAAGATCAATACATGTGAGTCGGAGCATGTATGTATACAGTCATACCTACATGCTCACACAATACATAACCACAAAATACATGACTACCACATAATTTCATTATTATGTGATCATAATAATAATAAATTATTATCCTAATAGTTATTTGTGACTGAAATCATCTTACATGGCAAATGTATACAATGTACTATCTTAATTTGACGTTTACCTGGGGGTGGATGTGCCATATAATCATGGTCTGCAATAGCATCTTTAGCCTGGCTAGCTTTCCGAGAGGACAAACTGCCGTTTCTTAGCCCTCTCGAAATCAGACTCTCTCCTTGCTGGTGCAGTGAAGTTATTCCAGGCAAAAAGGGAAGGAACAGCCCCACTTCTAAGGCAGCTGGTGGTGGATCCGCTAACAAAGTCCTCCGGTGTGAAGTGGCAGCTCCATACAAAAGTGCTCTCCATCTTTATGCAAAAGTCCGGACCTTCATCTCTTCGGATCGCTTGGATCCACTGCCTCAGTTGCTCCAGATCCGCTTGGAACGCATGATAGGACAGATATGGCTGTTTTCTTGCCCCACATGAACAACCAGGGACTGAACAAAAACAACTGCGCTGAGACTGAGCCATTTTTCTAGCCTTTTAATGCTAACGCGATAGCCACCGGAAGTTGTCCAACCCCACATCCGCTTTAGAACCTGGAAGCGTGAAAAAGGTGAGGTTAAAGAAAGCATGTTACATGATCAATTCTGATGAATTTCTGTAAGGGTTTACAGAGAAGATAAGTGACCTCATGCTTGTAGTTAAATTCATTTCTGTGGTTTTCTCCGGTGACTGTTGTGATGTATTTTTGCAACCTGAAATGAAGCTAATGCTAAATGGCGTCACAGGCTTTACTGTTACTGCTCGTATGTTCCGACCAGGAAGAAAAACGACAAACATAAAACCAATCAGAGAAATGTGTAACATTGGAATATTAGAATGATTTTTTTACTGGATGGCGTCTTTGTAAGCTTGACATTAGTTAAATAAACTATTTTTTGCGATAAATGGGATTTATTGCTCTTGCATATTTTTGGACTTTAATAGTTTTGCAGTTTGATTTTTTTTAGAACCATGTTGGACTTGGAACATTGTCCAGCTGCACAGCACCACAGGCCTGGACTGGATGTGCTGAACTACAGGTTTCAACCTGGATCCGCTGCCTGATTTGCCATTGAATTTGACAAAGACTGGACCTTACCAAGCTCCGCCCACAACCGATCTAGAAAACACCAGCTCTGCCTCTCAGGGAAATTAAAGGCAGGGATACAGTATATATGTATATATACAATGCATGCCAAATATACAGTATATACACTTTATTTTCAAAAGAACACTTAACACTGGAAAAAAAAAAAAATAAAATGGATTCTCAGTCTCTATCAACAAAAAATGTACTTGGATAAAAACTCAACAATATAAAGCCAAAGTGGAAATAAATACTGCGTTCAACCAAAATTGTGCAGATTATGAAGTCTGTATACTATATTGCCTGGTAAACCCGGTAACTTTTCAGCTGTTCTTCGTTAATGTGACATAAATAGGTTATCATGATTTTCATTCACTAGCCATTGCATTGCAGTAAAGCATTGATTAATGCCTGGTTTTAAAATTTGTTAACTGGACTTGTACCCATTATTCACACCATTCAACAGTCATTATATTGCTTGGTTCCTAGAGATGAGCAGGTGTCACCACAAGGGGGGATCTATTCTCTTTTTCCTTTGAACTATTGTGCAGAGTGAGAACTCTTGTAGAGGAGATGATCGGTGATGATGAGGTGCAGAGCGGTAAACTGTCATTACTTTTCCCATGTATGAGACTATAGCCTTAGTGCCGTGGAGATCTGGCTTTAAATGGACAAAGCGAAATAAAGTGAAAGTGTGGAAAACTTCAACAGTGTGTCCTGCTGTTTTGGGTTAGAGTGGCTAACGGCCATTGCTAACTCCTTCTCCAACCTCTCTCCGCACCGTCACAACCACACGATCGAACC
The DNA here is from genome assembly GCA_922788865.1 of Poeciliopsis turneri. Lineage (NCBI taxonomy): Eukaryota > Metazoa > Chordata > Actinopteri > Cyprinodontiformes > Poeciliidae > Poeciliopsis > Poeciliopsis turneri. The sequence continues at coordinate 1,898,547 of CAKLNU010001118.1, read as the reverse complement.
GTTATACCGAGAATTTCTGTCGGCTAATGTGTGGGCTCTCAGGTTTTGAAAATGGGCCGACAGGTTTAAGATTGTTAGTGTGCCCAGGGCGTTAAGAAAATGAAGAAGGGAGGGTCAGTGGAGAGCACTGGCGTTTAGACTTTTTCATTCAGAGTCATCAAGAGAAAGAGAAAAAGGCCGGAAGAAACGATATAGCCGATAATTGAAATGAGGTCGATGGCTTTAATTTATTGAGCGATTTATTGTTTATCGCAAGAGACCTATTGGCGTGTCCAACTTAGCTTGCTGCCATTTTGACTAATAAAAACACAAACTATCACTCTCCCTCTGTGGAAGCACTAAAACATTTATTACGGCGAAGGCATTGGGTTGGTTCCCAAAATGTCTTTTTGCTTTGGGCAGCAAATGAGTCAAACCATTTGTAGCTGAACTATTAATGGCTTCCCAAGAACAAATGAGAACCTGTCACAAATTCCACATGAAAAACCGTTCAGTGGCTCTCATAATGTGACAGAGGCAGGGATGCTCCGCCCTGTCATATTCTGATTAGTTCAGTTCATTTTATTCATTTAGTTGCTTATGTTGGTCCCCGGTTTGAATCCTGCTGTAGGTGGAGGGCTTAAAAGGACGACGATATGAGCTGTCTTAAATTTAATTATCAGAAAAGCTCTGATTGATCGATTTCCAAACTAACTGATTTACTTTTCTCTTGGTTTAATACATTGAGATTCAAACCATTTCAAATTGTACAATCAGAGTGGAGTCTGGATTTCACCTCACTGCTTTGCTGGAATGTATTTATTGAACCACTTGGTGGGAGCCGGCATTTGTCAAAGTGCTAATTGCTAATAACAGCCATAAACGCTGCTAGTCCAGGCAGTTCCAGCTCGGAATAAGAACACAATGCCACACACCATTATCTGTTCTCTCAATCCCTCCGTCATCAGCCCGCCAACACGCTCTGAAAGGAAATAAGTAAAAATGGAGGCAGGAAGGTGACAGAAGGCATAATGTGCATGAAGACGGTGTGGGGGTAAAGCAAAAACCAGTCACAAATTCTCTTTAACCTGTAAGGTTATTTACGGTGCCGTATCCCAGAATGAAAAGACCTATGGCAGGACTACTTGTGTCCGTGTGTCTGTGTAAGCTGTGTCTTTGTGCACTCTAGGAATTTCTGATCTACATTTACACGCACACCTTTGCTGTCTAAGCAAATGTTTTTTCTTTCCTTTTCTTTGTGCATAATGACCAGTAATGAACAAAATGGGAGTGAGGTTTGCCTCTAAAATGAGATTCTCATGAACCGTAGTTCATGATGGAGACTGCATTCACACAGCAGGTCCTGATGCTCGATTCCAACATTTTATTTTATTTTTGTTGCGTGTTTGTGTGTACTACTAATTAAATGCAAACACAATCAAACTTCTCTGTGAATGCTTTACGACCCCAAAGCTTAGAAGAATATTGCTGACGTCACACAGCAGCTGTTTCCATTTTCACAGGGTGAGGAACTTGAGCCTTTCTCTTCCACCCCATGTGGAAGTAGAACAAACCTCCGACAAACAGTATAAAAATCACACCTGTTGACAGCAGCTCTCTCTCAAATTAACAACAAGCACTTAGCTGAGCTATTAAATATTATCTTAAGATTTGTTAAGGTAACCTTTAAAAACTTCAGCTATTTTAAAACCACGCACCATTGATTTTTACAAGACCTCCACTCAAAAATAACCCAATTAACTTGATTGTCCATAACTCATCTTAGAATTATTAATGCATCTTTATTCAGCAAGCTTTTTAGCACAGTTAAGCAACTTCATAGAATCGATAATGAATGATTTCAAATCCAAAATAAATTTGAAATCACATGATTTCAAATTCTATCTCTGATAGATGATATACTAAATCATCTATCAGAGAAGAGCAGAGCCAGGGGGCGGGGCTAATGGCTGGACCATTTCTACCCAAAATAATAAAGCTCATGAAAACATCATTTTATAAAATACTAATGCCCGCAACAGCGCGGCTTACAAGCTTTGGCACCATGGAGAGCGAGTGTTTTTTAATGACTTTTAACTGGGAGAGTGAGAACACAGAGCTTGCAACGGTGACGGGAAGAGTCAAAGATAAAAGGAGGATGGTGCAAACCTCACTGAATGTAGAAGTTATCTACCATTTTTATAGAGAAACCGGAACACCCGGAGAAAACTTTTATTGAAAACAAGATTAGTTGATTACAGACAATGTAATTTGCCCTGTTAGTAAAATCTTTCTTTCTTTCTTTTTTGGTAGAAAGAAAGAAAGACCCGGAGCACCTGGAGAAAACTTTTGTGTACTAACAGAGCAAATTACAGACGCTGCAATTTGCTCTGTTACGAAAATCTATCTATCAATCGACCGATCGATAGATATCTCTATCATTTTTGTAGATAAACCGGAGCACCCGGCGAAAACTTAGATTTAAAGTAGGATTATTTAATTTTCCTAATAAAGAAAATTACAAACAATACCTACCCACACATCTGTTTGTCTGTCTGTCTGTTTGTCATTTTTGTAGAGAAACCGGAGCACCCGGCGAAAACTTTTACTGAAAACAAGATGAGTTGATTTTACTAACAGAGCAAATTACAGACATTGTAATTTGCTTTGTTAATAAAACACAGTCATTCATTTGGGAATGGATGGGAGTTTAAAACCTTGACAATTCTTTGGGTAGAACACAGGGTTGGAGTTCAGTAGGGGAAGTTTGATTTGGGTGGGATAGTTAAGTTTCAGACAACAAACTGGAGGTTTGACATCAGAAGACGACTTTCTTCCCACACTGGACTTGGAGCGACGTCTCACTGGTCCTGCTGCTGGCAGAGTCTCATTAACTTTGCGAAAAACAGGCTGTTTGTTTTTGTCAAGGTGGATTTTTGTAATAGTTATGTCACACACTCTGTCCTCTTCAATTAAGGAAAGCATCTCTTTCCTTTCACTCTCTTGATGTTCTTTTTTCTGCTGCTGTTTTTGTTTTATTTGGGAATCCCACGAATTTGTCAATAACTTGGTAGCTGCAGCTTTTTTCTCTTTCGCCAGTTTCTGACATTTTTGCTCTGCAGCTTCCCGATGTTTCCTTTCTTTTAATATCTTGTCCTCCATAAAGTCCCTCTTGATCGATTCTTCTTTCTTTATGACAGACAGTTGTTCAAAAACTATTTTTTTTACGTGCTTCCCGATTTCTGTCCACATCTGAAACATTGTCGTCAGTCTCTTTGTCTTGAAAGTCAGATTCATGACTATTATCTTGTCCTTGCTCAGTAGCAATGAGATCCATCGTGTCGCAGTTGTCCTTACCTTTTTTCATCTCGTCTTTCTGTCTCCTGGCTACAATTTCCTCAGCTCGGTATCCAGGAAGCACCCCTCTTCTTTCAGTCCTGTCCATTTCTCTGTGCTTTTTCAGTTTGGTTTGATATTGTGCAGCTAGTTGATCGTCAAAAAGCTTTTGAGTTTTGGTTTTCTCCGGTTGAGGTCCGTAACTAATGATTTTAGCAATCTTCTTGGCCAAACTGTCACAAATTTGTTGTTTTAGAGCAGACTCGCAGGCAGCTTCTTTGTTCAATATGTTGTGTAAATTGTCCTTCTTTGTCTTGTCTGATTTTGAGTCCGTGTCATCTGATCTAAAGAATTTCTGGTCTTCCTCTTTCTTCTGTTTTGTCTTCTCAGTTTCTTCAATTTGTTGTCGTCTATCTGATTCCATTATGGCAGCCATTTGTTGCCTTTCAATTTGAGCCCTTTCCTTCTTCTTCTCTTGTTTATAAAGAATTTGGGCGTCCAATGTCTCAGTCAGTGACTTTCTCAAATTTACTTTCTTTTCTTTTTCCTTTTCGTCTCGTACTTTTTGTGCCAACTTCTGCCTGGCCAATTCTTTGGAAATCTTTTCCTCCTCTAAAGCGACTTTGGCAACTTCCTTTCTCTTTATCTCCTTCAGGTTTTCATAGGCTATTTTCTTACATTTCTCTTGAAATTGCGCCGTTTTCTTCTTAATATCTGTACTGTCTTCTCTGGGCAGCAGAGAATTGACAGTGTCTAAAAATCCATCACGTTTTTTAACGTGTACAGGAGTCACGATATCCTCATTTCTCTTCATTTTCTCACTTGTCATTAATGAGATAACTCTCCGAGGTAGTTGTTGATGACTAATGTGTGAATTCATTGTGTGTTTCTGTCTGACTGTTAAGAAAGGGCAGTAGAACGAACATCTGAGTCTAGACCACAAGCAACAACATATTTAAGGGGCTTCAGAGATGATGTCATAGAACCTATGACACAAAGGATGGGATCCTTGTGACATCATCAGTTAGTGTAACGTTAGTTGCTGTTGCTATGGTAACCAGGAAAAGCTCTGAAGTGCTTCACACTTTCTAGTAAAGGAGATGTTTCAAACCATCAAAACATTTTCAAATAAATTCATTCGTATTAAGACAAATGTAACTTTTTCCAACAATTTAAACTGGCTTCAGCCAATGTTGCTGTAATTGATAGAGGCTTAACATTGTGCAAAACGCAATCAAAAGACGTTTTTGATGAGGAAAAGTGTCGAATGAACTCAGGTTAAACTGTGGCCGTTTCTCATTTGGACATTCATTTATCCAGACTGCAGCCATGCAGTCATTTAATCAGCCTGTGGGGTTTTCCCTGACTGAACTCAGCCTGTTGAATGTGACGGGCAGCCAATCAAAAAACGCGGAGACGTAAGCACGGAGAGGAATCCCAAAGAGTTGACATGGCAACTGAGAGTCCAATGAACTAGACCTTTTCCCTTCGCAAAGAAACTTTTTGACTCATTTTTCTGGTTGAGGCTCAATGTTGGCTTGCAACGGTAACGGGAAGAGTCAAAGATAAAAGGAGGGTGGTGCAAACCTCACTGAATGTAGAAGTTACTGCTGAGTGTCTAACAATCATCTGCAACTGATTTTTGCTTTGCTATCTGGTCCCTGAAAGAGGTTCTAAAACAAAGCAGCTGGGCAGGAAGCTGGGGCGATGTCCTGACTGTTGTGCTCTCTGCGCCGCAGGGCAGCTTGGTGCAATTCCTCATCTCCTGCTTGCAGTAGTGTGTTGAGTTGAACTGGCTCAAAATTATTTACACTTCTGTTAAAGCTGGTGAATCTATGGGACAGTTGCTGGATGTCAATATCAAGACAGTAGGGATGCACCGATCAGGTTTTTTGCTGCTGATTCCGATACGATCATCCATGAGACCGATCTTTGCCGATCACTACTGATCACCAGGAATGGCTATTAATTAATAGTTTGATAGAAAAATGATGGAAAAGTTATCTGGCAATAAATCAACCTAATTTAGACATAATAGACATATTTTAATACATATCTTAACATTTTTTTATTTTTTTTTTTAGAAAAATGTTCAGTGTCAGAGGTCACTCTGGTGGAGGCCGAGCGGCGCCTCAGGTGGAAAGAGCCCATATACTTGAAAATATGGTACAAACATTGTCCGTTACAATGGATGAGAAATGTTTAGATACTTAAATAGCAGATTTTTATATGAAAAATGTCCGAGAATATTGCCTACTGGCATAAGCTAAAGCTAATGTTAGCCACAAAGTTAAAAGAAAGTAAAACTCACGTTCGTATCTGTGACTGTATAACGAAGCGAACATCTTAAAACCTCTCTCCGGCTTACTTGTTATGTTACCTTGTTACCTTGGAAAAGCCCTGCAAAAACCCAGTATAAAGTACCATTTTCAATAGATCGGAAACAATTGAGCCGTCTTTCCCCGAACGCGGAAGCCAAGGAGCAAAGAGCCCATAGGAGTAGAAGAAACCGTAGCTAGCTGCCGAGCTATTACATGCTGAGGTTAAAGAAAGAATGTTACATGATCATTTCTGATGAATTTCTGTAACAGTTTACAGAAGAGAAGTGACCTCGTCCTTGCAGTTAAATCCATTTCTGTGGTTTTCTCCGGTGAGTTTTGTGATGTATTTTTGCATCCTGAAATGAAGCTAATGCTAAATGGCGTCACAGGCTTTACTGTTACTGCTTGTATGATCCGACAAGGAAGAAAAAAGAGAGAAACATAAAACCAATCGGAGAAATGTGTAACATTGGAATTTTAGAATGATTTTTACTGGATTGCGTCTTTGCAAGCTTGACATTAGTTAAATTTTAGTTTTTGCGATAAATGGGATTTATTGCTCCTGCATATTTTTGAACTTTAATAGTTAATAGTTGTGCAGGTTGTTTTTTTTAGAACCACGTTGCATTTGGAACATTGTCCAACAAATATTTACCTAAGGTGTGATCTATTTCATAACATTCACCTTATTTTTTCAATGTTTAAAGATGGTCTTTCATATGGTTTGTTTGTTTACATTAAATGTTGACTGCAGAATGTCTGATTATATAATTATTTACTTTGGTCATATAAAATGTTCATTTAAAAACATAATCTTTCATTACCTGAAATATTTTAGATATCAAAATTTTACTTAAAATGTGATTCATTTCATCACCTCTGAAACTTGAGTTGCATAAAAACTCAAGTTGCAAGTTTACATGCAACTTCAAGTGCTTGAATCAAACGTTTCATGAATGTTTACCGCACTAAATTATGACATGAGAGAAAACAGACACTTCCAACTGAACACATATTTCAACACAGATGGTTTATGTTCCTCTTCAGAGTGTGCAGCCTTGCTGAGCTCCTCTCCTGCGGTTTCCTCCTCAGCCTCTCCAACTCGCTCCTCTTCTATAGCCTCCGCTACTGTGTTTTCATAATTTACCTCTTCTGGGCTAAACAATGAAAACACAGTCTCTGTAACTTGCTCCTCCACTTGTTGATCTACCATGGTCTTGCTGTTTCGCCTCTTTAATTGACGCATGTCGGTCTGATGTGGCGTTTACCTCGCAGTGACCCATATTCAACGCTGGAACCCAGTCTGGATTGAGCTCATGTAACGTTCCCCGTTTGTTTGCTTGTCACCGAGCATGACAAAGAATGACAATTCTTCACAACGTGACTGCCTGTGAGTGGTCCCTCAGCTCCACCAGCACTACACAGAATTCTTATATATATAGATATATATAGGGGTTGGACAATGAAACTGAAACACCTGGTTTTAGACCACAATAACTTATTAGTGTGGTGTAGGGCCTCCTTTTGTGACCAATACAATGTCAATTCATCTTGGACAAGTATGGGGCCAAGGGAATGCCATGATATGACAGCCCAAACCATCACTGATCCACCCCCATGCTTCACTCTGGGCATGCAACAGTCTGGGTGGTACGCATCTTTCGGGCTTCACCACACCGTAACTCTCCCGGATGTGGGGAAAACAGTAAAGGTGGACTCATCAGAGAACAAGACATGTTTCACATTGTCCACAGCCCAAGATTTTCGCTCCTTGCACCATTGAAACCGACGTTTGGGATTGGCACGAGTGACCAAAGGTTTGGCTATAGCAGCCCGGCCGTGTATATTGACCCTGTGGAGCTCCCGATGGACAGTTTTGGTGGAAACAGGAGAGTCGAGGTGCATTTAATTCTGCGGTGATTTGGGCAGCCGTGGTTTTGTTTTTTGGATACAATCCGGGTTAGCACCCGAACATCCCTTTCAGACAGCTTCCTCTTGCATCCACAGTTAATCCTGTTGGATGTGGTTCGTCCTTCTTGGTGGTATGTTGACATTACCCTGGATACCGTGGCTCTTGATACATCACAAAGACTTGCTGTCTTGGTCACAGATGCGCCAGCAAGACGTGCACCAACAATTTGTCCGCTTTTGTCACCCATAATGTTGTGTGCATTGCAATATTTTGAGCAAAACTGTGCTCTTACCCTGCTAATTGGACCTTCACACTCTGCTCTTACTGGTGCAATGTGCAATTAATGAAGATTGGCCACCAGGCTAGTCCAATTCAGCCATGAAACCTCCCACACTAAAATGAGAGGTGTTTCAGTTTCATTGTCCAACCCCTGTATATATATAATATATGTATGTATATATATGTGTGTGTGATCGTATAGTTTAAACAGAACCGTTAATTTCTCAAAATCAAACATTCTCATTCCAAAAATAACGTTCAAACAATAACAAACAGTAAAATAACAGATAACTGCCATTGCAGTTAACAGTTGTAACATTCACAAAGGGCCCCCCCCCCCTGCAGAGCCGCTTCCAACTGTACCGGCAGCCCCGCTCCCGCAGCTGGAACCGGAGCGCAGTGCCACGCAGGAGAGGAAACCAGCGGCAACCTCAGCGGTTGGAGCCCCAGAGGCACAACAACGGGTCCAGCCGCAACCAGCATCAGCAATCTGAGGACCCGCTTTTCGCAGTAAAGTTCAGAGCCCTTCAAAGACTGCTGAAAGCGACGCACCACCTGGGGAACGTATCGCAGGATGACCATAATCCGCCTGCAATCCAGCAGATTGCGGATAACCTGGCGTCTACAATCAAGCCAGCCTCTCCCAGCCCCAAGATGCTGGACCTGATAGATGGCAATGCCCGGGCCCGGGCCTGGAACACCATCCTCTTCCTTCGCCAGCACTATGAGGAGGTGCGTGCGGCTGACAAGCAACTCCTCCTGGACCTCGGCAGGGACCTCCTGGCTCCACTTGAAGTGGCATATATACACATTCACAAATTTATAATTAGAACCCACCTAGCATGACAAAGAATGACAATTCTTCACAACGTGACTGCCTGTAAGCGGTCCCTCGACTCCACCAGCACTCCGCAGAATTCTTTATATATAAAAATTCCCTTCTCACCCACCGCGGGTGGTTCTTATCCTCTGAGCTCGGGTCCTCTACCAGAGGCCTGGGAGCTTGAGGGTCCTGCGCAGTATCTTAGCTGTGCCAAGGACTGCACATTTCTGAACTGAGATGTCTGATGTTGTTCCTGGGATCTGTTGTAGCCACTGCTCCAGTTTGGGGGTGACTGCCCCGAGGGCCCAGATGACCACAGGCACCACTGTGGTCTTCACCTTCCAGGCCCTCTCCAGTTCCTCCCTGAGGCCCTGGTATTTCTCCAGTTTCTCGTGCTCCTTTTTCCTGATGTTGCAATCACTTGACATTGCTACATCTACCACAACGGCTTTCCTCAGTTGTTTATCCACTACGACAATGTCTGGTTGGTTCGCCATTACCGTTCTGTCTGTCTGGATCTGGAAGTCCCACAGGATCTTAGCTCTGGTCCTGTGGTATCTATCTATCTATCTATCTATCTATCTATCTATCTATCTATCTATCTATCTATCTATCTATCTATCTATCTATCTGTCTATCTGTCTGTCTGTCTGTCTGTCTGTCTGTCTGTCTGTCAAACATTCTCATTCCAAAAATAACGTTCAAACCATAACAAACAGTAAAATAACAGTTAACTGCCATTGCAGTTAACAGTGACGCATAAAAAATATTAACCCGACCTAAACAAGGTTGACCCACTTAAATGAACTCACATAAACTGAAGATGAGTAAACCGGACAAAATCATAGCAAAACATTATGACACAACACCAACAAAGCGGTTTTAGACACTCACCTGAATGGACATGTCTGGAGCAAACTTTTAGGTATCTTGGGATGTTGGAGAACGTAATATCAGGAAGTCTCACCGCTGATAACCCGGCCATTTGTCTCTTTTTTTTCGTTAGTTCCAATAGCTTAGCCTCCTCACGTTATTTACAGGCTGGAAACAGTGAAACAAAAGTCTGTTTTCCATCTTTTTACTGTTGTGGTCGTGTGATTGGACATTACACCCAATAACGCAGCAAGTTTGTACCATCGCTGAATTATTTTAAGTAATTTACATTCAAAAAATCATAATATCTGTGAGACAGTCATTTTCTCGGTTATGTTTATGGCCATACGAAATGGCGCTCATATGCCTCGGCCTAGAGCAGTGACGTCACGTTGCAAAGCTCTATTCTTAAATTGTGCCGAGTGAACCAGACCTAAAACTCACAAGCTCTACTCCTCTCATCTCGTCTCGACCACTGCCCTAACGCTCTCTATCCTGGTCGCTATAGTAACGTTTACATAACCCTTCAAATGAAGATATGGATGCGCCACAAAAACAAACATGATACTTTTTGTGAAAATTTTAACTGTCAATAACGACTAATTGGGAGCCTTGAGCTTGTTTCTATGCAACAAAACGGACCTTCTGGGAGAGATGAGAGACAATGACACTGAAGTGTTGCTTATGCACAGGGAGCTACTTCATCTCTATATGGAGAAGCAATTTGAAGCTTCATTCCCTCATTAACATCCTGTCATCATATCATGTGGAGCATCTTGGATTGTGGGATTTACCTACCTGGATAGGTAAATCTGTCTCTTCTCTGCGCCTTTTCTCTTCACAAAGAAACTTTCCAAAAATATCTGATCTGTTTCTGACTCATTTTGCTGCTTGTGGCTCAATGTTGGCGCACAAGACGTAACCAAGAGAATCCGGTTAAAGGACTTTCAAAATATAAGATCCTCCAGACTCAAATAATACATGAAACGGAACCATTTAATTATTTCTTGCGTGGCCCGGAACCAATTGGTCCACGAAGCCGTACCGGTCCGCAGCCTGGCGGTTAGGGACCACTGATATGATGGTGGCACTGCACAATCCACATATGGAGGCCTTCACTCTCAATGCCGCCGTAATAGTGAGACTTTTAATGCAAAGTTGCTCGAAAAGTTGCAGTGAAACTCCATTAAAAGTGCTAGCCTTGCATTAAAGTGACATTATTTTCAAAATCATGTAACTCTTAATTTACTGAATGACACTTCATGATAACAGTCGTAAACGTTCATAAAGACTCCGTCATGTTCATGACAGATGTTATGTCATGTTTATGATATGTCATGTCAGTCTTAAATAAAGTGTTACTGATAGCTCTATCTATAGACCTCCCTAACTTTTGATCGACCTATCAATTTATAGCTAGTTAACCTATGTAGTATCATGTTTGTGGAGACACCGGAGCAACCGGAGAGAACTTCTATAAAACTTAAGTTTACTTAATTTTAAAAATAGAGAAGACGGACAATATTTATCCATCCATCCTGTTTTTAGAGGCACCACAGAGAACTTATGTTCAAAGTAGAATTATTTAAGTAATAGACAAAATTACAGACAATATCTGTTTTTCTGTCATTTGTGTTTTTAGAGAAACCGGAGCACCCAGAGAAAACTTTTGTTTAAAACAAGATTAGTTGATTTTATTAACAGATTAATTACAGACACTGTAATTTGCTCTGTTAGTAAAATCTATCAATCTCTCTGTCTATACCATTTTTGTAGGAAAACTGGAGTACCCAGAGAAAACCTTTTGTTACATTTTCTTAAATTTTTTTATGTGCCTCCCAACTTCTGCCCACATCAGGAATGTCACAGTCTTGAAAGTCAGATTCATGATGAATATCTCGTCCTTGCTCAGTAAAACTGAGATGCATCATGTCACGGTTGTCCATGCCTTTTTTAGTCTCATCCTTCTGTCTCCTGGCTCAGTTTTCCTCAGCTGAGTCTCACTGGTCCTGCTGCTGGCAGAGTCTCATTAACTTTGTGAACAACAGGCTGTTTGTTTTTGTCAAGGTGGATTTTTGTAATAGTTACGTCACACACTCTGTCCTCTTCAATTAAGGAAAGCATCTCTTTCCTTTCACTCTCTTGACGTTCTTTTTTCTGCTGCTGTTTTTGTTTTATTTGGGAATCCCACGAATCAGTCAATAACTTGGTAGCTGCAGCTTTTTTGTCTTTCTCCAGTTTCTGACATTTTTCCTCTGCAGCTTCCCGATGTTTCCTTTCTTTTAATATCTTGTCCGCCATAAAATCCCTCTTGATGGATTCTTCTTTCTTTATGACTGAAAGTTGGTCAAATAAATTTTTTTTTTATGTGCTTCCCGACTTCTGCCCATATCAGGAATGTCACAGCCTTGAAAGTCAGTTTCATGATGAATATTTCGTCCTTGCTCAGTAGCAATGAGATCCATCATGTCGCGGTTGTCCTTATCTTTTTTAGTCTCATCCTTCTGTCTCCTGGCTCAGTTTTCCTCAGCTCGGTATCCAGGAAGCACCCCTTTTCTTCAGTCCTGTCCATTTCCCTCTGCTTTTTCAGTTTGGTTTGATATTAGGCAGCCAGTTCATCGTCCAAAGGTTTTTGGGTTCTGGTTTTCTCCAGCTGAGGTCCATAACTAATGAGTCTAGCGATCTTTTTGGCCATGCTGTCACAAAGTTCTTGTTTTAGAGTGGAGTCACAGGCAGCTTCTTTGCTCAATATGTCGTCTAAATTTTCCTTTTCTGATTTTGAGTCCGTGACATCTGATCTAAAGAATTTCTGGTCTTCCTCTTTCTTCTGTTGTCTCTTCTCAGTTTCTTCAATGTGTTGTTGTCTGCCTGATTCTATTATGGCAGCCACTTGTTGCCTTTCAATTTAAGCTCTTTCCTTTTCTTCTTCTATAATAGCCTACTGTTGTTTTGGCACTTGTGCATTGCAAAAACAATGCCATGTTTGGTTTGGTACTGTGTTCATTGTCCTGTTGTTGATGGTTGACAAAATAAAAAAGGTAAGACCTAATCCCATCACATTCCTTGGCCAGCTCAGAAACGCAGTCTTTCTTTTGAGAATGGATGGGAGTTTAAAACTTTCACAATTCTTTTGGTAATACACAGGGTTGGAGTTCAGTGGGGGAAATTCGAGATGGTCGGGATAGCTAAGTTTCTGACGACACACTGAAGGTTTGCTTTCCTTGCTGGTTTTTGCTTCGTCATGTTTGACATCAGAAGACGCCGTACTTCCCACACTGGACTTGGAGCGACGTCTCACTGGTCCTGCTGCTGGCAGAGTCTCATTAACTTTGCGAAAAACAGGCTGTTTGTTTTTGTCAAGGTGGATTTTTGTAATAGTTACGTCACACACTCTGTCCTCTTCAATTAAGGAAAGCATCTCTTTCCTTTCACTCTCTTGATGTTCTTTTTTCTCCTGCTGTTTTTGTTTTATTTGGGAATCCCACGAATCAGTCAATAACTTTGTAGCTGCAGCTTTTTTCTCTTTCTCCAGTTTCTGACATTTTTGCTCTGCAGCTTCTCGATGTTTCCTTTCTTTTAATATCTTGTCCTCCATAAAATTCCTCTTGATGGATTCTTCTTTCTTTATGACTGAAAGTTGGTCAAATACAATTATTTTATGTGCTTCCCGACTTCTGCCCACATCAGGAATGTCACAGCCTTGAAAGTCAGATTCATGATGAATATCTTGTCCTTGCTCAGTAAAACTGAGATGCATCATGTCGCGGTTGTCCTTATCTTTTTTCGTCTCATCCTTCTGTCTCCTGGCTCCCATTTCCTCAACTCGGTATCCAGGAAGCACCCCTTTTCTTTCAGTCCTGTCCATTTCTCTGTGCTTTTTCAGTTTGGTTTGATATTGTGCAGCCAGTTGTTCATCCAGAAGTTTTTGAGTTCTGGTTTTCTCCTGCGGACGTCCATAACTAATGAGTCTAGCCATCTTTTTGGCCATGCTGTCACAAAGTTCTTGTTTTAGAGCAGACTCGCAGGCAGCTTCTTTGCTCAATATGTCGTCTAAATTGTCCTTCTTTTCCTCATCTGACTCATTCTCATCCGATCTAAAGAATTTCTGGTCTTCCTCTTTGTGACAGGGTTCTTTTATGACTTGGGCCACCACACACAAAAAAATGACGGGCCAAGGCCAGAGATTACTTTAGTGCAATTTATTTTCTATCAGTGCACTGAATCAAAGATCATAGATGCAGAATATTTACAAAAATGTCCAAGGCAGGTTAAAATCACAACAGCACAGCAGTACCTTCAAGTCCAAGTGCATCACCTCCACTGTGGCACCTGTAGAGTCTAAGTACAGACTGACTCCCTGTGGAGCAGAGCCCTGCTTTTGAAGCCACAGGCTCCGTCCATAGAAAGTCCAATAAAGCAAAAAAAAAAAAAAAAAACTACGCAATTACTGCTAACTCAAATAAACTCTTAAAATATACAAAATAATAATAAAGAAAAAATAAATAAATATGTAATCAAAATACACTCAAATAGAAAACAGCCAGCACTTTATGATGACAACACCACATTACATAATTCGCTCCCAGTGCGCCACACACCGGAAACAACTCCACTCAAAAAGAAAACCGGGAAAATGTTTGACTGAAAATGACAAATTAGAATGTATGCCAACTGAAACGAGAACGCCACGTGTGCACACACGATGATCCGCCTCCGTTTAAGCTGCAAAAAAAATAAGTTAATGATTGTGCATATGTGCGGGCTTGCTAGTACGGACTCTTTAATCAGATCATGAAGGCTCCTCCGTCACACCACCCCTCTCCTCTCCAAGGTTGGCGAAATTTGGCAACCTAGAAAGAAAGTCTGCCACTTTATCAAGTCTGCCACTCCTATGACAGATGTTAAATTTGTAAGGTTGCAAGGACAAATACCACCTAGTCAGACGATGGTTACTGTCCTTCATAGTGTTGATGCAGGTCAGGGCACGATGGTCTGCCTCCAAATCAAATTCTCTGCCCAGCAGATAATACTTGAGACTTTCCAGAGCCCACTTTATGGCCAGGCCTTCTTTTTCCACCACAGAATACCTCACCTCCCGAGGTAGCAGCTTGCGGCTCAGGTAGAGTATGGGTTGCTCCTCTCCAGGGTCTCCTTGAGCCAGGACACTTCCTAGGCCAACTGTGGATGCATCTACCTGGACTAGGAATTTCCTACTGAAATCAGGACTTCGGAGGACAGGAGATGAACATAGATGCGCTTTCAGAGTGTTAAAAGAAGCTTCACACTCCTTGGTCCACACAACAGGATTCTTCTGATCTTTAGCTGTCAAACTGGTGAGTGGAGAAGCAAGTGTAGCAAAATGAGGCACAAACCTTCGATACCAACCAGCTAGTCCCAGGAATGACCACACTTCCTTCTTGGTTCGAGGACGAGGGCATTTTTGGATTGCTTCAACTTTGTCCATCTGTGGTCGCACCTCTCCTTTCCCGAGCTGGTAACCCAGGCATCTCCTGTTGTGCCCAAACACACTTTGATATGTTAAGTGTCAGTCCTGCTTCTCCAATCTTTTCCAACACTCTTGGTCTGTCTCCACGCACAGCTCGTCCCACAGATCTGCGGTCGGTCACCCGCCATCTGCTCCTGCAGTTCTGCCTGATAAGCGAGGAGGAGAGATGAGGCGTTCAGGGCTTTAACCGATGCTGCCACTGCTTTGTAGCTTTTTTCGTTTAAAGTTGATTAAAAATGAATCGGCCTTGAACAGGAGGGCTGGTCCTGCCGCTGTCATTGTTGATTTCTGTGAGGGATGTGTAACCAGAGTGTAATTTTAATCTTCATTTCCTCCTCTGATTTTCTACTTCTTAGCCTTAGATCTCGTGATGTTTTAATAGAATGATTAGTGATTCTCGCGAGATTATTATTTAGCCAATCGCGGCTGAGTAGTGGGGTCACATGTACCTTCGCAGTTTACTTGCTAGGTATATTAGCTGGAGCGGAAAGGCAGGAAGGTTAGAACCCGTTGGAGGGAGCAGAGCATGCGGGTCAGTTAAAGCGTGGTATCATTTATTTTCTGTAAATATGTACGATGCTCACTTAATGTGCTGAACTATAGGAGCCCATTATTGTGAGCCAGAAGGGGGATGAAAAAGACCCGGTAGTATGACATAAAACTGCGGAACTGGTGAGTGTTTTTGTGTATGACTTAGCGTTGGCTTATAATCGCTGCTGTTGTGTAGCCACTAAAGAAAAATTGATTGTACACTCCTTTTGATAAACAAAACGGGTAATTGAAGTATTTATTGAGCACTGGTTTATATTAGAATTTTACATTTCATGTTAATTGATTATATGGTTTATGTATTGAATGTTTCATGAATGTAATTTATATTGAATTTTAGATTTATTGCAATTGATTAAATATGATTGTTAGAATTATTTATAATACAAAGTGTTATTTATTGAATTGTGTATACACTAAGAATGTTAGATCATATATCGATATTTATATTGAGGAAGTGGTCCTGTTTTGTTATTCAGGCCAGGTGATGGTGAGCTATGAGACCAGGCATAGAGCCAAGGAAAGATTTCACCTGTTGGTGACTGAAGACTGCTTACTTCTCCTGCCCAGCTGGTAGGAGAATCCTACAAAGGACTCTGCTCCTTCTTTGATTGGACTTTTCTTTACCCAGGACGTGAACCAAGCTCTGGAAAATCCCCATACGGGGATGGACTAAGGGGGTGTGAGATGAACTTTAGGAACGATTAATATACTTTTTTTTTTTTGTCGGTCGTTGTTTTTTTTTTACCTTCTTTCTTTTTTCTTTTTTTTTTTTTTATTTCATTGTTTTGTTTTTCTTCCTTGATGGCCATTTGGATATTCCAATGTCGTGATTGTAAATATGTATATATGTTGTTCACCTTGCAAATACAAAACACTCGCAGCTGCAACTCCTAGCCTACCTGCTCCTTCTTTGAGTCGTACCTATTCTTCTGAAAAGGAAAAGAAACCTAGCCTGTTTTCTTGGTTGAAAGCCATTTTATATTGAGTAACAATTCAGTTTGTTTTCAAACATGCTACAGATGCACGTGAAAAGCCAGCTGAGGTTCAACAGGAGGCAGGCGGAAAAAACCGCTGTCCTCCATGCCGGTCCAGTCCAGCGCCGACCCTCCCAGAACGGGGTTTTTGGCGGTGAGCGGATTACTCCACGACCAGGTTGCTTCCTCAAGGAACTCTGGGAAAACCGGCAGCAGCTGTCTGGTGGAAGATTTGGCTTTTGGAAGCCTTTTTCCCTCATACCGAGATGTGGTGGTCTCGGCTGGGGTTTCCGGCCATTCAATGCCCTGCTTCGCAGCTGCTCTTCTGCAGACTTCGTGCAGGTCCGATGCAGTCGGCTTTGGAGGACCGCTGCAGCGGGTTTCACCAGTTTCCGTTGGCTGCAAAGCAAACGGAATGGAGAATGGCTTGCCCTCCTGCTTGTAGTCATCAGACCCGAGACTTAACGGATTCCACCTCGGAGTCAGATTCTGCACCAGCAAAATTACTGAACGCCGGGAGATCGGCTTCGTCTTCCTCCAGGTCAAGAAGTGGTGTGACAGCATCAAGCTGGTCACCCCAACTGGCTTGAGCCAAAGGGAGCTCTCCCTCATCAGTCACAGAAAGAACCGGTGGAGGGTTGGATACCCCCTGCACAGGGTGCGCCTCTGACAAGCTCGCGCTAGCCTGCGTCGACGAGTCTTAGCAGAGAGCCGTGCACAATGTTCGCAGCTCGCTGGTGAAGCTAACTAGTCCTGGGCATGTTGTGGCCCCAGACAAGAAGCGCAGGCAGAATGAGTATCTGCCCCTTTTCATCTTGTACCTTTTGGGCAAACTTCTGCTTGGCCAAGTCTTTAGAAATCTTTTGCTCCTCTAAAGCATCTTTGGCAACTTCCTTTCTCTTTATCTTCTTCAGATTTTCATAGGCCATTTTCTTACATTTCTATTGAAATGTACCCGTTTTCTTCTTTCCTTGTGGTCCATATTCTGGTTTAATATATCTACTAAAGTTCTTCTTCTCTTCACCGTCTTCTGTAAATGTAGGTGTAACACAGTAGAGAAGGGTTTAATATGTTTTAGATAGACGGCCAATCTATCTAAAACAATCTATCTCGGCTATCGGAGCACGATGGGGGTTTAAATGACACACAAACACAGTTGAATGAGTTTCAAGAACAATTGGCTTTAGTAACATAAACCATAAAACTCACAATTGGACAAGGCACACAATTAAGAAAATAAAATTACACACAATAAAATACATCAAATAAAAACAACAATACTTGGCCAAGTGCTAAACCTCAGTTTTAAATCTATTGGGTGCACCCTGGCAATCTGAACTCTAATCTTTTTAGACAACAGATTAATCAAATTAAATTCCAATTCAGGTCTGACTCAATATCATTCACATGAGGAGAATTTCCTACACAGCAGTTTGTTGTACTGTCTCAAATAAAGAAAATGGTCCAAAAGGTAATGGTAAAAACAGAAAATGTCTGTCAGTGTCTCATACATAACTGACTGTGTACGAAGATGTGAGTAATAACTGCTTACCACACCGCAGGGTGCAGCAGGGCTTCAAACGCAAAGAAAGAAATCCAGTTCTCTCTAAGTCCAGGTTGGAAGGCTCTCCATCAAGGTCAATGGAGGAATCCACCTCAGGATGAACAATCCAGGATATGTATAAAAAAAAAAAAAGAAACCTGATTGATCTCAGTGCGACACGTTCAGGACAACTACATGGTGACTGTCAGTCTGGATACGTAGGGCACTACTGCCAGAAAGAGCCAACAGTTCTAACTGATCTTAACGGCTTCTACATAGATCAGCTGTCTCATCAGAGTTGGATCTCCCGCACACAACCAACGCTGCCAACACAGGGGTTGAGGACCACTGCTTTAGGACGCATTATCTATTCAGTGGCCTAAAATTGTAAAGTAGTTTAAATAAAAAGACATTTCCAGTACTACTCCATCTTCTATCACTAGTACTAGAATGTTAAACACCCACTGGCGGACCTTGTGGGGGGGCACTCCCCTGACATCTGATTTTGATTTCTGAAAGGTGACAACCCTGCCTTTTTAAGAGTTGATTTTTATTACATTTCTTTCTGTATACTCGCATATTAGTTCCGGGGAATTATTTTCAAATCATTAATAACCTATTGGGCTATTGGCAATCCAGCAGTCATCAGTCAGTATGTTACTGCAGTGTAATTGTTACGTTACACAGAACAATGTTTGCTGAATTCCCAGGCCGGTGCTCCGTGACTGATGCTGGACGGTTTTATTCCCGGCGGAAACATCGTGGACAATCTCTCCACTGAACTCCATTAGTTGCAAAAGCTCTCTGCTTAGTGTCATCTTCGTTATGTATGGCGCAACGCAGCTGTGCTTTATGCTTATACTTAATCAATGAATATGATTTTATGTGACGCCTGCTTTTATCAAACTATCAAACACCAGCTCTGCCTCTCAGGGAAATTAAAGGCAGATATATATATATATATATATATATATATATATATATATATATATATATAATGTGCTGTTAGCTCTGAACGCAATCTGACTCAGGATTTCTACAGTAAGCTAAAATCTTGCCAGGCTGGACTGCAGCGTTCAGTAAGAGGTGCCTGTTTCTCAAACCCTCAGCAGAAATCGTGCTGTAAATCATTGGACTGTGGAATAATTTTCAGGAGTTTTTATAATTTAAATGCAAAATGTTTTCCATATTTTCTTATATCAACAACTGTTGGTAGAATGAAAAAAAAAAAGTATAAATACAAAAGTCAGATTGAAAAAAGAATGGTAAATGTACAGGGAATGTTTGAAGTGATCTGTGAATTTTAAAAGCTTAAAATGCATGTCATGTTCTGAAGAAGCCATTAAACACACATACAGAATCTAACAACAAACACAAGATTGAGGAATAAATGAAATCAGAGGCGATTCTAAGATCTGACCTTTAGGGGTGCCTAGCCCTATTCAGGGTGCTGAGGTACAGTTTTAGGGGTGCTAAAGTGTTGGGGGTTCGCTTTATTCAAACGAACTAATGGGACAGTTTCCCCAGCATTTATTGCGCTGGAGCCGTCACAGATAAAAAACCGATCAGTCTTTTGAGGCCCAGACTCTGACGTCATTTGCTTTTCCCCTTAATTGTTGTTGGCGTGTCCAACTTAGCTTGCTGCCATTTTGACTAATAAAAACACAAACTATCACTCTCCCTCTGTGGAAGCACTAAAACATTTATTACGGCGAAGGCATTGGGTTGGTTCCCAAAATGTCTTTTTGCTTTGGGCAGCAAATGAGTCAAACCATTTGTAGCTGAACTATTAATGGCTTCCCAAGAACAAATGAGTACCTGTCACAAATTCCACATGAAAAACCGTTCAGTGGCTCTCATAATGTGACAGAGGCAGGGATGCTCCGCCCTGTCATATTCTGATTAGTTCAGTTCATTTTATTCATTTAGTTGCTTATGTTGGTCCCCGGTTTGAATCCTGCTGTAGGTGGAGGGCTTAAAAGGACGACGATATGAGCTGTCTTAAATTTAATTATCAGAAAAGCTCTGATTGATCGATTTCCAAACTAACTGATTTACTTTTCTCTTGGTTTAATACATTGAGATTCAAACCATTTCAAATTGTACAGTAACAGACAGCTTAAGGCAAAACAATGTGTTTTATAAACTATAACAATCGTTTATTTGGTTAGTTAAGTTATATTATGGACTACTTTGATCCACAACATTTATAATCTGTCATAAATAAGGCAGTTCATTTCAGTGTTAATCAGAGTGGAGTCTGGATTTCACCTCACTGCTTTGCTGGAATGTATTTATTGAACCACTTGGTGTGAGCCGGCATTTGTCAAAGTGCTAATTGCTAATAACAGCCATAAACGCTGCTGGTCCAGGCAGTTCCAGCTCGGAATAAGAACACAATGCCACACACCATTATCTGTTCTCTCAATCCCTCCGTCATCAGCCCGCCAACACGCTCTGAAAGGAAATAAGTAAAAATGGAGGCAGGAAGGTGACAGAAGGCATAATGTGCATGAAGACGGTGTGGGGGTAAAGCAAAAACCAGTCACAAATTCTCTTTAACCTGTAAGGTTATTTACGGTGCCGTATCCCAGAATGAAAAGACCTATGGCAGGACTACTTGTGTCCGTGTGTCTGTGTAAGCTGTGTCTTTGTGCACTCTAGAATTTCTGATCTACATTTACACGCACACCTTTGCTGTCTAAGCAAATGTTTTCTTTCCTTTTTCTTTGTGCATAATGACCAGTAATGAACAAAATGGGAGTGAGGTTTGCCTCTAAAATGAGATTCTCATGAACCGTGAGTTCATGATGGAGACTGCATTCACACAGCAGGTCCTGATGCTCGATTCCAACATTTTATTTTATTTTTGTTGCGTGTTTGTGTGTACTACTAATTAAATGCAAACACAATCAAACTTCTCTGTGAATGCTTTACGACCCCAAAGCTTAGAAGAATATTGCTGACGTCACACAGCAGCTGTTTCCATTTTCACAGGGTGAGGAACTTGTGAGCCTTTCTCTTCCACCCCATGTGGAAGTAGAACAAACCTCCGACAAACAGTATAAAAATCACACCTGTTGACAGCAGCTCTCTCTCAAATTAACAACAAGCACTTAGCTGAGCTATTAAATATTATCTTAAGATTTGTTAAGGTAACCTTTAAAAACTTCAGCTATTTTAAAACCACGCACCATTGATTTTTACAAGACCTCCACTCAAAAATAACCCAATTAACTTGATTGTCCATAACTCATCTTAGAATTATTAATGCATCTTTATTCAGCAAGCTTTTTAGCACAGTTAAGCAACTTCATAGAATCGATAATGAATGATTTCAAATCCAAAATAAATTTGAAATCACATGATTTCAAATTCTATCTCTGATAGATGATATACTAAATCATCTATCAGAGAAGAGCAGAGCCAGGGGGCGGGGCTAATGGCTGGACCATTTCTACCCAAAATAATAAAGCTCATGAAAACATCATTTTATAAAAATACTAATGCCCGCAACAGCGACTACAAGCTTTGGCACCATGGAGCGAGTGTTTTTTAATGACTTTTAACTGGGAGAGTGAGAACACAGAGCTTGCAACGGTGACGGGAAGAGTCAAAGATAAAAGGAGGATGGTGCAAACCTCACTGAATGTAGAAGTTATCTACCATTTTTATAGAGAAACCGGAACACCCGGAGAAAACTTTTATTGAAAACAAGATTAGTTGATTACAGACAATGTAATTTGCCCTGTTAGTAAAATCGAGCACCTGGAGAAAACTTTTGTGTACTAACAGAGCAAATTACAGACGCTGCAATTTGCTCTGTTACGAAAATCTATCTATCAATCGACCGATCGATAAGATATCGCTATCATTTTTGTAGATAAACCGGAGCACCCGGCGAAAACTTAGATTTAAAGTAGGATTATTTAATTTTCCTAATAAAAAAAATTACAAACAATACCTACCCACACATCTGTTTGTCTGTCTGTCTGTTTGTCATTTTTGTAGAGAAACCGGAGCACCCGGCGAAAACTTTTACTGAAAACAAGATGAGTTGATTTTACTAACAGAGCAAATTACAGACATTGTAATTTGCTTTGTTAATAAAACACAGTCATTCATTTGGGAATGGATGGGAGTTTAAAACCTTGACAATTCTTTGGGTAGAACACAGGGTTGGAGTTCAGTAGGGAAGTTTGATTTGGGTGGGATAGTTAAGTTTCAGACAACAAACTGGAGGTTTGACATCAGAAGACGACTTTCTTCCCACACTGGACTTGGAGCGGCGTCTCACTGGTCCTGCTGCTGGCAGAGTCTCATTAACTTTGCGAAAAAACAGGCTGTTTGTTTTTTGTCAAGGTGGATTTTTGTAATAGTTATGTCACACACTCTGTCCTCTTCAATTAAGGAAAGCATCTCTTTCCTTTCACTCTCTTGATGTTCTTTTTTCTGCTGCTGTTTTTGTTTTATTTGGGAATCCCACGAATTTGTCAATAACTTGGTAGCTGCAGCTTTTTTCTCTTTCGCCAGTTTCTGACATTTTTGCTCTGCAGCTTCCCGATGTTTCCTTTCTTTTAATATCTTGTCCTCCATAAAGTCCCTCTTGATCGATTCTTCTTTCTTTATGACAGACAGTTGTTCAAAAACTATTTTTTTACGTGCTTCCCGATTTCTCTCCACATCTGAAACATTGTCGTCAGTCTCTTTGTCTTGAAAGTCAGATTCATGACTATTATCTTGTCCTTGCTCAGTAGCAATGAGATCCATCGTGTCGCAGTTGTCCTTACCTTTTTTCATCTCGTCTTTCTGTCTCCTGGCTACAATTTCCTCAGCTCGGTATCCAGGAAGCACTCCTCTTCTTTCAGTCCTGTCCATTTCTCTGTGCTTTTTCAGTTTGGTTTGATATTGTGCAGCTAGTTGATCGTCAAAAAGCTTTTGAGTTTTGGTTTTCTCCGGTTGAGGTCCGTAACTAATGATTTTAGCAATCTTCTTGGCCAAACTGTCACAAATTTGTTGTTTTAGAGCAGACTCATGAGGCAGCTTCTTTGTTCAATATGTTGTGTAAATTGTCCTTCTTTGTCTTGTCTGATTTTTGAGTCCAGTGTCATCTGATCTAAAGAATTTCTGGTCTTCCTCTTTCTTCTGTTTTGTCTTCTCAGTTTCTTCAATTTGTTGTCGTCTATCTGATTCCATTATGGCAGCCATTTGTTGCCTTTCAATTTGAGCCCTTTCCTTCTTCTTCTCTTGTTTATAAAGAATTTGGGCGTCAATGTCTCAGTCAGTGACTTTCTCAAATTTACTTTCTTTTCTTTTTCCTTTTCGTCTCGTACTTTTTGTGCCAACTTCTGCCTGGCCAATTCTTTGGAAATCTTTTCCTCCTCTAAAGCGACTTTGGCAACTTCCTTTCTCTTTATCTCCTTCAGGTTTTCATAGGCTATTTTCTTACATTTCTCTTGAAATTGCGCCGTTTTCTTCTTAATATCTGTACTGTCTTCTCTGGGCAGCAGAGAATTGACGGTGTCTAAAAATCCATCACGTTTTTTAACGTGTACAGGAGTCACGATTTCCTCATTTCTCTTCATTTTCTCACTTGTCATTAATGAGATAACTCTCCGAGGTAGTTGTTGAT
The DNA here is from genome assembly GCA_922788865.1 of Poeciliopsis turneri. Lineage (NCBI taxonomy): Eukaryota > Metazoa > Chordata > Actinopteri > Cyprinodontiformes > Poeciliidae > Poeciliopsis > Poeciliopsis turneri. The sequence goes on along the minus strand of CAKLNU010001118.1, from coordinate 1,874,817 downwards.
GACGAATGTGTGAATTCATTGTGCGTTTCTGTCTGACTGTTAAGAAAGGGCAGTAGAACGAACATCTGAGTCTAGACCACAAGCAACAACATATTTAAGGGGCTTCAGAGATGATGTCATAGAACCTATGACACAAAGGATGGGATCCTTGTGACATCATCAGTTAGTGTAACGTTAGTTGCTGTTGCTATGGTAACCAGGAAAAGCTCTGAAGTGCTTCACACTTTCTAGTAAAGGAGATGTTTCAAACCATCAAAACATTTTCAAATAAATTAATTCGTATTAAGACAAATGTAACTTTTTCCAACAATTTAAACTGGCTTCAGCCAATGTTGCTGTAATTGATAGAGGCTTAACATTGTGCAAAACGCAATCAAAAGACGTTTTTGATGAGGAAAAGTGTCGAATGAACTCAGGTTAAACTGTGGCCGTTTCTCATTTGGACATTCATTTATCCAGACTGCAGCCATGCAGTCATTTAATCAGCCTGTGGGGTTTTCCCTGACTGAACTCAGCCTGTTGAATGTGACGGGCAGCCAATCAAAAACGCGGAGACGTAAGCACGGAGAGGAATCCCAAAGAGTTGACATGGCAACTGAGAGTCCAATGAACTAGACCTTTTCCCTTCGCAAAGAAACTTTTTGACTCATTTTGCTGGTTGAGGCTCAATGTTGGCTTGCAACGGTAACGGGAAGAGTCAAAGATAAAAGGAGGGTGGTGCAAACCTCACTGAATGTAGAAGTTACTGCTGAGTGTCTAACAATCATCTGCAACTGATTTTTGCTTTGCTATCTGGTCCCTGAAAGAGGTTCTAAAACAAAGCAGCTGGGCAGGAAGCTGGGGCGATGTCCTGACTGTTGTGCTCTCTGCGCCGCAGGGCAGCTTGGTGCAATTCCTCATCTCCTGCTTGCAGTAGTGTGTTGAGTTGAACTGGCTCAAAATTATTTACACTTCTGTTAAAGCTGGTGAATCTATGGGACAGTTGCTGGATGTCAATATCAAGACAGTAGGGATGCACCGATCAGGTTTTTTGCTGCTGATTCCGATACGATCATCCATGAGACCGATCTCTGCCGATCACTACTGATCACCAGGAATGGCTATTAATTAATTGTTTGATAGAAAAATGATGGAAAAGTTATCTGGCAATAAATTCACCTAATTTAGACATAATAGACATATTTTAATAATATCTAAACTCTTTTCTTTTTTTTGGGAAAAACGTTCAGTGTCAGAGGTCACTCTGGTGGAGGTCGAGCGGCGCTGTGAAATATTACTACCAATAGCTTGCAGCAGCAGTCCAAGAATGAGAGTAGAACCAGCGTCTCACACCACCAGCTCCAAGACTTGACTTATTTTTCAGGCTATTTGTTTAGCTTTCTGACCGTGATGCTAATCCGTCTGAGTGTTGGCACTTGTGCATCATGTGGGACAGAGAGAGGCTTTTTTAATGACAGTTCTGCTCTCTTTAAGAAAATTTTGCAACTTCTATTTATTTAGACTTTGAATTCAGGGCAGGTCATTTTTCTTTTACAAAAAAAATCTATTAAAATTAGATTCTGGATTTAAAAAGAAAACATTGAGATTTTATTTTTGCAAGCCATAATTTGTTCATTAATGGAAACAGCACAACTGCACATTATTAGGATGAATTGTACTAAGAGAAAATTCCTCTTTTTCTAATCTGTGCCTCTGTGACTTATCTGTCTGGTTCAGTTGTGGTCATTTGCTGCAGGTCAGCTCCATCCATCACGCTGGACGTTACACCAATATACAGTGTTGGAGTTTATGACACTTCTAAAAATATTACTCCAATGATTGTTCCACTCCAAATAGTCCATGATATGTAAATAGTCCATGATATGTTCATGACAACGTATCTGCAGTACATTTCTGCAGGGTTAAACGTTCAAAGTGCTTCGCTCCCTCTTGTCGGTCTGTATGTGGTTATCTTTGTCCAGTAGTGTATTCACACATGTTCCAGTATGAAGTAGGGTTTAATAAGAGCGAGTGTGAGGCTGGAGATGCCCCAGAGACTGTGCTTCATTCCACCTCCTCCCACTGTAATTTGCCTGCAGCAGTTTCTGCAGTATCCCCGTCTCTGCAAAGGGGTTTCCCTGCTCAGGCATTCCCTCACGCTCTTATCTCTCTGCTGCTGATACAGCGTGACCAGGATTATACTTTTTACCCAGTCCAAGATGGCTTCCTCCCACTCCCATCCTTTGTCTCTCTCTCTGTTTTTTGTTGTCTCTTTTCGCTCTGTTTGGAAGTGGATAAAAGCAAAAGGCAGCGAGCAAGGTTTAAAAAAATACACGACCCTAGAGAAAGAATGCGGCGTCTCCCGACTGCGACCGTCAGAACGTGTGCAGCGAGATTTGCTTTTATCCTCTGTGTGGCAGCTGAGCATGGTAATTAAAGCAGCCATTCCATCTGTCGCTTTAGATAAGTAACGCTGCTGAGAGTTCTCGAGGCAAACAGACGGGAATCAAATCCAGGATGCGGTACTGTTATTAGCGGCTGCTCAGGCCGAACGGTGGCTGCAGACGCTCGCTTTCACGAAAGTGGCCAAAGCTGGTCAGACTCTGACTTCCTCTACAAAGCAGGTTTGGTTCAGACGTTCATCTACAGATAGAGCAGGGGGTCGAAGGGGATTCTTCTAAATATAGGGGGGGGGGGATACATAATTCACTGCATCCAGAACACAGAAGATGTCTTTTTTCATAATTTAACATCTGCCTGAGTGGAGTAACCTAGATTCTAGGAGTGTCCGTCTTCTGCTCCCTGCAAGGAATGAGTTGTAATAAGCAGGTTATTATGGGAAAATGTTCTGTGTTCAATTTCTGCGTAGCTAGCAAAGTTTATGGGCATTAATTTTTTTACAGACATGCTCTTCATATAATTGAAAAGCAGCCGCTTCACAGCCCAGTAAAAATCTGGAGTCACGTGTCTTGAAGCATTCTTATTTTCTCAATCATTTTACGTTGGGGGCGAAAAAGGAAGAAAAATATGTTGGGGAAAAAAAGTATTGTATTTTGCATTCCTCACACAAATATCCACAGCCTACACAGAGAAGTCGGCAGTTAAAGGGAGTTTCCATCCACCTCCATGAGTCATTGCCCGTGGAGGATTGATGGCGTTAAAGGTGAAGGCAAACGGAGGTCAACGACCAAACTGCCAGTTGTCATCGAAAAATGTAAAATTAGCTTCCAAGAAAAAAGCCCAGGAGTCTTTGGCCACGTTTCAGTTCATCATAAAATCGCACAACTTTTTGCGCCATGACGAGGTACTTTCTCAGAGGTATAGAAATTTTGAATATTTTGCAAAACTGCGATGGAAACCTTTTTTTTTTTTTTTTTTTTTTGCATCACACGAGTCACGTGATCACGTGCAATAAAGACGAACAAGACAACAGGATGGGATCGGAGGATAACTGCTTAAAACAACGGATAAAACAGGAACTGTCACACCACCAGTATTTCAGATATTTAAAACAAAAAACCAATCAATAATTATTCATATCAAGTGATATGAGAACCTTATATTGTGATATGTTTTTCAGCCATATCGTCCAGCTCTATACAAAGTCATTTTCAGGTTGACGTTAGCTCATCTGTTCGCCAAGGAATAGACCTCAAGCCATCTGTCAGGATAGGCAGATAAATTTAACGTTATGGCAAAAAAAAAAAAAAAAAAAGTCCAGATCCTTGTCCAAACAAAGGTCAGTCCTACAAAGCTGAACTGTCTGTAGGAGGATTAAGAAAAACCTCAAATTTACAAAGACTCGTCAAAAAAATGTATGCAGAACATTAGTTTTTATAAAGTTACGAAATGACTAAAATTTTAAGCAGATTGGTAGATCTGACCTTTACAAAGCTGTTGATTGGAAGTCAGATGCAAAGTCTCAGGAAGTTTAGGCACATTCTGCAAACATTCCCGAAAACAAAACAGCTTCGTTCTCTCAGAACTTTGATAATGACAACGTGTTTAAAAAAACAGCAGCATTATAACGGACTTTACCAAAGCTCCGCCCACAACTGACTTAGAAAATCCCATGTTGTTTCTATGTCTCTGTAGAGTATTTGAGTCGATCATTTCACCAAATATCAGCTACAACAATGGACAGAGGATCTAACAAGTTCATGTGAAGCTTCACTACATTGATGTTGATATTTTCAGTCCTAACATTTCATTTTGCAAGCTTTTAGGAGTTGTGGAGCGAGCCTGGAAGCTACAAAAGGTAACGGAGATATTAGCTTAACGTCAAAGGAAGGAATCACTCGCTCACTTGGTTGATTCCACAGTTCTCTTATTAGAAGACAGGTATGTCCGAGTTGAAAAACTGAGCTCCTGATTTTTAAAAAGAAATTAAGTAAATTTATAATTGGAATATTATGTAGAAGAAAACAGTGGAAAGACGTGTAACTGCCTGTCCCGTGTCATTTAGCAGCACAGCGCTAACTGGTTGACGTTAGCTCACAAGCTGTGCTTGGTGTTTTGTTTTGTTTTTTTTTATATAAAACTCAGCGAAAGACTTATTTAAACAGCTGGTTATTTTCACTTCTAAAATGGATACTTTTTTTAGTTTTAAGTTTGTTATTCCACATCTTCTAACGGTGACATTTCTTTCTGCTGCTTGCGTTGGCTTGCTAACGGGTGTTTGCGAAACAACTCAGCAGAAAAGGCAAACAAACATAAAATCAGTGGTAGTGTTGATCCAGCTGCTCCCCTTGTACCTCGGACAAAAAAAACAAAACGGACAAAAAGCAACTGCTTTTTCTAACCTTAGTTTTCTATACAGTCTGCTAGTCGACAGTGTAGTCTGGCGCTACGTTAGCTTGTGTTAGTGAGACGGCCACGCACGTGGTAACTGTGCTACAACGCAGAATGGGCATCAGCCAATGGAACGTGGCCCCTGTGGTAAGGTCCATGCAGCTGTTTTATGCTCAACACATGCAGCATGTACTGAACACGATTGAAGACAATATTTAAGATATTTAACAGTACTAACAGTGACTTAAGTTAATTTTCTTTAGTGAATAGTCATATTCTTCAGCTAGGATGTGCAGATGACAGTTTTATCCCAGGAAACAGTCAAGTGTTGGACTTAAAAAACAAACAGGCTAAATACTGCTTTTCCTTTTCAGAATGACGACAAAAAGAAATGGAGCTGTGTAGAACGGTGTGTGTGTGTGACTGTCCTGTCAGACCTGGTCACATGTTTGGATGTCGGTTCTCTGCAGGCAGCAGATGCTCAGAGAACAACTAAAAACACACACACACACACACACCTACACACGCGAGCACACGTCATGTGAAAGGGTGTTTTGCCATACTGTCTATGTTCTCTGTAGGTTACCATGGAGACACACCATTCCATTTCTCACCCGCCCTCTCCAACAAACTCCTGATGCTGCTGGGGTTTTTTCTAACACGTACAAAAAAAAGAACATTTATTTTGAAATGAGCAATGAAGTGGAACAGGAAGAAAAGGCAATCTGGAGGAAGTGATTTTTCTAAATACCATTGTATTACAAATTTTGAAGCAATAAATGTTTTTTTTTCCTTTACAACTTTTAATCCTTGGGAGAATAAAAAGTGTACTGCAAACAAATATAAATATTTTGTTTGGTGGAGATCTAATGAAAAGACCTTTTAATGAAAAGTACTGTTTTGGTTGCATTAACCCAGAGTGCCCTGTAGGCCACTTCCCGCTTTTGGAGTGGTTCACTTGTATTCACATATGCATTCAAACTGTGCCAGAGTTCACTTTAATTGAACCAAGACCTAGGTTTTTAGGTGACCAGAGTTCACTTTTTTGGTCCACATCAGAATTTGATTCGCAAACAAACCAGACTTTCTGGGCAAACAAACTAGCTTTCAATTGAACTGAACAGGGCTGGTGTGAATGCACCCTAATATATCTGAGTGCAATTGGGAAGTGAGTAACGCTTTTGGAGACCTGACGCCTTCCTCTTTGCAACGAAACGTCTCACCTTGATCGTGCTTATGATCTAGAGAACCTTTTCCTCCATGTGCAACATTCATATCAACGGTTTTAGCCCTATTTTGATGCAAGCTGACAATGGCCACATGCTCTTCCAGGAAGATTAACCAATAATTTCACACACATCTCTTTTCCAGTAGTCAGTCAGCCAACATAAGAACTGCCTCCACGACTGAGCTCCAAGTTGCCTTCAGAATCGACCCGGATAAACAAACATTCCTCCCACTTGATTTCTTCTTCGTCACATCGACAACATTTTGCCCCTCCAGACAAATCCTAATGTGGTTTGGTGGGACGGTGTGCTGTAATCAATCACTGCCTACGGATTGGAAGGTGGAAGGAAACGTCTCCTACCTGCTGCTAGTCAAAACGGTGATCAAAGGCAGTAAAGCTAAGCAGCCTGTTCGGCATTAAGTGCAGTCTAACACAAACGTTCGCGCTGACAGCTCCTCACAGTGGATCTCAGTGAAAGACAGCACATTTGTACGCGGCAGATTGAACCAAGGCTGAACCTGTACAAGCCATCAAAGAGAAACATCACAAAGTAACGCTTGGAATGGAATATGAACCACACCATATATGCAACGTTGAGACAGCTTTATTGGTCAGAATGGGAAACTCTTTGGGAGCGTTTATCCAAAAACTGTCCAAAGGTAGACCAACAAATTTTAGCCTTAAACCACGACCTTGTTTCAGTTCACTTAGTTTCTCCTGCTCCTGTGAAGTCAGGCCCTTTCCAACAAGTGATGCTGAACTAAATGGGTCACTAATCCAGTCAAGGGATTTAGTGAAGGATGAAGAGAAATAAAATGACAACTTCTACTCCAGACTCTTCAGATGTTTTAACTATTACCTCACACAGTGCTGCAGCGTTGGCATCTTGTTTCTCTGTGAGTAGAAACATGTCAAGGTTGCCCCTTTGGACATGTTCTTTGCCAGAGATTCATTTTCAAAAAGAATTCATTTATTTTATATGTGCTTGTAAAAAAGTTTTCATTTCTGCTTTGCATTTGTGTGTTTGGTTCATTCAGACGGTGAAATATATCTGCCAGAGAACACTTCTCCTCACTAGCAAGGCAATTAGAGTGTTCTGACTTTTCGTTTGTGAGAAATATGTTAAGTTCCTCCCACAGCTCAAACAGTGCATCACCTCACCATGTGACAACCAGCGGACCTCTGCATGGAGCAACAGGGCTTTATGCTCTGCTCCCATTTCCTCACACAAAGATGCAAACATACGCGTTTTCACAGGTCAGGTCTTAAAGTTAACAATGCGTACAACATCATCCGTCACAGGAACTAATTCTGTGGCCCCCTGAGTGGATTATTTGAATAGTCCTGGTCGGCAAACACTGTTGGCAGTGTGGAATTATATGGGATTATATTTGTTCTTTTGCCACAATGTTAGTTTGCAGAGATTGAAGCTGACATGAATTGACTGACAATGATCTGCTGTAGTAGTATCATGGCTCAGGAATATCATAGGCCACATTCCTGCACTGGTTATGTGGGTTTCAGGTTTCACCACCTGGACTGAGCAAGTCCTTTTTCAGGAAGTATGATTTATAAAACTGAAACTATAAAAAGTCACCTGAAATCTGTGGGCAGGAGTGGTGATAATTTTCCAGAACAGTTTGCTTTGCTGTTTACAGTGTAGCTAGAATCTATATAAGTGAGTAATCAGAAAATATACCAGGTCTGACTGAATTTCTGTCTGATTTCCAAAGGACATCTTTTGCATTTTATTAAAAGTTGGTTGATTTTAACGTTTTTGATCGCTCGCATTACGAACCAGGCTAAAGACCTAAATTGATCTTTTAACAGCAGCTGCAGGTCAGACAGTAACTACTAACATGTATCTCGCAAAACCCCGCTTCACAACTCTGAACTCTGCCTTTTCATTCTAAAGTCAAATCACTTTAATGGCTTTTGTTAATTTATTTATCTCTGCTTTTTATACAGACAGAGTGACGTGGGGTGATGTATGTGCCGGCGCTGAGTGGGCAGCTCAGATCCATTACCCATCTGCTAATGCAAGGCTTTCCCTTTTCATGCTCTCATTCGTCTTCTTCAAACGTATAACTCACCAGTATTTACTACAAGAACAACCAGTATGGAGGACTGGAAGGAGAGTGGCTTATGAGGAACACAGAGCCCTCATCTCATCAGCTTTGCTACTTGGCTGATTATAAAGACTGGATTCATAATCTTTTTGATTATTCTTAACCCTTTCACTGTATCTGCATTGTCATGACGAAATGCTGAGTAGCCATAAAAGCTCTCAACTCCATCTGCTCTTGACTACTGCTTTCTTCACTCTGTTTAGCTGTTACATATGTTGTTAATTGCTTTGGATATTGTATTAGTTTGGCGTTTGTTTGATGTTCTCCCACCTTACTGGTGGAGCCTCGCTTAAAAAACATTTTAACCTCAGTAATACTAAAATCAATCTGTGAGGTCATTATACAAACTACTTCTCATCCCAATGCCGCGGTTTTAAGTGGCATATAGAGGACAAATGTTGTCATGAGCGGCTGTAGGCGGAGTCAGAAAGAGCAGGAGCTCTTTAAAGAGACAGGGCCCACTTTCAAGGGCTATATTTAGCATTTTATAATTTTAATAAACTGTGTTTTAAACTTTCGGTTAAGCTAGATTTGTCCTCCCTTTAGTGAAGTTAGTCAAAGTGGGTAAAGTATCCAGAAATTTGACTCAAATAAAAATAGTGATACATCAGGTTAATATTACTCAAAAGTAAAAAAAAAAAAAAATACAATGTAGGAAACTACTGTTGTAAGTAGATCTTTTTTTCCAAAACTTTAAATTTGACGGCGTTTAGTTAAGAGTCTAAATTACTTTTTCCACATCAGATCAGGTTAATTTGTTGTATTTCCTTCCAATATATACAGGAGAAGTCATCAATTAAAAACAGTGTTAATTTATTGTTTTCTGATATTAAAGAGATTGATGATCAAAAAGTCTTTGAAAAATACTTTTTTCCACAGCGCTTGTATGCCTGCTGGGGTTTTTACACTGTAATACATTTTGAAATGATTTAAAATTTTCAAATAACCTCTGTTGAAGGCAAAGAATAAATCAAGAACTTTTATTCAGAGACCAAATGCTGTCAGCCACTTCATCTCTTCCGGACCGGCTGCCCCACTGCTCAGACGTGCCACTGCGGGGATTTCCACCAAACAGCCAAGTCTTTCATGGTTTGCTGGTCGGGATGAAATTCCTAGTAAGTGAATTGGCAGGATGATTTTAGCCACAGGTGTCCTGGTGGTCTGTGGTGAGATAAAAACATCAGCGTCATCTCGGTTTATTTACTAGGAAGCTCAAAGCTTTTGTGTCGTTTCTTTTCCAATTAAACCGGGCTCTTCCAGACACGACTTCTGGCAACGCAAACCGGAGCCATCATGGCTCCTCGAGGCGGGGGGTTGGGGTTTATTTTGTGTTGTGTGTGAGAGAGAAAAAAATTCTGTTATCCAAACGCTAATAAAGAAAAACAGACATCTTGTGGTTTGGGATAGGAAGGCGGTCTGCTGGAGCCCCTGTGGATGATGAGGATTAATCCTGCACTTGCAATGACCTTCACTGTGTGGGGGACAGCTGGCAGGTAGCGCTTCCATAATGTGTAGTGATGAGCCCGCACATAATTACAATAATTCCACGTTGACATTAAAGGGAAAGGAAGTGGCTCTTTCTTGGAAGGTTACTGCTTGGAATTAGCACAAACAGGAAGTTTACGGGTGGATCCTGTTTGGCATCCGACATATGGGAGATTCTGTTTTAGGTCCTGAAATGTCACAGGCTGGATGAACAACCTGAAACTATTCAACTGATTTTCTTTTGGTAACTCAGAACTATTTACTTTTTGTTTTTATGGTCATATTAAATCAACACCGATGCAGTTTTAGGTGATAAAGGGACATTATGTAAAATCTTTGAGTTTTATAATCGACCTGTCACACAACCAATCAGAACCAGGAGGAGGGTCTTAGCAATCACCCTTGTGAACACGCTGCTCAGACCTTCCTCATTGCTCTCTGGTACGTTACAGCTAATTCATCACAACAAAGTCTGCCGTGAGCTACATGGCCACTGGTGATGATGGATTAACAGTTATCTGGTAACGGTAAGTAGTTTCTCTTGCGCGCATTGAGCAGTACGTCGATGAGGGTGATTGACTCGCTTTTATCATCTGGTTTTTAGTACACTGTGACCCAAATGTCTGTGTAGAGCCTTCCTCCTTTCTTACCGGTCTTTGTTAGTTTAACACCTATTAAGCTCATTCCTTTAATGTTCAGCTTTTTATTCCTTTACTCTTTTGATGCCCCTTTTTTATTGTAAAGCACTTTGTGCAGTCGAAGCTGTTGGAAACACGCACTATAAATAAATTCGACCTTGATAGACACCACGACATAACAGAGGGAAAGATATTGTGAGCATAAAGTTTAAGTTGATCCAAGTTTTTTTGTGTGCTGTACTCAAGAAAAAAAAAAGACTTATCCTCCTCTTACTGTGTGTAGCAGTAAAGCTTGGTCAACATAATAACTTCAACTTCTGAGAGATATGATCGGATTCGCTTGTTGTGCTGTGACAGCCAGACGGCAGTTTCATGTCATTAACCATTCGTATGAAAGAAGACGACTGAAGAAGTGCAACACAGATGGATGAGCGCTGGAGTCGCTGAGCACCAGCATTCGCGTGGCAACGCCCTCCATTCTGTTCCAACAATGGAATCAAAGTGGCGGAGATAAATGAAAGAGAGAGCGCCACTGGAGACTCAGCCATTGATCCGGCCCAGAAACAAATCTGTCTTCTTCTCTGTCCGCAGGGATTAGAATAATACAGTACCGAGCACGATCAGCGTGACTGGTACCATTTCAGCTTTAACCCCTTTCTGACCGTTCACATAACTCAGATAATTGAATCTTTTCCAATTAAGTCTGACGTCTCATTAACGCTGTCACATTAATGTTTGATCTTTTTTGTGTCTTCCTGAAAGGTTTAATGCTTTTGATGTTCTATTCACAGAAGCACAATTTGATATTGTTTATGGCTGCCACAATGTGTCTCTGTAGTTTTAACTTGAGTTCAAATTACAGTTCTTTTGTTTAGAGAAAAGGTAACGTAATGTCAGTGATGCCCTGAGGTAGATTTGTGTTGCAGACAGTAGAGACAATTTAAGTATGTAAACATCCAAAGAAAATGAAAATCACAGGCATGCATACGCAAAAAAAACATTTGCCTCAAATACTTTGAATACTGAAAACATCAAGGTTAAACATGGGTATCATCCATCCATCTACACCTGCTTACTCCTGCAGGGGGCGCTAGTGTCCTTCTCCGTTGGTTGAGAAGCAGAAAACAACCTGGACAGATCAGGCTCTTTACAACTGAAGAGTGATGAATAAGAGACTGTCATCTAAAACAAGTGCTGTAATTTCTGCAATATGCCTATACTTTCTTCACACACTTTGAACACAGCGATATGGAGCCCAGAAGGAGACATGGAGGAAAGCAAAACAAGCGAACCTGACTTTCTCGAGATCCTGAGAAACTTCTTGAAAAATCTGTATTTCTCTCTTGGGTGAAAAGGCATGTGTTCATGCAGGTTCTGCAAAGCTGGTAGTTCACAACATTTCCTACTCTTTGGAGACGTCTCAGATGAGGATTTAGTTTCTTTTTAGCGCTTTACAGCAATTCGGTGCAAGGCGAAACAGTGGAAGCGCACAGTAGCCCAAAACGTTCAGTCAAATTTCATAATGTTTTTCTCTGATAGAAATTTTTGGAAATGGGGGGGGAGAATGGAGCAGGAGATCAACAGGCACCGTTGGCTGTCTGTCATGGCGAAGAGGGAGCTGAGTCAAAAAGCAAAGCTCTCGATTTACCAGTCCAGTTAGGGTAGAGTTGCTGCTCCTTCACCTCAACTGGTATGAAGTACGCTTCACACCAGGCATACCTCACCTGACCTCCTCCCTAGTCCACTGGGAGGACCACTGGAATCCCAGGACACGCTGGAGGGACTGGGAACTCTTTGGGTTCCTCCCAGAGGAACTGGCCCAAAGAACTGGGGGGGAGGGGAGTCTGTGCAAAATCTTACCAAGTTGTCTAGAGAGACTATCTTAGATAAACTATCCTAAAAGGAACTAATCAACTAGAAAAAAGTGCTTGTTTTAAGTAAATAATTCCTTAACATTGATGAAAAAGTGCAGATTCCACTGTCTGATAAATTAACTTAAAACATGGGGAAAATGTCTTCTTACAATAATCTGCCAATAGAACTAGAACTTCTTCATCAATATTAAGGGATTATTTACTTAAAACAAGCTCATATTTCTTGCTAAAAAGTCACTTGTGGTTAATTTTGTCTTATTTCAAGGGTGCTGAGATATTTCCACTGGAAACTAGACCAAAAGTACTCGGTAAGAGTTTGTGTTTTTGCAATGTACCCACAGATGGATAGAGGAATGGACGGATGGATACCTACATTTTTGGATCAAAATTACTATAAATATATTACACACTGATTTTTGAACTGGCACTAGGCTCTGCTGAACTAACTGGGCTGTACCAACCGCACCACTCAGACACAGTTCTCTGCTTTCATGTTTATTTAATATTTATGCAACATCTCTTCCAATCAGGATGAGTTATACGGTTTTGGCAGCCTCCCACTCCTGTGTGCTGGAGATTTCTCAAAGCCCCCCGGGCTCTTCCAGTGTTTTCATCCCCAACTTGGAAGCTACATCACTTTATATATATTTCAGAAGGGAAATATAAATGTGTTCCACTTACCTTGGAAACCGTCTCACACAAAAGCTTTTCATCCAAATGGCATCGACGGCTCGCGGAAATACATCATGCGTCGTGGCACTTTGTTTCACGAAATGATACGACAAAGACAGCGAGTGTTTAATGTGTTTTACACCAAACGTGGTGTAAAAGTCAGTGATTTATATGCAGGCAGGGAGTGGCAGCGCAGGCTGGGAGCGTTGGACTGTTTCTGGAGCCGTGCGCAGTGCGATTCAGAGACAAAACGAGAAGGGGAAAGAAATGAACACGGTCCTATGTGACCAGTCTTTATCGGTTTACTTCATAGTATTCATCACACTCCGAGCAACAATGCATCGAGAAGAAAATGTTACCTTTTCCAATGAAATTTGCTGAGTATTAATTACACGTTACATGCAGTAACGATATTTTTTTCTCACTCGGTTTTTTTCGATGGTCAAACTCATTTTAACGTCGAAGCTAACCAGATTAAAGTCCAGTTTTCAAATGACAGATGTTCAAAGAGACGTGGCAAAAGCAAATGAGGCAGATTAGCAGCGTTTGCCAACAACCGGAGGTTGGTAGCATGTCACAAATGTGTGATAAAAGGTTATAGGACTAAAACTAAACAAAAAAAATACATGTAACATACTATAACACAAGTCAGAGTATTTATGTTGAAGTGTTGAAGATTTACTCTCAGGGCTCAAATGATTCATTTTACATCACAAATAGTGAATTAATCACTTTAGGGGTCCAGACATATTGTTTCCAGGGGGAACAATGATGAACGGATTCTGAGATGAGCTTCGTCAGGAGAAAGAAGAGGAAAGAAATCAGTTCAAAGAAGAAGCTGAAATCAAATAAAACAGAGGTAAATGAAATAAAACACAAGTTCAACAGAAATAGCTGAAAACATTCGTTTTCCTTTCAATTAGTTTCCTTGTGGAGCAGGAAAGCTAAAAATAAATCATGTGACATAAACTGGATTATCATATAAAATTACCTTGAAAAAGGGGAACTTAGCGCTGTGAAATATTGACTAAGCAGAAGGTCTGCGGAGCTTCAACCACAACCAACAAACTGGAATCAAAGTGGAAGCGTGATCAGGAGGCCCAGAAGTGGCAGCACCAGAAAATCGATACGTCCAGCGTTGGCCTGCTGAAACGTAGTGGATAAATCTCGAGCTGAGCCCTCGGTGAATCAGACACAGGTTCCTAACAGGGACTGAAGATAAACAAACCTGGTGGCAAAACACCAGCGTTTCTCGCTGCATGATGGGAAGAGACCGCCGGCCTCGGATCAACCAGCCTGCGAGCAGCGGCAGAAATTTAAACTCAGGAACATAAACACCTTTAAGCGTAGCAGTAAGAACTTGAGTGTTTCTGGTTTCCGGAGAAAACAACTCTCTTTGAAAACTACATGATAGTTTTATACAAACAGGATTTCACAAAACTTTAAACCGAATTGACTTTTTTTACATTTCAAGCCTACAAAATTAAGCATGATACTTAATCACAGCGCTAGAGTGTGATTAATCTGACGCACTTTCAAATTGATATATAGATATATAACAGTGTGTGTGTGTGTTCTTTTGAATGTGTTAAATGTGTGTGTGCGCGAGCGTTTTGGATAACCAGATGAGCTTCGGCTTCAAACAACTGGCCTGTTTCCCTCCACTGAACTGTGAAGTGCAGCAATTTATTTTTTACTGGGGCCTGATGGCCTGTGAATAGGTGTGAAGACGGAGGCTGTGCTGTGATACATGGGCTTTCCCCCCCTGCTCACCTTGGGGTCTCCTTTTCTGCTCCACATCATTACACAGGCGCCTGCATTATCACAGCAGGACGAGGAAAAAGGCTTTGTCACAATGTGAGCGAAGCCGGAGCAGCTTTTTCAGGCGGCCACGGAAAAGCCTCAGCGTATGAAACGCCCGCGTTGTCCTTTCGCCGTGTGGAAGTGTTGGTTTTAGTTCGTTTGTCTCGTTTTATCGCCGCACGACGTTTTCCTCTTGAGACGGTCCCGTTTCGGTTTCTCCGGCCCGTTGCTCTGCTTTAGAGCAAAGGGGCTTGTGGGACCCAGGCTCCGAGAAGCAAAAATCAATAGCGTCGCGAGCAGCATCATTTTACTGGTGACAAGTGCATTTATCACGTAAAAAAGCAGAAGTGCTCAGCGAGTCTCCCTACATATTACTCTTCCAACCCGCAAATGTACTGCGCTATAAAAGGTACAAAAGGCCGCCTGTTACCATCGCTGTTGTTAATTTTATGGAGCCCTCAGGAATCCCGTTCACCTCTGAGCAAGTAGAAACGTGCCTCGAACTGTTATCATGTATGCCCCAGTTGTGTGCAGATTACATTTAATGAGTGGTTAATGCTCTGTGGGGGTGGAAGTAGCTGTAAATGCAGGATGAGGGCAGCGCGACAATTCAGAGCTCATTTATGTGCCGGGACGGCTCAGCTGTTCAGTCCCATTCACGTCGCAGCAGAAGTGAAAGGTGAAATAGTGATGATTACTACCTCAGTAACCGGGCGGCAATGTTGCACGCTGACGGTTATTTCGGCAATCGATTATTCTGACAATTAATCGATTGTGTTTGTTTTTAAATGCCGCACTCTGCTGATTTTTCATTCGACCTCTAAGCGCATTTAAAATACAACGCAATATTGAATTCTTTTCTAAAACAGAAAAAGGTTTTATTGCCAAATGAAAAACATTTCTGTAATGAGCGCTTGCTCAGTTGTATACGGAAGAGGATTGGGGCCAACGGAAAAAAGATTCTAACTTTAAGCTCAGAGTTCTGGCTGATGGGCGCCAGCGAGCAACCAGCCTCAGAAGCACGGATGCGAGTTGACAGCAGAGATCTTATTCAGAATGTGGCTGACATATACAGCTTACCTCACTGTTAAACACTCAAACAGAAGATCAATAAAATAAATGTGCAAAACCCTTACGGGGCAATTCCAGTGGTTACATCCTTTATTCGTCTGCGTGATTTAACACGCTTATTCTTATAACAGCATAAGCTAACAAACATGCTAACAGCTAACCATAACCATTCTGCTATAAACACGAAACTATCTCATTTGATTTACTCACCTTTTTGTTCTTCCATTACTGTGATGGAAGTAAAGATGATGGAAGCTTCAGGCATGCAAAGAGTCACTTCAATCAGACATCTTTCTCCAGAATGTTGGCTGTCCACCACAACTGTTTTTTTTTTTTTCTTTTATTGGTGGCACTAATCTTCTTCCGTAGGTGTAGCAACGGATGCGTCGGCAGCTGAAGCAAAAATCGTTCTAACGTCAACATGTGGAAACCTCAGCGCTTTCTGCTCGATTTGGGCTGATCTGTTGATTCTTAACATGATTTGAACAAGATGAAGCTGAATTGCAAAATCGTATGTCGGTTTTTTGTACCGTTTTGGCTTAGTTACAGTTCTGGTTGTGTTACTGTTTTAACAAGTGGCATTTTTTGAGTCTGTGTACTCTCATTAACAGTTAATTGATGACCAAATTAGTCAAGAATTATGTCAATAATCAAATCATCACAAATAATACGATTAATCGTTGCAGCCCTGAAGGATTTACACAGGATGCAGAGTAACAAAACAAGGTCTATTCTGGTGTTGACAACCCCTGAGAACTGCTCATTAAAGAAAACTATAGAAAATACAAATATACTTTACATGTGATGGGTGACAACGATTGATTGTAGAAAATAAACAGAAACTACACAGATCTCATGAGCTGAATTCCAGGAGGAACGAAATCATGTTTTCATGTAACGACAATAAAAAAAATACAAAATACTAAAAAGTACAAGGTGCAAAAGAGTAGGTTTGTATATACAGATCAATGGAACATTACATGTAAATGTACTGTTACATGCAGGATAGACACTTTGCATAAACTTTGTCCAAATTCTGTTCTTGGTTTCAACAAACTAAAGGAAAAAAGTCGACGGAAACCTCCGAAGGTCAGAAGTTTGACGATTTGTCAAACTTGAATCATATAAAGGGATCGATATCATTGATACTGGCCTGTCACTGATTTGGTATTGGATCAATACCGAAATATCACCTCCTTCCTTAAATATTTACTTTTTGCTAAAAGGTGACTTTTGGCAAAAAGTAACTATTTACGTCAAAATTCACCTTTTGGCGTAAATCCAAACGGTGACGCTACATTAAATGTTTTAATATTCCATAAGCTTCTCAGTTACTCAAAAGGCAAGATTCCTCAACAGAGATATATTGCATGAGCCGTTTGCACAGATGGGCTTATTAAGGGGTTAATCACTCTGTCACCTCCCCCTGCTCTGTTTTCCATTTTACAATTACTTTCCAGGAGCAGAATTCACATTCCAGTGAAATACAAATGATACGCTTCACACAGCAACACTGTATCATTATTATTATTATTATTATTTGTTTCATGACAAAGTTAAATATGTTTCATAGACATTTATGTTCAGAAAAACAAACCTGTTCTGAAAAGCAGCCAAAAATGAAAAATGTGACCTGAAGGCAGATGGTCTCATTTCATTGACTGGATCATCTCTGTGCTTGTGTCCACCACTCAAATGGTGTGTGTGTGTGTGTGTGTGTGTGTGTGTGTGTGTGTGTGTGTGTGTGTGTGCGTGTGTGTGTGTGTGTTGAGCTGTAAATCCTAGCTGCAGGAGAGATCTAGAAAACCAGTGTTGAGAATATAAGTTTAGTTAGCATAATTATAGAGACAGGTAATATTAGATGTAGCATGAATTTTTAGGAGTACTTTACGACTGGTAAACTTAGATAAAAACCCAAGCTAAGACACCTGGTGACTCTCTGAGCTTCAACCTTGTACTTCCGTAAGGAGGGTTCGCAGACAGGGGGTGTCTGTTATCAGGAGAAATAAAGTCCTTGGTGCTGGTTCAAGAGTTCAGTGAAACATTAAATGTATAAGAAAAGTCTTCGCCAAAGTATAATCAAACGTATTAAGCTATTACCTTAAGCATTAAACAGCATATTTTGAATTAGTTAGTTTTAAATCATATTACTTGCATGGGGCTGCACAGTGGCGCAGTGGGTAGCGCTGTTGCCTTGCAGCAAGAAGGTCCTGGGTTCGATTCCCGGCCCGGGGTCTTTCTGCACGGAGTTTGCATGTTCTCCCTGTGCGTGCGTGGGTTCTCTCCGGGTTCTCCGGCTTCCTCCCACAGTCCAAAAACATGACTGTCAGGTTAATTGGCCTTCCCAAATTCTCCCTAGGTGTGAGTGTGTGTGTGTGTGGTTGTTTGTCCTGTTTGTCTCTCTGTGTTGCCCTGCGACAGACTGGCGACCTGTCCAGGGTGTACCCCGCCTCTCGCCCGGAACGCAGCTGGAGATAGGCACCAGCAACTCCCGACCCCGTTAGGGAGAAGGGTGACGGAAAATGGATGGATGGATGGATGGATTACTTGCATGCAATTTATATTACTAAGATACAATAGGATTATTAAACCATTATTTTTACTCTTAAAATTATCTCAGGTATTTTCAAAAAGAGCTTTTCCAAATTAGACAATCTTGCAGTTTTAAATCCGAACGTATAGTTACTATTTGTATCATTAGATTTTGTTTCAGTACACTAAACACTATCTGCCTGAAGCACTGAGGCAGAAGACAAAACAGACCTTGGTGGATGTCATAAATTCTGGTCTAGGAGTGTCTGCAGGAGACACCTGGTACGGCAAGACCCAGTTTGACAATCCATATATCTGCCTGTGGGGCTCTTTAGCAGAAGGTAATAAAATGAACATTGGAACAGCCCTGCAAGGAGAAGGCACACCTTCTAATGCATATATTTAAATGAGGGGAATACACATTCTTATAAAAAGGTTTGTTTTACAGAAGAAGTTCGAATCTCTTTGTGCTGAGTGAGAGATTTCCAAAATGCATTTTGTTTATTTCTGTTTTTCTGTTTCTACTCATGCAGGTATTTCTATGTTTGTCATGTGTTGGACTTTTTGATAATCCGGGTGTAATGCTGTTGTAACATTCTGTATTGCATTGAATTCTTTGGATAAAACTCTGGAAATATCCGAAGTCAGCGGTCGTATGATTGTTCTCTGAAACTCCACTGTACACGCAGAGTTCCTGGAACCCAGAAGATCAGAGGAAAATAACGAGATTTACTCCTCCTGATTTTCAACACCAGTTTGAAGTTTAAGAAAACTACTAACAACCCAACTTTTGGTCGATAACTTCTCTCACTTTTAGAGAAGTTATGGACCAAACTGCATTGGAATATATTCATTGGTACAAAACCAAGAAGACGAAGAGCTGCGTTAGCGTTGTCATGTGAAGTTTTTCTCTCCTAATGAGCTTCACATTTACTCTTCAGGTTGCAGCAGAGTTTCACATGAAGAGGAACAGTCCGTATTTTATAAATATTTGCCAGAAAGTCATAAAATATAATTTATTACAGCTAACGGTGGGAACATTTCCTGATTCGTTAGCTTTGTTTCTCTCAAACCGCCACGCGAAATTCAAGCAAACTTCAACGTAACAAAAAAGTGGCATGTTTGGAGAGAATCAGTCAGGCTGGATAAAGGGTCATTCCGTCAGCTGTTGACGCTACGCATTGGCTTCTTCAGCTATGCTGTAACACAGGCTGCTACAGGAGGTCCTAACCCCACTCACAGCCATCACAACAACTTCATAAAAACACGTGTAACATGAATCACTTTAAACTTCCCTTTGAGATTAATAAACTGCTCTAATTGAATGAATCTATTTTTATTTTCACATCTTGTGGAGTTACTGAACTTGTTTCTCAGTGGTGACGCATAAATAAAGTCTGTTTTGCATTCTTGAGCTCAAGAAGTATAATTGCTGGCTGACTTTAAGTTGTCTTACCAAGTATTATAGTGATGAACAAGTGATAAATATGGGATGTCAATCTGGAGCACACAAGTGATCTGGAGAACAGACAAACCTACAGCAGTAGGATAAGGAACTGGACTAGGATGGGGTTTTTTTCTCTATTAGGCAAACGTATCTTGCTGTAACAGGAGAAGAAAATCAAAAGCAAATGGAGACATTAGGGAAGATACTGTAGTGTAGCCAAACTGCCAAAGCATATGGGGAAGATGCAATCTCCTGCAGCAATTCAATTTTGTCCTTGACTTACCAGCAGCATGCGAAGGCTGCAGAGAGGCTGCATTAACATATGCTCAACTTTAATGAGAGAAGGACAGATGGTGGTTTGGGGCTTTATCTCAACTGTAACTGGCTCCCTTGACTTTGCAGCAAGCGGCTTGAGCGGGACGATGAGGTGGGGGCGAAAACTTGAGAGGAAGCGGGAGGAGTTGGGTCAAAGTACGAAGAGTCGTGAACTTTTACATCCAACGGCCTCAAAATGTATCGACATGATTGGGAGGGTGGTGACCTTTTGACACCGGTCAGTTTTAAAACGGGTTGGACGACATGATGCAGTCACAGTAGCACTCAGGTACAGGTTAGCAAGCTGTTTTAATATTTAGAGCTGCAGTATCTAAATACTGTCACCATGTTGTGACAGTACTGCCTTCTCCCAGTTTGAACTAGAAACAACCAGTTGTATTGATCAGGTTCTTTAGTCCAGACTGGTTGCTTATGCATGCTGACCTTCAGATGAGTCCAGGCCTGATCTGAAGGTCAGCCATACAGCAGTTGGATCAGACACAAAGTCCACGCTGCACAGAGCCTTATCATTATTCACAGCCTGGCCACCAGCAGGGCAGTGATGTTAAAACCCCCAACAGTTATTATGACTGCCCTTCACACTTTACACCAACGCTGCAAAGTCTTTGAATATAAATAAGTTTGTTTAAAAAAAAAACAAAAAAAAAACGACGTTTCAAAAGCATATACGTTTTGATTTGGAGCATCAGAGAGACTCTGAAGCTCGTAAACATTAAGGAAGAGAGTTTTGTTTGTTCAAGGACACTCAGGCAGATTCAAACCTTTAACTGTGCAGTTATTTAGTTATTTAGTTTGACGTTGAGAAGGAGTAGAGCGACTCAGATTAACGGCCAGGATGAAAATGCTTCTTTAATCTCACAACTGTGATCTCAATCAGACAGATACAGGTTGCATTGAGGCAAAAAAAATATATATATAAATTCTGAATTGTGTGACATCAGGCTGCTGAGTGAATGCAGTCCAGAGGATCCCAAAGAGCTTCAGGGTCCAAAAACAGGGTCATGAGGGTGTAAGGACAAGCTTCTCAATGTTTATGGGGAAATATTGTACCTGTTATAAAGCTAAGTGATGCCATATGTGACAGCGAATAAAGGGGAATGAGAAGAGAACCCCTCCTCCTGATCCTCCTATTATAACACCCATGAAGTTCAGGGTCCTAATGCCCTTCTTCCCCATTCTCTCTGTGTGTGACAGACTGTTTATGGACCATTACCCAAATCTATCTCTTCAACGTGGTGAGTCTGGCATTCCAGTCAGCGGGTGCTTCTGTGTGGAAGCAGCGTGGTTTTAAAGGCCTCCCCATAGGGGCCGAGGGGCTTACGAACGCCGCCGGTGAGACAAGCAGTCGAGGTTTCCTCCGTCGCAGCGGAAGACGCTGCGGACGGCCTGTCCTGGACGCCTGGACGTCACGGGACACGGCACGGCTCGCTTCAGTTTTCACAAAAGCCCTTTTTTTTCCAACAATTTGAACTAATAAACGACATCAGCGGTTTCAGTGGGACACACATCAAGCCTTTGAGTTTTAAGACATCAAGACCACTTCTGAAGTCTCGGCAGAACAGAAGGGCAATATTTGGATTTGCCGTTTCCAAATGTTTGTTATTAAGACACGAATGTAGAAGAGCAAAGCAAGTGGAAGACGGAGTAATGCAAAAGGAGGGAGATGAAAGCATTTCCAATCTCAAGCATGCAAAAAAACCTAAACTGCCACTTGTTTTGTGAAAATGAATTAAGAAGAGTTGACAGTGCAATCAAAGCCCAGTTCCCTCTATAAAGACGGCAGCCATTACCATGTGCACTGAGACAGTCCAAATTGGTTATTTCAGCAAAGGCTGGCAAAATCAGCTGAATATATGAAAAGTGCTGTTTTTAATAGGAAAACTCCCCACAGTTGGCTCAGCCTCGTCTAGAAAGGGCAGCAGTGGAGCAATACTCTGGCGGTGGTTCCTTTCATTAACAGGTTCTGTGCAGTTTCCTTTAAAAAAAAAAAAAAAAAAAAGGATTTTCATTTAAGTATGGAAAAAAAAAAACATCTGCATTTTTCAGATTTTAAACATGATCTGACCCCATGGAAAGCCTTGATGTTGGTTTTGTTTTTTTGTTGTTGTATTTTTTTCATTTTGCAAATAAAATCCAAGTATCAGATCAGTTGCGTCTGTATTCAGAGTGTGATGAGCCTCCAAATTGTTCAACATTCACTCAAACAGCCTGAAACGTCCCTCAAAGCTTTAACGTTTGCTTTTTGTCATTTAGGTCAAAAGGGTGACAGACGCTGTAAATATTTGGAGTTTTACCTTCATCTGCTGATTCAGCTGTCTTACTACCAATGTTCTGTTCTTAGAAGTTTCCTAATTATTCATTCTACCTCCAGAAACACCAGTAATTCTGCTTTAAACAAGGTGAGTGTTATATAACTGTGTAGCTCTTCCCTGTGGTTGAAAGGGAAGAGGTCCAACATTTGTTGGACTTTCTTCTGTGGTTCGGTTTCACACTGATTGTGTCAGACAAATGGAAAAAAAAAAAAACCTGCTTGCAGGATTTCTCTTTTGTCGACGGTTTCAGACCACGAGCCATTCCTCCTGCTGGCTCCGGGTTTACCCAGAATGCCCTGCGCTGAAGCCTCCTTCCTGCTTTTGGGGAAATTTCCAGTCTGCTCAGCATTCACATCGGACATTCACGACCTGCATCAGAGTTCACTTCAACCAAACACTAGTATAGTTGTAGACTATACTACACTAAGTATAGTCTATAATATACTTGCTTAATACTTAAGATGATAAGTATATAATATAGCAATGTTATGTATTGTTCTATTTTGAAAGGTTACTTTAGCCAGTTGTGTTTGTAGCACATGTCCATAGAGTAACAGACCCTGTTGATTGTGTTGTGTTGCTCATAGACGGAGTCTTACTGTACTGGATCTGCTTCCCCCTCACCGTGTGTGTAAGAGGAAGGACATGCAGGACGGTGGGTTTGGACAGCCTGGTGCTGGCAATCGCTCACTTCTTGCTCCGCAGGACGAGTAGACGGGGAGTGAACCAACTTGGACGTCCTTTTCACAGAAGACTAATCGAGACAAAGGACACAATAATTCGGCTTGCTTTCCAACACCAAGCAGCTCTATGAAAGAGACGGGGAGTCGGCTTTTCTAACAGCAACGCGTTCAGGACTGGATCATGACTTCACTGCTGGCTCTGAGGAAAACAGCCTTTAGGAAACATTCAGGGATTTTTATTATGGATTTAAACATTACATTTTTTGCTAAACTCTCCAAATGCAATTGTTCCTCCACTGAAATTTATTGTGGTACGTGTTTATGCCTGAACCCACAAAAGTATGTTTTATTCAGAAATGAGCGTTTGCACATCAGATGTGACGCCTGAATGTTTCCAGACGTGTTAATTGGTTAGGAAAGCAGAGACAGAGGACATATCACATCTGTTTGTTTTAATAATACTGTTAAAATGGTGTTAGCTTACATGTCACAATACTGTACAAGTACATTGTAGATTGTAGAAGCATAGCTCTTATTTTTTTCTACTGCTACTGTAGCTACAGTAAACCAACATTTCTTACTGCAGTGAGTTCTGTTTGGACGCTCCTTGGCGCTGCGTTATTTAAGTGCATTGCTCTCACTCAGAGGTCAGAATGCAAAACAGTGAGTTAGACCTCGGTGTCAGAGCGTCGTCAGCGAAACCCAGAAACGGCCTTTCTTAAGGTCATGCAGCCGTAACAAAGTGCTGCACTGTGGCTGTCGTGCAGTAAATAGACATATCCACTTGTGTTATCAATCAGACAAAGTAGATTCCTCCACATGACGAGGTCTTCACTCTAGGGGAGGAAGAAGCCTTTACTTCAAAAACAACACAAAAGGCCAGATTACAGTTTGTAAATAAACTCAATAAACTCACACTTCAGTTTTTATAGAAATGTCCTGTGGTTTGAATATAACATTGATCTCCATAGCGACCTTTGTTGTGTTTGGGAGAAAGAGGAAGAAGCATGCAAGCCTGGAGAGAACATATCAACTGAAAGTGAGAGGGTGGGAGCATCATGTTATGGGACTTTGGGGATTGATGGACTTTATAAAACATTTGAGGCATTGTGAGGAAAATACTATATATAATATATATATAAATATGTATTATATATATACATATATAATGTTTACAACAGTTGAAGTTAACAAACAGTGCTAGAAATTGGCAATCTGTGCCTGGAAAATACATGATACTTCTCCATTAAATGCTGGAGAAGCTGATCACACGAGCTGGGATCAGCTCGTGTGATTGGCTGTTTGTAGTCACATGGTAAACATGAAAGCTAAATGAAATCTAAGTCCCCTGTGGCCCATATAGACCAGCAGCCCAGTGGAGGTGCTCCCAGTCCGCCCATTTAGCCACAGTTACACTGTAGGACTGCTTAATGACATTGTTATCAACTGCAGTTAACTTTGTCACAATTATTCATTCATTCATTCATTCATTCATTCATTCATTCATTCATTCATTCATTCATTCATTCATTCATCCATCCATTCATAATAATCAGGTCTTGTAAAGGGAACTATTAATACACAGACATCAGATCTACTGTGAGCCACAGATGAGCAAGAGTCACCTTAACTGGCCCATTTTCCCAGTTTTCCCGGGGTGTTACGGTCAGCATGCCGGCTGCCATCAGTAATCCTGCCTCCCTGTTGAGGATTCAGAAAGAAGGACAGCGTCTATAAATGGCCGACCCAGATGTCTGAAAACAACCTAAATCGGTACCAGCAGACATCCAGTGGGGGGGTGAGGGCTGGTCGAGCGTCTAGACGGAACCAGGAGTCCAGAGTCGCCGCAGAGCCTCACAGCCTCTGTCCTTCACAAAACCTTTCACCTACAGCTTCACCGCGCGCTCCTGTGACTGACGCCTGTCGATACGCCTCATCTTCACTGCGGCCCGACAGTCTGTCATGGAAATGTGTAAATTAGATGCTGATTCACCCTGATGGCTGAACTACACTGCTTTGGGGTTATTTTGGTTGTTTTTGGGGGCCCTTAGTGTGGGGCCTTCCCCTTGAGAGCGGCTGTTCCCTCACCGCATGCCGGTCGTTTAGCAGGTATTTGTGTGTGGAAGGAGTTACAACAATTTGTCCATTATGTATCCATGTCAGTGCGTGAGCACTAAAGCCGAAACATGAAGTGACAGCACTGAAATGCTTTCACTTTGAATGACGCCGGAGTGATTCCCAGGAGCAGAAAGCTGTAATTTCACTCTTAACCTGAGTTTGACTGTACTGTTCAGACAAGCCTTAATTCTTCCAGCTGTATCCTGCAAGGAGTTTAAACATTCAAAACTCCTCCGGTCACAACGGCCTGACTTTAATCATTTGTATTGTTTTCAACAACTTTATAGGGGTTGTTTTCATCTATACCTCAACAAGGCAACATTCATACGCAAATGTGATGTGAACATCAGCATCTGTAACTGTTTCCATTAGAAATGTACACAAAACTTTGTCGTAATTCCACTAATGATGGAAAAACACAGTTGTGGTGTTTCTATGAAACAAGAAATGCCATTAAAATCACACGTGAATAAGTTTTACACCATAAGTCACTAAAAAAACATGTTGTACCGTCATCCTCCAATCCACCAATTACAGGGTCAGAGGAAATGCAGCTACTGCTGTTGGTTTCCTGCAAATAGAGTTCACTCCTCCATGCAGACAGGCGGGTCCGGCGATCGCTGGTGAAAGGACGCACTCCAATCCTCATCAGCTACAACCACAAGGATCCAAGTTTGTTGAAGTTCGAGTCTCCGATGAAAACTCGTAGGAAACCAGAGGTAAGCAGCCACTGCCTGATGACGCAAGACTTCCAGTTACTCAAAAGGAGAGGACAAAAAAAAGACGGTCCACGACGAGCTGGGATGAGTTTCTCTCTATCCTCTCTAACTGTTTGCTTGGCATTTCCAGACAGTGAGCAGTTTTCAAAATCTCGAGAAAACGCATCATGTTAGATTAGTTACTTCAACGGAAACGACATAAAAAAAAATGCCAGGGAACTTTATAATCTACTCAATAAAAAAGACAAACAAGAAAGAAACAGATGTGCAAAGCAGACAAAACATTTTTGCAACCCAGTTTGTTCACCTGATGAAGTTCAAAGCCGTCACTGACGTTTAAGCGAGTCAGATTGCTGCGTGGTTGTTGGCGTCAGTCTCACCGTATCATGAGTGCACAGAGAACGGTACGGAAAGAGACACAGTCCAGTGAGTGGTGGTTGTGTTCCTTGTCCATTTCGACGGTCAGCTACCCATTACAGCTGAGGAATGCTAATGTACAACACGTTGATCTCAGACTGAGCTTTCTTTGCCTTAAATTTGGTTATTGGCATAAATCAGACAAAATGACTATAAAGGGGGAGAATGTTACGATCCACTTTTAGAGTTCAAAGATTGATCAGAAGAAAATGGCTGAACTGTGGAAACTTTCTCTTTGCAGAATGAATGAAACGAGCAGAGAAAGCAAAGCAAGCGAAGAACAAAAGGACGAGGAAAAATGAGACGTGTGGGTAATTCCGAGGCTTAATGGCTATTCCCACAGCTCATTGGTCAGAAAGAACACCTCAGCAACCTTGACAAAACCCGTGAGATATCCATACATCATCCATATACCAGGTACTTTACAACCCGCCTCCACAGAGATCATCAGCTTACAGCCATCTGATCTTTTTCCTGAAGGCTTGTTTTATGGTTCGGTTCCAGTCAGACAGAGCTGAGATCAGAACATCTATTCACAAACTGGGTGAAACTGTAAACATCAAAAGATTGGCAACATTACACCCAAACAGCATGCAGCCACAATGACCCACAGTTATGATCTGCGACTTCGTTTTTATCCAAACTGACACGCCTCATGAAGCTGATATTCAGGTAGAAACGACATGTAAACCCTTTTTGTTTTGTCTGCATAGGTATTGGACATAAAATGTTTTAATATCCACACATGGTTTACTGCCGAGCCACCCCCAGCCTGACCTTGATATGATGAGATTTTCCTTCATGGGACGCGGCGCTCGGCCATCAGTCATGGTTTGCTTAGCCAGGCTGTCTGGTGAGCTATCAGGTTGGAGAGTGGAGCAGATGCTGTTCTCTGAGCCGGGATGGGTTTTTACAGACGCTGTTTCCTCAAGTCGCCTCTCTGTACGTCTGACTGCAGGACAAACCGCTGCAGTGGAGGTTTATGATGGGTTTTAGCTCAGGCCATGTATGATGAAGTAAATGACTGGATGTCCTTCATCAGCCAAGATGCACCAAATCTTCTCCACAACGCAAGTTTAAATGAAATGTGTGGATTATTATTATTTTCAATATTGGTAAATTGTACTTGTGCCTTCAAAACGTGCCTTCCACATTTTGAAGGCATGAAATAAAATTCCCTGCTTCCTGCATCAGCCTTTGATCAAATGGAGGATATGTACAATCCAAGGCATCGCAAACAGGAAACAATCGAAGAGTCAATTTCTGCCAACAACTTGGACTTTTCTGAGTTTGAAAATTCAAGAAATGCCTAGAAAACCCCTGAAGGTTTGAGATTAGTCTCAAAAAATCTTTTAGACAAAGCTAAGCAATTTCTGCGTTTCAAAAAGTGAAAATGTTCCAACCTTTGAAACTTTTGAAACTCTGAAATTTCAGTTCTTCTCAAAGTTTGATTTTTTTCTGCCGCATATTTGACTTTTAAAAATCTGAAATCTGAACACTTTTCATAAAACAAACAGAGCTAGATAGAAAAATGATTATTCATTCCCCAATCAGATTTCAACATTCATTTCAATTTTGGAGTCAACAGAACCGACAAACATTCAGCAACTTTTCAATTCAGTCTCAGATGTTTAGTTTTATAACGGACAGATACAAATGAGACAAAAAATATATATTTTAAAATGAAAAACAAAAAAAAAAACAACACTTGGGCTGAAATGTTTAAATGTTAAATTTCTCAAGATCAAATGTAATTTCGGAGGAAACAAATATGGCCGACGACAAAGAGACAACCTGACAGTTTGTAGAATATTTTAAACAATAATAAAAAAACAACAACATGTTTTTGAAATCCACTGGTAGTTTTTGTCTCTTCTGTATTTTGGATTCAAGATTCCATGTCATAAAACAAGAGCAGAAATCCACCAGTGATGCTGTGAATCAATATTCATAAATTGTTGACTGAAAACTGGCTCACAGTTTCGTCACGTCAGTTTTGCCTCATTTCAACTGGACTGAGACGTTTGCGCCACAAAATCGACAGAAACGCACCTGGTAAGATCTTGTGCTTCCACAGCGAATGTGGATTCATCTTTATTTCATTTAAGTTCTGCTTCCAACCATCTGCATATGAAATACTTTCTTTGGAAACAGTCATGGGCTTAATGTTATGACGTCACAGAAATTGGAAAAATTGCTGTGAAAATGGATCACTTAAAAGATTGGAAAAAAAAAACGAACAATACACACACACACACACACATGCACATGCACACACACACACACACACACACACACACACACACACACACACACACACACACACAGACACTGTGCTCGCCATCAAAGTACCACACAGTAAACACACACACATTGAACATAACCACATTAGCTGCTCTGTAGTGGGAAACTATTGAGCATAACACAGAGTGGAAGAAGCGTTTGAAAGCGCGGCTCAGACGATTTATTTAATTAGGAGGAGAGCAGGAAACGACTCCCTAATATAAACACTTTTCATGTGGTTTTCCCAAGATGATGAGGAAAATATCTCATCATCACAAGGCGTCATGTTGTTGTTTCGCTCTTACATTATTTGTTCTGGGAGAAAAACTTTTATTTCTCAGCTGCTGAGATGCAAAAGAAAAAACAAAACAAAAAGAGATCAGTTTCTCCAGATTAAAGAAACGATTTCATATCACAACTCAAAAGCAGAAAGTTTTTTTTTTTTTTAAATCTTCAGAGTCATCCTTTATGTTACTTTGTTTAAACAAGCAGCTTTTCATTTAAAAAAAAAAAAAAAAAGGTAACAACCAGCTGGCAGCAAACTATTGATCATTGTCATGCAAAGCTCTCTGGTCTTTAATGACTCACAGCCATTCGTTCTGTTATTTGCATAAATAGATGTAAGCATTAGTACACTTTAGTAATGACAAAACTGTAAAATGAGCAAGAAATGGAGAAAAATTCAGCTGCTGTAGCAGAAATGGTCTTGGATAACTCAATGTTCAGGAAGTGTTGCTTTTCACAAATTCTTCTACTTTATCAAATTAAGAAGAATTTCAGCCGCTGAATGTAAAGCGCATTTGTGACAGGAGGGACTTTTGTGTTTGCTCATCCGACTCATTTGCTGCGTTTTATAGTTCGAACGCTGAGAAAAACCGGTTTGTGCTGCGGCGGATGCAACGTGTGTGCAGGTTTCTGATGCGGGACGTTTAGCGCCCCGTAAAAAAGGTGGCAAACTCTGTCCTGGTCTGAGAAATCCCCTCTGTGGGCCGGCCTTTTCTGCCTGCCATCACTTGGCGCGGGTCCATTATCATTTCAGACACACTTGGAGAGCTTGCATTAGAGTTGTGAATCCTCATTAGCAGCAATAATATCCAGCTGGCCCTCTCCATGCCTACCAATGAGCCTCTGGACAAACAAAAAGCTGCTGCGGCTTTCAGCAGTGGAGGACGGACAGCGAGGGGTCACACCAGGGCCAGAAAGAAAAAAAACATAACAAGAGGCAATAATTAGAATAAGCAATGGTCACCTGAAAATGTTTGTGACTTTTATAATGAGTAATTATGGCTGCGATTTTTTTCACTCATTAGATCTTAATAAGATTAGCTTGTGTTTAAGTGGGCTAATGGCCCGACAGTCAAACGGAATGAAGTCGTGCAGGACAGGCGCTCACTGCTGATGCTGCAATCACTGCAGGTGCAGCGTAAAAAAAAGAAAAAGAAAAAGAAAAAAGTGGACCAAAGTACATCCAAAGTGAAACATTCCTCCTCTGTGATTCATTTATGCTCTGCGCTAGTAAAAAAGGCTGACTTCAGAACCAGACTGGTTTTGTTCCCAACCTGAGACAAAATGCCTGATTTTCCAAAAGTGTCTTCAGCCTCGTCCACTTTGTGGACGTAATGAGATTAGGGCTCCGGCATCAGTGTTGAGTCATCCTCATGAATATTCCGGCTTCATGGTTGTCTGTGTGTTTGTGCTGATGGTACACTTCCCTGCCAATGTCAAGGTTGTCGGTTCTGGACCAGACTGACGTGCAAACTGATACGGTAGCTGAGGAGGGAGGGAGGGGGGAGAGAGGGGCGGGGCTTCATGTAGGTGCAACAACATTATGTTTTATTGTACATCACCATTATTCAACACATGCAGGGATGCGAGTTATTGATTGGAGTCAATCTAAAGTTGATTTATCTTACCGACTTGTTGACTCATGATTAACTGGTAAGCAGCCATTTTGTTAAAAACCTGAGTTTCCTCTTCTACCAAGGATGTGAACCATCGTTTCATAACATAAAGGGCTACATTTTTCAAAATATGCTGAATTAAAAAAATATATAAAAAAAAAAGATTTATTTTTGCATGAAGAAAGTAATAAAATGTGTCTATATTTCAGAACAGAACCGCTTGAAGTGTATTTCACATCCCACCTGGCCTCCGTTCGGACCAGTGGACCCGCCACCTTTGAGTTTTTTTTTATATTCCAGGTCAGTTTTGGGGGGGAAATAGTTTATAAAACTGATTTAAAAGCAACTCCTGTAGATCAATGTGATTGGATAGCATATCTTTGAATGCCAATACAGTTTTTGTAACAAAGATGGTGAACGAATGAAAACAAAAGAAACCAAAAGGACTGAAATGTCACAGAGATGAAACGTGTTTTATGTTCTCACTGTAACGATGCAGCAGGACTTCATGTTTTACTAAAACTGCCTAATTTCTTTCTTCTTTTTTGAGATTATTGACCTTGGTTTTATTTTCCAGGCACAACAAAAATAGGCACAAAACTGAATTTCTCTTTTATTATTATTTCTTTATGTTTAGACCCATAAAAAACACCTTTTAAATGTCAACATATAGGGCAAGTGGCTTAAAGGCCAGCTTACCAAAACCTAATGCTTAGATGGATAAAAAATGATAAATAATGTTTAATATTCAATATGTTCCCAGCAAACTGTTGGATTTATTGTGCAAATGAAGATTAAGATAAGTTGAAGTGAACCACTGATGAGTTATAAAGCTGTAAGATATTCTACTGGGGAAAATAAAACATCCAGAAAAAGTAACCAGAGACATCTGAATGTTTTATACCACAAAACCCCCAAATCTTTCAGGAAAGCCAGAGACTGGCAGGATCACATCCAAGTCTGTGTTCAATTGATGGACGTGTCTTCTCCTCTTTTTCCTCTGGAGGATCAGGATGGCAGCAGAGAGTCAATAATATCAGAAACATGCCAATGGCAGCAGCAGCGACGCCTGAGTGACCAGGATGTAAAGGAATTCCACCCAATCCATTTATCCTGAGAGATTTCCAATAAGCTCGGCCCCGACCAAACCACCGGCTCCGCAAGCTAATCTGAACAGACAGACAGACAGACAGACAGACACTGTATTGATCCTCTGAGGGAAAATGTGCAGCCAGTTAGGCCAATTCAGACTCACCGACTCGAAAGTTGCCGTTACGTTTCTGTTTTTGATCCAGTAGGTGAAAGAAGGCGACACTGTATTGTTTGCTGCAGGAATGTTAGCGTTAGCCGTTGACGACCGAGCCCCTCTCAGGCAGGAAGCCCCCAGGAAAAACAAAGCCAACTCTTTGGGCTATTGGCCGATTGGATAATGATGGCTTTCCCATCGCCGTTTGATCCGCCTGAGATGAGGCGGAGCGCACCATTAACGCTGCGGAACTCATTTGATTTATTTCCCAGCAGCCAGTGTCCTTGCAAACATCTGCCAGCCCTGCCAGGGATGGATTGGCTCCAAGAGGAAATGCACCGCAGGACGATGAGGTCCACAGAGACTGGTGGCGAAATGACACCGGCTGAACAGCGTGGAGAAGGTGCCACTCGGAACCGGAAGGTGCCAAGTTTAGTCCCGTCTGAAATAAGCGAAAGAGAACGAGGGCTCCTTTCTTCTGCTGTTTACACTTCAGCGTGAAATTCATCTCCGGCTGCTTCGGTCGCCCTGATTCTTGGCACAAGGACCGCGGTTTATTTCAAGGATGCTACAGATACGAACCTGTTCCTGACACCAAATCCTTTTTAGAGGCTTAATTTTGTTTTATTGAAAAAAAAACCCCACTATGGATGATGAAGTTGGCTGTAACATTAGAGAAGCTGCCAAAAACATGTGAAGCATAATTTTGAAGTGAGTTTAAATGAGCAAAAGCGTTTTGTTGAGAAAAAACTACCAGTACATAGATTGACCTGCTGCTCTGGACATCTACTGTAGCTCAGTTTAGCTAATTGGGATTTTCAGCTACTTTCATTCATTGCTGCTAAGCTAATGGTCTGGCTCTCTAATATAATAACATGTAATATTACTAATATATTCTTGTGACACTGGTGATACAGTCACATTGCTTACTAGTAAACTGGAATAGCCTGAATGCTTCTAAACCCCGGTGTGTGATGCCTGTTTGTTAGATCTCCATGGTGACGCTCTCAGTAAAGCATGATCTCCTCACTTCCTCCAAGGACAAAAAGAGTTTTTATGTAGAGATGCTTTATAGTTCTTACAAGACTCACCTTAAGTTAGGTGAGACTCAGAAACCTGCAGGTCTGAGACACAGAGTGACCTTTCACACGTTCAAAAAAATGAATGATATGCTGCAACGTTTAATAAATTGATCAAAGTTTAAAGACAAATTGAATATAACTTAGCGACCTCTAGTCATTTTTAGAAAACTATCTTCCTCATTCGCGCTGACCAAGGCGCAGAATACCCAACGGTACGGATCAGAACGGGAGATCTGAATATAAAAAAAAAAAAGAAGTTTGTATTTCAGTAACTCGGAAAAACAAATTATCTCCGCATCATGCTGCGATCCAGGCGTCGCTGTGGTGAAACTCATATGTTGACGCCATATGTCGTCTTCTGTGCAGCTGCTTGGAAGCGAGCGAACACCCACCTACCGTGAAAGCAGCAATTTTTGGATATTTTGCCAGCTACAGTGTCACGATCGATTAGCGGAGATGTGAACGCTTGTCGCGCCCCGTCAAAGTGCTGCTGACATGTTGACAGCTTGGCTAGCAGCACCAAAAAAAAAAACAATATCGTCACAGCCCCGTTCCACCCGATCACTAATTCCCCCGGATTGGCTCTTTCTGTAATCACAGCGTGGTTGGAAGGTGAATTGTCATTTGAGCACTTATTGAATTTCCCTGGTTCCTGCTTATCTGGGCCTGACACTCTCCATCTTCCCCTAATCTAACGCGGCTCCCGGTGTTTAGTTATTGCTGAACAGGTGCAACACCTAATGACTCAACATTCTGACCCTTAATTTAATTCAACACAGGTTTATCTCTCAATACATAAACAACTTCTGCAGGTTTATTACATCAAGAGCCAGTTGTACCGACATGTGTGAATGAAAAAAACCATAAAATGTAAGGAAAATGGTAAAGTTGCGGAGAGATTTTATCATAGAGCAGGATTCCAAACTATGAATGTCTAACAGTAAAGACAAATGAGGTTCATTTTCCAGCATGACGATGACCCTCAAAACGCTTCTGTGGCATGATTTCATCTGAAGCGTGTTCATATTTCAGAATGGCCCAGTCAAAGTTAAGACCCACGTCTAATTACAATATTTACAAATTCCATCCAATTCTGTACTCGTCACAATTAAACTCTACTTCTTGTTGGCCTTCGCTGAAAACTAGAGCCGAGACAAAAACTAGAGCATTGATTTCAGTGAATCAATTCAAGCCCAAAATAGAACCTGAATGCTAACGATGTTGCAGCAGCACCAGATGTCACCAATGCCAACATTAGCATCCACATCTTTAACAATATGTTTTTCGAATAAGTTCCAGGAATAATCTGGAGTTGGAGAAATGTGTACAACAGGACTTCACACCAATCTGAGGGAGTAATAAACCCCAAAAAGAGATCAAAAGCAACATATACAGCTTTTTTTTGAGCTCATGTTGAATTGAAGTTTTGATCAACGTTTGGTTTTGCTGTAAAAATCTTAACATCAGGCCGAAAATAACTGCGAAGCGTCCGAGGCAACGTGTGTGGAGAGTCTCTGCAGGGAGTTCAGTGGTGCTAATCAGAACCGTCCTCTGGTTCTGGCTCAGAGCTGACACCAAACACCACCTTGAAAACATTCTCTTCCTCTGAATCGAGCCATTTGCTGTCGGTTGACATGCGTTCAGAACTGTTCCACCGTGTTGCAGGATTTGTCTGACTTTGATTTTTTTTTTTTTAACCTTCAGTTTATTGCTTAGCTTTCAGCTTTCAGATTCCTTGTATTATGCCAGTATTTCAGATGTATTTTTATTCAAGGTTTAGTTATGTTTCTCCATTCATTTTTTTCCTTGTGCTTCTTGTTCCTGCTGTTGTGTTGCCTCTGGTTTGTTTGCATTTCTGTTTCCTTGTTTCCCATGTTGCCTGTGCATTCTATCAGACATCACTCCTATTTCCTCAGTTTGTTTCTTTTTTCGTTTTTAACGGTCTTGTTTGTCAGAATGGCACTCTCGATGTTTTTGAACCACTGACTTCCACGGAAATGTTTCTGTGGAAGCCCAACTCTTTCGCTTTCACAAGCAGAGTGTTGCGACTTTTGCTACAACACCGATGTGTAATTATATGTAAATATAGACGCTTTAAAAAAAAAAATCTTAGAAATTGCATCGGCTTCATTTCGAATGCCAAGGACACAAAGACGGAAAAGATGGAGAGAATTGGGAGAGGAAAACTTGATAGCATTCTGCTAACACACCTGCAGAAAGAGAGAGAAACAGAACCAAGAAGCTAAACAACATAAATACTGTATATAACAAATGAAAACTGTGTGTGTGTGTGTGTGTGTGTGTGTGTGTGTGTGTGTGTGTGTGTGTGTGTGCGTGTGTGTGTGTTAGTGCTAGTTTGTCCAGGATGCTGCTGCTCTGGATTAAGATGGTT
This sequence comes from Poeciliopsis turneri, assembly GCA_922788865.1. Classification (NCBI taxonomy): domain Eukaryota; kingdom Metazoa; phylum Chordata; class Actinopteri; order Cyprinodontiformes; family Poeciliidae; genus Poeciliopsis; species Poeciliopsis turneri. The sequence goes on along the minus strand of CAKLNU010001118.1, from coordinate 1,839,679 downwards.
CAGAAATTATTGATGCCTGTAACTATAAAAAACTTGTTTTTCGCAGAGACAAAATGTCCGAGGGAAAAAAAGCAACACAGTCGTCTTCGAAGCAGCTCTCTTGTCCGTTTTCTGGGATCCCAAAGGAAGGCCTAAAACAGAAAAGGTTTCGTTGGATTTAACGTCAGACGGTAAAAAGTAAGGTTGCTTTTTTTCCCCCTCCTTTACAGGGTCTGAAAACCTGTGATTTCATTTGTGCCAGTGACTGCAGCCAAAGCTGACTCAATTCAAACGAAGAGGCCAGAATGTGAGGTACTCTGCACTGTTTCAGTGGAGCAGGGAGGAAGTCACGGTGGAACAACAGCACAAAACTCCAAGAGGGGAAAACTAACTTAAAGCAGGAGATGACCTCATTCCAGAGCTTTACCTCCGATTCCTTCTCATTTTCCCCCTTCATTCCCAGATGCCGCGCGGCCCACTTTGAACTGATGAAGAGCATCATTAGTGAAATGAGACATGATTAGTTCCCCATCCAGTTCTTTCATCAAAGCTGCCTTCACTCACTTGGCTTCGGTTTCATGTTCACGCTAATAAAAAATAACGTTTCTGACAATTTCAACATCTGCGCCTCGCAATTAAGACAGCGTCGGCTGAGCACGCGGAACAGGAAGATGTCAGAAGAACTCAGCCGAAGAGCCGAAGCCGAACAATGGCTGAAGGAGACGCTGCACCAAGATGGCGGCTGGTTTACGGGAGAGTTATTGATCTCACAGCTGGCGTCAAACGGGAGAGCGAAGTCGCCCTGACACAATGCCGACAAAAACTGAAAACTGCTGCTTTTTACAGCTGAGCCTCATCTCTAAACAAACGTGTTCAACAAAAACAAAGCTGCCCCTTTAAATGGATCTAGACATGAGCACTGATCACATTCACCTCAAGACAATTAGGGCCACTATGAAAAAAAGAATTCTGACTTTAATCTTCTGAGAATAAAAGTCAGTATTTTTACTGTGAAGGCAGTAAAAACAACAACAACAACAACAACAAAAAACAATCACAGTTGATCCATGAGTTATTAAGGGGAATATACATTTTCAACATTGGACCAGATTGGTTTGGAAACTCTTGTTCCTGGAATGCATCAGAGAATACAGTGAGAGAATATAATGTGACACATTTTACGTGAACAAAGCGTGTTTACACTTGGAAAGCTTTAGGTTTTCCTCCCCAGGTTTCCATCTTCTACGTTACATTTCCTCAAAGACTCACTGCAGAAATACCTCCAGGTCCCCCATGTTGTTTTTTTATGCTTTGCAGTTTCCATAAGACACTTACAAACTAAATATCAACTAAATAATGAACAATATGGCTGCAGCTCTTTCAGCCAGACTGATAAAAACCATGAAAAGTGTGCAGCTGTGGAAGATCAGAGGGAGTGTTTCATAAAGTCATTTATTTAGACAGCCGTAATTTGTTTCAGTCATTTTTAGCATAATGTGTTGAGCAGTTTGTGGAATGGCTTTTAATTTGAGCTTTTCATCAGCTTTTGAATTCTGCGTGTGTTTGATGTGTGTTTGATAGGTGAGCGCGTATGCACGCGTGTGCGTTTAGATGTGTGTGTGTGTGTGTGCTGGGGTCAGGTAGCCCAGCACTCTTATTAAAGAGGAGTATTAACCTCCATAAAAACAGGTTCTTACAGGGTTAAAATGACAGGATTATGACTTGAAAGCAAGTTAGAGGTGTTACAGAAGGACATTGATCGTTTCTCACAAGTTCTTCTTGTTTTTGGCTCATTAAAGTATGAAAGTATTCATTTTTTAATAACACAATAATCAAAAATTTCAAAGTCTGCTCTCACTTTCTTAGCTGGTTTAATTGCTATAACTAAAAAAGTCCAGTAGTTTGTTGGTCTTTTGGCCCGTTTCTCCTGACAGAACTGGTGGAACTGAGTCCGGTTCATAGGTCACGTGGTTCACAGACACATTTTTCGGAAACCCAGCAATTAAAAAAAAAAAAAGAGTTTTTTGCTAAAAAAAAAAAAGTTTTGCAGTAGGATAGATGTTTTTTCAGTAGTAGGTAAATGTTTCTCTAACCTGCAGTGGGAACATTTTGCTCTTAATGCATTATTATTGCTGTTCTGTTAATGTCGACCAAACACAATTTTGCAATTGAGCTGTTACAACTAAGTAAGACATGAATATAAAATCACACAAATAAACATATTTATGCAATAAGTCATCGAAAGTTACGGCAGCGGATGTAAACAGTTAAATGAGAAACACCTCAATCTGGTTTAACAACTTTTTATCAGAAACGGGAGGGTTTTATTATGTTGGTGTTTTTCCATTCAGCAAATTTCTTTTCTTAATTTCAATTTGTTGTTACTGACAACATAGAGCACCACTAGGACTCCACAAGGCGATACTGTCCATCAAAGGACAACATAAATAAAAGCAAATGATCAGATGGAGAAAACCTGTGGAAGACTGATGGGAGGCATGAGGAAGATGGAGGACGGCTGTGCTGAAAAATCCCCTTCAGCTCGGAGGGCCGTACATCTCCAGAAATGCTGCGTTTGCGTGGCGGCGAGGCAGCCATGACGAGCGACCAGTGATTAACGAGGCTCAGACAGAACCGGCCTCCCGTCGTTTAACAAGAGATATATATATTTCTGAGGAAAGCGCTTTCCTGTGTTTTCCAACCACGGCTCACTTTCCACGCTGGGTTCTGGTCAGAGACTGAAAGGAATCCCAAAGGTTCAGACACAGAAAGCCAAACAACTCAAACAACAGGAACTGCATTTCTTCTTCCCTCCCAACCTGTCCATTCACCTTCCTCTTGACAGGGATTCACGCATGGCAGCTCAAAGATTACAAGGCCAGACACACACACACACGCACACACACACACGCACACACACACGCACGCACACACACGCACACACACTGCAAAATAAATGGGACAAGACTAGGAAAGAGTTTTATATCAGACCTTGACCCTCTTGTTAGGCAGAGTTCAGTTAATACACTAGTTTGTTTCGAGCTTTCTCCATCTCTTGTCAATAACCACATTTGACATTTTGAAAATAAATGAACTTAATTGAAACACGGTAATTAGCGCAAGGATGAGGTGTGTTTCTTTGGCTGTATCAGAATAAGGGAAATGGAAACATTTTTCCACATCAGAGAAGTAATGTGATCAACAGCTAGGATGTTACTACTGCTGGGAAATTTGAAGAAGAAGATGACAGCGCCTCATGTTTTTAAATAACTTATCACATGAACTAATTTATTCATGTGTGACTTTAATTTCTTTTGTTATTCAATGGAAGCATTACAATTGCAAATTTGTGTTTTAGTGGAATGTTGACAAAGTGTTTTGCACATTTGCAATGGAAACACAGCTATAGTGGTGTGAGCGAAACACTGAATCCCAATTTGTCCAACAATTTAAAAATTGGTGTGTGAATGAGTGTGTGTTGTTTGCTTCAGTGTCAGTGTGAGTCAAATTAACAAGAGTTCAGTCCATTTCCTTTTTAACATAAACCCCTTGTGCCACTGCTGAAGCTGAGCTGCTGTTTCGGAGCTGCAAACATTTAAAAAAAACAGCTTTTTAAAGCATTTAGACGATTCAGAAAATCAAAAACAGATGGAAAAGTTCAAAGGGGAAATTTGCTGTAAATGTTGAGAAACCCAAAACATGGCGGTTACGGAAGATACCACTGCTGCTGTGGACGAGATATGAAATATGTAATCACCGCTAATGACGCAAAAGCAGCAGAGCCAAACGTGTGGCAATGCAGTTGCCTGGAGGATAAAGTTGCTGAATTATGGGTGTAGTTTAACTCCCTGCCCTGACTAGGGAACTGGGGGTTAATGAGGTATGGGGGTATAATTCCCCCTGTACCACTTACCAGGCTTTGAGGAAGCTACTGAACCTTAAACTACTGCAGCGTGGTTGCCCAGTAGCCAGGGACAGTAAACCTGCAAGGGAGTGAAACCAGGAAGTGAATTATGAGAAAATGAGTCCACAAACCCACCTTCTAGAGATGTTCCCCGGCTGAATGGAGACCCTGTAAAAAAGGACGGTTAAAAAAGATGCTGTGTCAGATTAGAGTGTGCCATGTAACGGGCAGAGTCCCCGGCAGGTAGTGGGAGGTTTTTATGGCCTGCGTTTGCAGGTTTACCAGCATAAGTGTGTGAAAAAAGCAGCCACAGGCCTTTTATTTCAGGACTGACAGAGAGACTGTTAGAAACCAGTAATGATGGTGGAAAATGAACCTGTAGCTTAATGCTGCTTGGGTGGTGAGACACAGATAATGTATGTTCTGTGAAGCTGAAAACCCTCAACACAAAAAACGATTCATAGCAGCTTGTTTCTCTCTAAGAAGAACCTGATGTTCTTCCTGAAGGTAAAATGATGTCAGAGCATCTATGAAACTGGGACAATCATACTTATGACATCAGTAAGAGACAGAAGCCATTTTGCTTTTCTCCTTCATTCTGGTACAATCCTGGCTCCTCAGATCGGGGTCATTTGATCTCAAGTAGAGGTGGGGGATCGATGCAAAATATCAATAATATCGATGCCAAATCTGTATCAATAATTTTGTTTCATATTCCCTCTTAAAAGTTTTGCCTGTTTTGCAGTTTCTCAAGTCGACGTAAAAATTTTTACTTTGATTTGCTGCCAAATTAAATCTTTTTGTACTTTATTCCGAAAAAAAAAAAAAAAATCTCACAGTTTTATTTGGTTTTTCTTTTGTTTTCATTTATTTTACAATAAGAGTGATGCAATTTTATTCATAAAATCATTTATGAATAAATTACTTTATTCATAAATGAATAAAATGTATTCATTTATGTTGGTTTATTTATAACCATCATGTGTAAATTTCAAAGTGCTACAAAATGACAATGAAACATCAACCAATGTAAGAACAATAAGAACTCATTTAATAATCTCATGCTTTCACTACAACATTTTTTGACTCTTAAATTCTATCCATTTCATTATATTTTTACAAAATACCTCAAAGGAAAGAAAGACAAAGACACCTAAAAGTCAGAGGTCTTATGATACATCATGCTTAAATAATTATCAGCAACAATGTTGACAAGTTTAGCCAGTACTATTTAGCCCAGTTAACATGGTGCAGAAGCAAACAGGGGGTTTAGTTTTTAATCCAAACCAGTTACCATTACATTACTGTTACACAACAGCTCAAAGTTAGTTGTGCACACAGGTTAGTTAAATTAAAGACAACTCCAGATAAGAAGATAGACCAATATATAGACACCAGACATGTTGCCCAATTTCAACAGATTTTACTCATATCCCATTTGAGACCTAGCCAAAACATGGGGTACGCTGTTAGCCCAGTCAGCATGGTTTAAGTTTATTTACCTCAAGTGAAGCCCATTAATCATAAAGATTAACAGAGCAGAAAAGAAAGAAGGCGCTTGGAGTGCTCCATGACGCTTTCAGGACAATCAGGGATGATTTCGACAGAGCGCCACGACTACCACTTAATCACCCCCAATTTGGGTTAAGTGGGCTTACCATGACCAGCAGAGGATCCATTAGAGTCCGGTCTGGAGGGAGCAGTGGAGGACAAGTAGGTTCAATCAGAGCCGTCCGCCACTGAGCCCTCATTAGGCAAAGCCTGTAGACTTAATTCTTTAAGCAAAGTCACGATACAAGGCAAGATGAAATAGTTTTGTCTTATTCAGGTTTCTGGAGAGAGAATCGTCCTGGAGGCGGCTATTTTTAGCTCCAACCAGATGAAACTCACTCAAGATGAATAGTTAATGAGAACAGAAGGTGAAGGGAGCAGAAGGAAAGAATTCGGTGACAAAACATCTGAGTTCCTGTTCTTGACATAATTGGGTGGACCTTGTGTGGCGGTGCGCGCTGCAGCGCACATCCACTGAGTCTTTCTTGTGTCAAACCAAATGACAACACCTGATATGTGCAGCAGGCGGTCTCGCATTGTGCGGACTCAGCAGTTTTAGATGTGCTGCCTCGAAGAGGGGAGAAGGCATTCATTAGCTGTCACTTCTTGCCTGCGTTGCTGATGGAGCACAGACAGGAATAGAATCATAAAGCCTCGTTATTTAGAGGTATTTTGGGAATCAGGATGGATGACATTTCTGTGATGCTCTTTGTGCCGACTGCCAGCTATTTTCAGGAAACCGGCATATGTGTTCGCTTTGATTCTGGGATCACAAGGATATAATTATTCCACAGTTTAAAGAGGCAGGAAGTAACCTTAGGGAGTCGGGAGGCAGCAAGGAGTTGCGATGCATAATTGTTGGATGCTTTAAATCCTGGATCCTGGGATCTGGAGACGTCTCTGTTTGCTTGTTCCAGGTGGAAGGAGCAAATAGAGGAAAATTACTTTGGTTTTTGGATTTTACTTCTCGTGTGATTGTTAAAGAAATCCAAGCATCCATTTCGAGAATATACCCCATTCATCCTATTTTTAAAAAGTATGACCCAGTTGCCCAGCACAGCGGTGTGGCCACACAATACACGAGATTACAGCCAAGCGGCTTATTTCCATCTCAAGTTCCACTGGCAGGTTACTGTTTATGATTATTGCACAATTAACTCAAATTATTGCACAAGCATAACTTCATAAATGAGAAATGGGGGAAATTGGCTCAGTACTTTTAACTTTAAGTTGATAAGTTCAACTGTTCATTGTAATCTGATGTATCATGTAGATCCAATTGCAGTTTTTGTGTGCCATCCATCTACAGTCTCGGTTCCTCTCACAGGGAAAAAAAAATCTAGACATGCCCCGGGTCGAGTGATCATAATTCGGGGGATATCTACCTTCGCTTGTCCATGTTTCCCAGCAAAGTTGATTCAATAAATCCATTTTGTTGACAAAATGCTAAATGATGCCAAAAATATTACACTCCACTTTCAGTTGCTGTTGTGAAGACATAACCACTAGCTGCATTTCCAGTACAAATTTGTGCAAAATGTTGTCAATATTCTGATAATGTTGAAAAGAAACCCCCTACAATTTTACAATGGCTGTGTTTCCATTAAAGAAGCATAAATATAATTGTTCATGCGATAAGTCATTAAAAAGCTGTGTCATCCTCCTCCTACCACTTCCTGTTGTCTTCATCTTTCCCACCGGTAGTAAAATCTGATTGTTGATCACATGAAGTACAGTTAATTAGACAGTCAAAAACCACCTCATCATAGTTTAAAATGGGCGTTTTGTTCAAAAATTGTTGCATTTTGCAAGATTGCAGTTTGTGCAATCTTATGGTGAATGGAAACACAGCTGCTGTTATTCACCTCACCTGAATTGCTTATCACATTATTAGGTACACTGGCCAAATACGTTGTTAATAAAAACAGCAAATCAGCCAGCATTTGGCATGCTGAGGTGAGCGACAGTTCATCCGTTTAGTAACGTCGTAATATACCTGCACCATAAGTAACATTATCAGAACATTCAACTGTTAGATGAACTCTCATAACAAAAACGTTTGCTGAGCCAAGGCGTGAAAACAAAGATTTGATGATGTGTACAGCAAATGGGCCATGTTTTAGTGTGTCTGAGTGAGTGTGCTAGTGTATAAAACTGCATTTAAAAATCACAATGTCGAGTCTGTCTTGTGAGCAGTGTGTGTGTGTGTGTGTGTTTGTGGAGGTGCTGATGCATGGCTCTGATTAGCAACAAGGATGTGACATCTTTGGAGGACCCTGCAGGATTACAGGACAACACCGGCATTTGGGAAACAAGCACTCGAGTGGAAAATCACTTTTCTAAAGTGACACAGACCCAAGACAAAACATAGGCACACACACACATGCATACACGCGCACACTTGCAGAGGCATAAATCCTGCTAATTCCTTCCAGAAAACGACACAGTAAACCCACATTCCCACAAATTTCATAGATTGTGAAGAAACATCTGAATGCAGATGTGATATCTATGGCTTATTATGGCAGTATGGGCAGAAACAGTGAAAAACCTAATTGGCAATTAGCAAGAGTGCAGTAGGACCCTGATTGCCTTCACATGGTGTTTAGGTTTATAGATTTGCCTCGTAGCGGCCATGTTCAAACATGGAGTCCTGGAGACTGTGGGGTCTTACAAGAAAGAAAGATTTGCAAATAAAAGCATCATCTGAACTGATTGAAAGCCCTCTGCTTGGGACCAGTTGAATCACTTCTGAGTAAATAAACGGGAACAAATCCATCTGTAATTCACTACTACTAACGGCAGATTTTCACTATTTTTGCCTTTAATTTGAATAATCCATTCCATAGCCAAATGTTTATGTAATGCTACACTTTTTACACATTGTAGCTGAGTACCTATGAGGTGACTGATAATATTTTATATCTCTATTAGCCTTGTTAAAAAGACAACTATTCATCCAAACAGAGAGACTGAAAGGGAAAGTGGTCAGCAGCAGTGGACATTCATCCCACATCTGATAGCATGCTAAAAGCAGAGCCTGTCCAGCATATTTGCTGGACAGACAAATACTTAGCTATTTGCTAAGTTAGCGTTAGCTCACATAGCTAACGCTAACTACACCAGAGGGCATAGTTAGCTTCCCATAAACACATTTTTTCCAAATAAATCCTAAAGCACTTGGCCGCTTCGTCAACTTTCAGTTGAAAAACTTTCAGTTGAAAAACTTTCGGTAGCTGTGTTGACATTTCGTTGACGACTGTTATTTATATTCTTGCTTTTATTTTTGAAGAGGGTGAAGACGCAGCAGTTCCATTTCCTCTCCTCGCCTTGTCTCTTTTTTTGTCCCCCGCCGCTAACTTTAGTTCAAACAAAAAACAGAAGAATTAAATAAAACAGCAAGAACAAGATATCAGCATGAATACAATATGTGAGGGCATTATAGAACATGTCAATTATCTCTAAATTAAATTGGTGCTTGGGAGTTGTAGTTCTATGTTGAATTGAAGTTGGCGCTTAAGCATTAGCTTCTGCTAAATACTGTGTTGGTACAAAACATTAGCATTTAGCATTAGCTTCTGCTGCACGCCATGTTAGTGTAGCACCTGTTCAGTGGACCTACAAAGTGAGCTTTTCTTTTTTTCAGGTCTTAATGACCTTGGTGCAATTGTAGATTCTATCCAGCTTTGCTGTTTTACATCAAAATTCAAAAATTCTTCATTTGCCCCAAAGGAAAATTAAATGTTGTTGTAACTCATATATTCCAAGAATCTTCAAATATTCGTTGTAGGTGCTGTGGCTTTGGGCAGCCCGGGTCTCCAGTAGCAGTCAGTCTTACAGAGGCCTCTGATGGAAGACGATTGTTGTCCTTCTCTCTGCGTCCAGAAAGCCTGCTTTTCAGCTTGCCCGGGACTTGGGGTCAAAGTTCAGGTATTACTTATGCTTTAGAGAGGATATTCAGCAGTTCCCAGTGGGAAACATAACATCTTGTTGCCACGGTTCTTGTTACACAGCAACCAAATCCAGAGGGTGTAGTTGTCCAAACATGCAACACCTCAGCCAAAAAAATGACTGAACAAAAGTCGACAAAAAGAACCACAACATAACGGAGCTGCTTCAATACAACGGAATATTATGGCCACTGTACATAGAAAAATGATTTGATCGGTATGAAGGTATTGGTCTTTCCATGCTAATATTGATCTGTTACTGATACCAACTATTACCTTAACCTGGAGGTAAACCAGGTTGAGGTAAATAGAACCGGATTGGATTTTCAAATATTCTACTATGTAACAGTAAGTCAATATTTTTGTTCTAAACAGTTTAATTTTACAGAGATTGTTATTTTTAAAAAGTGGGATGAAATTTAATCTGGGATTGAACTAGGACACCAGCTCCAGAAGTTTTGGGGTGGAAGTTCATATGAGTTGGGACAGACTTTAGAAAGAAGTTCAAGGGGCAGTAGCCCAGGGCTCTAGTTTTACATGGGGGTGGCATTCTTTTTCCCATGCATGATTTACAAACATTGCAACTCATATTGAACTCATTCCACATGTGGCCATTTTCTTAAATGTTGTTGGGTGTTTTTTTATTCATTTAAATAAACAGCACTCAAATATCTATGAGCTGTGAAGTTTTTGGGACCAGCATGGGGCAATCTAAGTAGATATGCCTATAAGTCACTGCGTTTTTATGACAAATGTGTGAAAAATGTTGAAGAAACATAATTTTGCAATTGCGGTGTTTCCATGAAACGCTTGTTTATTGTTCATCACTTGACTGTGATGCGGTTTCGTGAAACATGTCCATTTCCACAGGGCAGAAAAACCACCTCAACGCAAAAAACATTTTCCCGAAAAAAACTAATTTTTCCTTTTTTCCCCCTAATTGACGAGTTTAGTAATTTCAATTTATGCAGTTCTATGCTTCATTGGAACATATAGCGTTCTGAACCCAGGGGTTCTTATTCTCAAGCCCTGTATGTGAGTCATGAGGCCAAAAGCTTTCAGAAAATGTAATCAGGTGGGTCTTGCTTCCTCGAACCCCCGCCCCCCTTCTCCGCTCCCCCTCCTCCTCTGGCGAGCAGAGACAGCACAAGCCGGGTTTCCCCCATTCATGAAGGCAACACTGACTCATTCCTACCAGCGCTGGTGGTCACTCAGCCACCTGCAGGAGCGTTTTACAACTATCATGTTGTCTCCGATGTTCCTAAAATAACCAGGCAGCATCGCTGCACCCCGTCCACCCCCGCCCCAAATCCTCCAGTTCCCACCTCCCTCCACCCAAAGCACCCCTTCCCCTAACTCCTCCCCACCTTCAGCCACATGGTTCCCCGTTTTGTACATAAATCAGGCGCCCGCCGCCGCCGCTGTGAGGGGCTGTGCAGGCAGACAGGAGAGGCGCACATGCACACCGCACCGCCGCGGCTCGTCGCTGCCACTGCAGCCGGAGAGCAGCGGAGCAGACCCGGGGGGGCGGAATGGCCTGAGCTCGGCTCGACTCGGATCGCCTTGACGCGGCGAGATGCTGCTCCTCTAACCGGCCCGCCTGTCCGTAGCGCGTCCGCCTGTCTGGCCGGCCGCATTGCTGCAGTGCTGCTTTTTTTTTTTTTTGCCTTCTTTTTTTTTCTCTTCTTCTTCCAGGTGTTGTGTGTGCGCGTGAGCGTGCTCTCTCGCGCGCGCGCGTCCGTCGTATAGCTTGGTGGTAATTCTTGTACCGAGTCGGAGGAGTGGGTGGAGGGGGGTGGGGGGCAGGGGGGAGGAGAAGAAAACAGGAGTCTGATGTCACATGTGCTTCATCGGAGGAGACGGGGCATCTGCGAGCCGGATTCTGTGGAGGATGCTGCGGCAAGTGATACACAGAGGGCTCAGGGCTTCCTTCTACTGGCTCGGCTTGTTCGTCAGCAGGCACCCCGTCTTCTTCCTCACCGTCCCCGCGGTGCTCACCATCATCTTCGGCTCCACGGTGCTCAGCCGCTTCAAGCCCGAGCGGGACCTGGAGGTGCTGGTCGCCCCGACACACAGCCTGGCCAAGATCGAGCGCAGCCTCGCCAACAGCCTGTTCTCCATCGACCAGTCCAAGCACAAGCTGTACTCGGATCTGCACACGCCCGGCAGATACGGCCGGCTCATCCTGCTGGCCAGGTCCGGCGGCAACATCCTGGAGCTGGCCGACCAGGTCCTGCAGGTCCACCGGCAGGTGCTGGAGCTGCGCGTCACCTACAAGGGCTTCAACTACACGTTCGCGCACCTGTGCGTGCTGAGCCACCGGGACCGGCGCTGCCTCCTGGATGACATCGTCACCGTGTTCCAGGACATCCAGCAGGCTGTGCTGTCCAACAGCAGCTTCCACAAGGTGCCGCTCAGCTACCCCAACACCACTCTAAAGGTGAGCGCTTGTTGCCGGCCGGGGCCGCGTGCACGCCGCCGTGTTGCAGGCTGGCCCTGTCTGAGCACGATCACGCGCGCGCGGGCTCTAATTTCTGAATGAAACGGAATGTGGCGCGCGTGGGGCGCCTTTTTGCAGATTGCTGCATTTATCATCGGCGAGGGAAGCCTCTGTGCAGCGCAGAGCAGAGCAGCCGGCTGGTCGCAGGCTCTGCAGGTGAATTGATTTGGCTGCATGTCTCTCCTCACACACACACACACAAACACACACACACACACACACACACACACACACACACACACACACACACACGCACAGGGATATCCTCGTCCTCCCCTCCATCTCTCTTTTTGATGCAGTGTCTCCCTCCTGCTCTTTTCCCTCCCCGCTCCGCTGCTGGGTTTGTTTCTGCACACATGCAGCTGCATGGCTCACAGGTGAACATCCAGACCGGCTCGGCTCGGCTCGGCTCGGCCCGGCCCGGCCCGGCGCGTGCCTTTGGTACCGATGACCAGATTTGAGACTTTTCAAATCCTGCACAATGTGCGGCTCATGCAGGAGCCGGCAGTGCAACGCATGTTTTTGGTTTCCTTTCAATAATGTAGAATAACTCAGATTGTTTGTCAGAAACAAAACAAAACCAAATGCTTTTATTTTATGAAAAGGACCAGGCTGCACACAGATTCATAAACATGCACATAACAGTAGAAGCTTTTATAATATGACGTTTTAAGGCTCACCAATAAAAAAAAAGAAAAAGAAAAAGCTCATAACTTGAGCTCATAGTTTCACACTGATCATTAAAACACATCCAGTTTTTTTTATTTACTTTTCTCTTTAGCAGGTTAAAATGTTAACAAACCTCATAACTTATATTTATTTATTTACTAATTGCTATATTGTCCAATGATTTATACATTATGAACGTCTTTGGAGTTTGAAGTGGTTTGAGTGAAAAGTTGATCAGTTCATTCATGACTTTATCAATAATTCTAATAGGTTTTGGACTAACTTTAGTTTGTCAATAGTTATTTTATTTGGATGAGCAATATGACAGGCTTTCAACTAAGTATGTTGTCCAGAATTATGCCTAATTTCAACTCTAATTATATGTAACTTTATATTATTATGGAAAATATCAATTCAGGACATATATATATATATATTTAATTTAAGGATATATTATTATAATCAAACCACTTTTAAACCCAGCAGGTTCTTTTTTTCGCTTATCTGTATCAGTCCTTCGATATTCTTTGCAGAGATCAGCAAACATGAAACGTTTCAAAATACTTGAGGCTATGAAAATATTTAAATTGAGAGGAAACATTTGAGGTCTCAGGACTGAGCCTTGAGGAACACTATGTTTTACGGTTTCGGTTTGTGACTTTGTTATTCATTCATATTGTGACCCACTATTACTAAAGTAACTCACTAACCACTGATGCATTTATCCCACCATGATGTTCACATTTTTTCATGAAAACATAAAACATTGGGCAACAGCAGAGGCGTCAAGCTCATTTTCATTTGGGGCCACATCAAGATCATGAATATTCTTAAAGGGCCGGCTGTGGCAGAATGTATAAAAACACCACAGCGCTTTTAAAAAAGTTGGATAAAATTATACATCCTTTCACACTGAAGTAATTTGGTGTTTGATATGACTGATAAAATAATATGTGGACACAACTGAAGTGAGTTTATCCTGTGGGCCCCTAGTGTCTGGAGCAGGGGTCAGCGACCTTCACAACGCGGACAGAAATTTTTCCCTCTGGTCCAGCTGAACGAAATTTGTTTAGCCAAACAAAACAAATTCACATATATGACTGGGCTTACTGAAAATGCAGTTTTCATTTTGTTTTTAGGTTTCCAAAAAGTGAAAATCAAACTTTCATACAAAAGGAAAGAAACACAAACTTCCAATGGAACATGAAAGGTTTTATGGAAAATTACTTCCAAAAAAGTGCTTAGTTTGCTACCAAAAGACAAAAATAGTTAGTCTTGTAAAAAAGAATTGTCCTTACACTTTTTGTTGTTATTCTTTATGAAAATGCTTTGTGTATATTACATGTAAACAGCTGGTATTTTGTACAAGCTTTACATTTTAAATCACTGAGGCTTTATCTTAGTGTTGACAGTCCCATCAAAATGGAGGGACATCTTATCAATAATAATAATGATAATCCTTTTTTACAATTTACAAACATCCCAACGAAATAGCATGGAATCCAGCAGTTTATAGCTTTTATTGGGGATAAAATAAGCTGGAAATATTCCCATGTTCCAGAACAGACACATTAATTATTCCAAGCTCGCCCCACACTGAGGTGATGGAGATACTTTTAATTGACTTATTTTTTATCTAATTCGACTACACACGCATGACAAGAGTAATTGGATTACTGTAATTAGATGAATTAGATTAAGATAGTACAGTTGTTCATGGTGTGTAGTCTTATAATGACTCCTATGCTTGAGTTTGTTTTATTTATTTTTTTTACATTTAACCCAGATTTGAATCCAGATTGGTCAGATTACATAACATCAGTTCAGTCATGGTAAAAAAAAAAAGAAGAAATTCCGCTGTCATTCGATAATATTGGCGTATGATTCTACTGTATTAATTTAACTTGGGATGCATCTATTGCAGTTTTCTGGCCGATCACTGATCTTTAAAAAGTCTGACCCGCCAAATCAGATTTTTGCCAAGCCAAATTGTTCTCTTCTTGTCTAAAAAGTCGCTAAACGAGGTAACAAAGTTTTGTCAGTAACGTATTTCATGCGCCCGTGCAACGCTGTGAAACTCACTGGAAATGACCTGCTCTGACAACAACCATCAGACTGAGAGAGAGAGAAGCATCCAGCCGAACAAGATGGCTGCCAGTGTTAGTTCGGTATGTGGAGGCGTGGCCAACACGTACTGAACGGCTGCCTTCGCTTCCTCTGCTGTCATCGCTAAAACTGCTGACAGCGCAGAAAATCAAAGTCGTTGTTTACAACTTCAACTTCTGTGCACTGATTGGCCCGGTGGGAATCCTACCAGAAAAATCCAGTTCAATGGAAGAAATCCCAGACAGAGAACTGAAGGGAGACGAGAATGAGCGGAATTGTGCAGAAAGGTGACGGCCAGGCTGGCAGTCTGCTATCTATCTATCTATCCATCCATCCATCCATCCATCCATCCATCCATCCATCCATCCATCCATCCATCCATCCATCCATCCATCCATCCATCCATCCATCCATCCATCCATCATAGGACTTTTGACTTCCAAAATGTGGAAGCAGGGACACTGTGAATAGCAACATCATAAACTCCACTACACAGAATTCATCCATATTCTAATAACTTTGAAGGATGTTGTAGAAATAGCCTGGTCTTACAGATCTTAGGAGTTGCTGCTGTATAATCTTTGCAGATGTTCTCCTACCAAGAGTGAAGAAGTAAAGACAATAGTGTGCAGAATATATGTAACACAGACAAAAGGAATGGAAAGATGTTTCACCAGACATTCTGGTTCGCCATGGCGGTTTTGTTTTTGTCTCCTCTATTTGAGATTGGCCCTCAGGTTTCCACCGCCTCGCTTTCTGATTGACTTTGTGGAACACGACAAAACAATTCAACATGTTGAATACGTCTGACAACACGGATCACACAGATGGAAAACCTCCTGAGGTTCTCTTTAGAGCCATCTTGATAATCGGGGCGTCGTTAAGATTGTCAGAAGAGGGAAATGGGTCCAAAAGTCGACATAAAAATCTCGCCACGCAAACTCAGCATTTGAACACAGGCTAGCGAAGGGCCAAAGTTAATTATCCCAACTTCATGTATCCTTTTTTCAGTTCAGTTCAGGTTATTTCTTCAGCATCAAGTCACAACACGTTAATTTCAATCATGTGTCCAGTCCACATAGCTGACCTCCAGCTCGGTGTTGGATGCCTCGTCACTCCTGCTTGCTGCTCCCTTTGAAGCCCAGCACTTTTTATTTTTTTGCCTGTTTCCACTGAAAAAAACAAGAGGCTCCGACCGGCACGTCTTCATTTGCCGTTCCGTAAATTCTATTTGTCTCTCTGTCCTCTGCACTAATGAAAAACTCAGAGCAACCCGGATCACAACACGCTATTATCTCTAAAATGTCTCAGCCCAAGTGGTGTTTTGCCATTTCAGAACATTCGCGAGCGAGAGAGCCCCGAGTACAGTGGGAATTTGATCTCGGTGCCGAGCGTGTGAGATGACAGAGAGCGCGTTCCATTGAAAATTGTTCACACACTGAGCCGTGTGATTCAGTCAGTGTGACTGGGCATTTTCACACAGTGTGTGTGATGGCAGAGGTTGTGAAGCCGCTGCGGCTGCCGAGCGTCGAGTTCAGCTTCGAGCTGAAATGTTTGCACAGAAGTTGATGTGGTTGCCATGGTATACTTGAACTTTTAAAAAAAAAAAAGATCATTAAATCAGTGTCAACAGTTAACTCAGACTCATACTCAAAACTATGAAAAAATACCAAACTAATAATCTTAGAAAGATTATTAGTTTTTCCCTCTTTCCTTTCCTTTCCTTTTCTTTCTTTTCCTCTCCTCTCCTCTCCTCTCTTCTCCTCTCCTCTCCTCTCCTCTCCTCTCCTCTCCTCTCCTCTCCTCTCCTCTCCTCTCCTCTCCTCTCCTCTGTCAGGCTGTCTGGGTTAATTCGTTTGCCTGACTTCTTACGCCTCGTCCCGCTCTTTGATGTCACGACTGGGATTTATTTCTGCACTTGTAATGGAGACGCCTTAAATTAAAAAAAAAAAAAAAGTGTGTGTGGGAGGGGCTTCTTCTTGCTGAGCTCAACTTTAGCTCCGCTCCGGGGGAGAAAGCGCTTCAAATATATACCGTTGTTTTGCTGTCTGCTGCACTTTCATTTTGTTTGATCTTTAGAAGCTGGCAGGTGAATTAAAAATACATTAGAGCAGAGCAACAAAGCCATGCTAGCAGAAAAATCCTATGGAAGCGGTTCAACAACGCAGAGTGAATCTGATATCATGGGCTATGTCGTTTGGAATGAAGTGAAATCATTGGAATTATTTACAAGCGAAGCAGAAACTGATTCGACTTGAACTAGATTTTGTCTTGAACAAACCAAAAATAATATTATTTAACTGACGACGTGCTCAGCATGTAAAAATAGGCTTAGATTAAAATGTGATTTCATAAGATTTAAATAAGTTTTATTAGCACAATAATTTATTTCAATGAAGTTGAACTAATGGGTCTTGATTGGACACTGACTGTGTTGATCTAACTAAACTTAACTGAACTATATAAAAAAAAACTACATTATTCTCATGTTTTTTTTAAACATTTTGCTACATTACAAGGTTAACTTTAAGAGGAAATCCTTTTAACTCATAGTTAGAAGGCCTGAACATGTCAACTTAATGAAATGTTCAAATATTTGTACAAAATTGTTATTTTATTGCTGAGATTTAGTTCAAATTTATTCGAGCTTTTCCCTCCCTGATGATTTTGGGTGTTCCCAAACCAAACAGCCCGTTGCCATGGCAGTTGAGATTCACAGTAAACGAGCCGGCTCTGTAAAATGTTTCAGTTCGACATTCCACAGAGTCTATCTAACGACCAGCTTAATCTGTCTTCACCGTCACTATTGCTGGTGAACAAAAACTGTTTAAATAAACAAACGATGCTCAGCCTGCAGGGAAACCCTGATGTCCAAGAATCACATCCAAAGTTGTGATTTCAACTCATTTGGAATGTCTTGAACTCTCTGCAGGATGGACGTGTGTCCTTCATCGGCCACCAGCTCGGAGGGGTATCCTTCTCACCCAACAGCCGGGACCAGCAGGTCAAGTTTGCCCGGGCCGTCCAGATCACATACTACCTCCGTAGCATCGGCCCCGTGGTGCAGGACGTCATCGCGGAGCGCTGGGAGAACGAGTTCTGCGCTCTGGTCACCAGGCTGTCCACGGCCGAGGCGCCGCACCCCACCGACCAGCTCCACATCCAGTCGCTCACTTCCTTCAGCCTTTGGCGGGACTTCCACCAGACCGGCATGCTGTCCAAAGGGGAGGTGCTGGTCAGTCTGGTTCTGGTGCTCCTGGCTGCCACCATCTCCAGCTCCATGCGGGACTGCCTGAGGGGGAAGCCTTTCCTAGGCCTCCTGGGCGTGCTGACCATTTGCATCGCCAACGTGACAGCTGCAGGGATCTTCTTCATATCGGACGGGAAGTTCAACTCCACACTGCTGGGAATCCCGTTCTTTGCCATGGGTGAGTGGAAACCTCGGTATTCCTGAGACCGGGTTTGGTGTGGCGTCGTTTTATAGGGATCTATGAAGAACAGAGACCTAAAGCTGGCAGATTGTGGTTTTATAAAAACTATAAAATTGTCGTGGATGCCAAAGGTTTCATGCTAGTAGCAGAACTTTCTCAGCAGCTGCGTTTCCACTCACGATATAACTGCACGATTTGACATTTTGAAAATAAATTTGTGATGTAACTAGCAGAATTTCACCCAGAAAACCTGCTAAGCCTGGTGTTAAGGGCACTAGGGCGGTCCACCAGCATCATCCAGGTTTTTGTGTTAAAAAGTCTTAGAAGTTACATAATTTCAGAGTTGCATCACCAGCTCTGAAGTAACCACGGTTACTTATCTAACTTGCGTTTCTAAGGTCACGGGATCCCAGGGGCTTTGCTGCAATTTGGAAATACTAACATGTGATGGGAACCAACAGCTATTGGTCCGCATGCACCCAGTTCAGTGCATCAACTATAAACTTAGATTAAACCATTTTTACTATTACTAGTGTATAAAAACCCTGTTTAAAACAATCAAACAGTGCTTAGTCTGGCAGGCTTATAATACTCTGGTGGAAACCCTGATCTAACAGTTTCTGAGACAAAGTTCACTTTGACAAGAAACATTGTCGTGTTTTTCATATCACAAGATATATATATTGAAAAACACATCAAAGTCTTCACGTATGGCAGTTATTATTCATTGGGCTAATTGGATCTGAGGTCTTTGTTGCTTTTCCCCTCTGCTTCCCCTTATTATCCTTTCCCATCGACTCCGTTCTTCTTTAGCCGTAGCATGCTTCCTTGTCTAACTTGCATTTCTAAGGTCACAGGATCCCAGGGGCTTTGCTCCAGCTCTGCTGCAGGCGGGCTGACACAGCTCAAGTTTAAGTAAGATTCAGGAACAGGAGGCTGGATCAGCTCGCCGTGACCTACAGGCACAGGGGGAGGAGGGAAGGAGGGCGCGAGAGGTGTGATAAGGTGATGAGAGGCGCTAAAAGGGAATGTCAAGGAGAAAAGAACAGAGAAGGAAATGTGTGTGTGACAGCGAGAGGGAGCGACGCTTCGGTACGAGGAGGATGAAGGATAAGAGACACAGGGGGGAGATGGAGAGGACATGATTACAGAGCTGTGAACAAGCATATGCCCCCTTATAGATCTTCTTTGGTTCTTGCTTAAATGTTTCGTTTTAATAGCAAAAAAAAAAAAAAAAAGTGATGAAATCATAACAATAAGGTTTTTGTATTTTAGAGAAAATTTCCCCAAACCGACCTGAGCTTTACTTGAACGGTAAATTACAACAACCTAACAACCAGGGCTGGAACAAGATCTTGTCGTTCAAGTTCACGTGATGTCATAATATTTGTCGTTGAGGTGAATCTCGTGAGGCGGCTGCAGCTGGAGCAGAAGATGACCCAACTGCATTTGAGTCATTTGTTTGGCAGAATTTGGAGTTTTACCACTCGGAATTCTAAACTCGGCGGACGAGACATGAAAAATGTATGAGTTCTCCGAGTTGTTTGGATGCAAAAAAGAGGAGGAAAGCGTTGCCGTAACAACCGCTAGATGGATGTGTAAGGGCACGTTAAGCTACACCACAGTCACAGCCTGCTCTGTCAATAGCAACCGGGAAATGTCCAACAGCAGACCATGAGAGAACTGTCTGAAGAGACGAAAACTAATCCGAAAACGAAAGATTGGTTGGCGGCAAAATCTATAAAAATGAAAATAAAGTCCTTTTTGTAGCATAGTTTTATGTTTTCTTGACAAGTAATATTAAAATCTTGTTTCCTCTTGTGAGTTTTAGGCATCGTTGCATCCCAGCTAACAGCCAGTGCAGTCTACAACGACTGCGGTCAAAGTGTTTGTGAAAACTGGCCACCTGTCTCTGGCTCCTCGGTTCCTGCCATGGCATCTATCGTGGGTTTGGTTCTAGAGTTGGACCAGGTTCCTCTAAAACAGTGCTTCTGAAATCCAGTCCTGCTCCGCGTGTTTTAGACGTGCCTCTATTCTAGAACGGCTGATTCAAATGACTGCATGACCATCGAGTGCTGCAGAATCACAAAAAGATTCAGGTGTTTCAGGGAAACACCTAAAATACGCAGGGGGGCGTGAGGACTGGAATTGAGAAACAGCTCTAAAACCTTCATTTAGTCTTTTTTTTTTTTTTCCACCTTCCACAGATAGAACAGCTGTTGTTGAAAAAGATACAGGTGAGCGGCTTTTTCACAACGATGTGAGTCTATCACATTAAGATCAACCAGTGGTGTTCACTCGGGGTGTAAACCACATCTGGCCTGCGAATAGTTAGCAAATATTTAATACCCTGAAAAACGCTCACAGGTAGCCATCTTAATTATCCAAACACCAAATATCCCTCAGGGTGCCTTCATGCGAAGTGGAAACCCCAGCTGACACTACTCAGTGTTAGTTGTCCTCTACCAGAAGAGCTAGCGTTCGCTGTGTTCCTGGTCGTCACTCTGGGGGCTTTCAGCCAATCAGCGAAAGTCGGCGAAGCAAAACAAACGCTGCTTCTGGATTGGCTGCTTGCAAACGTTTCAGACCTGCTGCATTTTCTTTTGAATATTCAGGTGCATGCTTTGAAAAAGAAAACGTGCAAATGGGCAACATTTCTGCGACTAATTCAAAGTTGCGTTCCAAAGAAAAATCCACAAATACTTTATTCTTTCCTCTGGTTTCTTCATCCTTTCTTCATCTTGTTTCTTACCTTTCATTTTTCTTTCAATCGTTCTTCTCTGCCACAGACTCAATCAAATCAAAACCTTGTTGTTGTCCTTTTGGCACCGACCACTCTGTTTTCGCTCTGGTGACTCAACCCCCTCTGGTTACTCACATTTTGGTCAATTTGAATTTGAAAAGTTTTTTTTTTCCTCGCAATCTTACAGTTGTTTGAGCAAACACTAGATTCTAAGGTCTGACATTAGCAGTAGACATCTATTAACGGAGAATATTTTATTTTATAGTGTGGCGCTGCGTCACTTTTACTTTTAACCAACTGCGACATGAGGAGTGTCATTTAAATCTGGACCATCTGTCTTTGGGTAAACTATTACATTCATTGTTTTCAAAGTTACCAAACATGCCAACCCAAGAATGAGCTTTGCTATTTGCGCATAGCAAATAGCAAAGCAGTGGAAGAGTCCTGCTAAATGTTCATTAGAGATGAACTTCTTCTTTTTGTATCTTTGCCATGATTTTCCGTCAAATAGAAAGAACATGTGCTTCAGTCTTTCAGCTTCACTTTTTCCCCATCAGTTTGCGAGGATCTCTGAGGTCCCTCTGTAGTGAGCTGTGCGTTTTCCTTTCAGATAGACTGAAGTGGAATCGACCTCTAAGGGGAACACTGTGTAACAGCCCAACCCCAAAAACCATCTCAATATTTGAGATAGTCGGCAATATCTCAATGTCTTTGCCGGATTACAGGCTTACGCCAAGAGAACCTCTGCAGTTCTGTTTTCTTCATGCAGTCTCCCTGTACACCTTTACTGTGTCACCTTGTTTCACCTCAGAATCCTTCTGCTGAGTCGCGTCATTGCAGATTCGTCATGCTGAACTACTCTGAGGCAGCAGATGCTGGGAGTTAGCCGGGAGCTACAGGTATCTGGTGACTAAATCCTAACAAGTTACTTTGCTAAAGCAGGGCTGCACAACACACACACATGCACCTCTTCCTGCACAGCCCCGTGATTCACCGATGTTGCTGGTATTCACCATAGACCTGATTATCTTATTCTAATGTGATCTCTTGGCCTCTCACTCTATCCAGGTATGTATGATTGCTGTGTTTTGACAAAACTAAAGCCAGCCATCCATCCATCCATCCATCCATCCATCCATCCATCCATCCACCCACCCACCCACCCATCCATGTTCTTACTCCCTTGCCCCAGTCGGGGTCTGAGGTGCTGGTGTCCATCTCCAGCAAACGTTCCCGGCGGGTCAGGTCGCCAGTCTGTCGCAGCAAAGCTAAATCCAAAAGCAAAAAATCATATTTACAAACTTTGAAAGACTCTTGGTATATTTGTTAAATTATTAAGCCGTCTAGTGGTGTGCTTCAGATCATTGTCACGCTGCCTGGCTTCATTAACCAGGAGCATGTTTCTGAAAATTGGAATATTACACAAGATCAATATTTTTCAGATTTCTGAAAAGCATCTTTCTTTCTGTGCACACCATACTTGTTTGGGAATCTTTTTTGCGTGAATTGCTGCATCAGTGCAGCGTGGCATGGAGCAGGTCAGCCTGTGGTTCTGGTGACGGGTAATCTAAAATCTAAACATTCTGTCCTAAACTTTGTTTTTTAACCTGTACTAGTATTTCTTGGTGTGTATACATGTTTCTGTGATTAAATCATTTAGTTTGATCAGTTTCATTCTTTTTCACACAGATTACCATTTTTGCTATTATTTCCTATTATCATTAGTTAAAAGGTAATTAAAACCTAATTATCTTTGATTAAATTAGACATAATTAGATTAGGTAAAAATCTGTTTTTATTCTATTTGATTATTTTTTCCTTCACAGATCATAGTTCTATCCAGTCCTATGTGTCTTGACTGTTTGTAAAAGCTCTAAGCAGAACTGTACTATTAACCTCACTGTGCAACCGCAATGAATTGAATCTAATTTGACCTAAGTTCATTCTTTGTTTACAGACTATAAACCTAATCTTATACAAATAAATATCCTCAAACTGTCTACAAATGTCAAAAAAAAAAAAAAAGATTTGAGATATTAATTAGAAACGTTCCTAAACAGTCAAGAAATCAATCAATCTGAGCATTCACATATGGAACGCGTAAAGAACAAACCGAGTGGTTTTGCTGCAGTGTGACGGAGACTGATGAGCCAGGCGGTGAAAGTGAGCCGTCTGCCTCCTGCAGCTCCGCGCGGCTCATTAAACCTACAGCCGTGTCATGTGTTCATCAAAGCCTACTTACATCCCAGTCAAACTAATCCATTATTCCCTCTCAACAACCCAACTAATGACATGCGTGGCCTCTGGATCGTGTCGGGGGAAGCAGGGCGGCTCTGTCCGGGCGACGGCGCCGCAGCCGCAGTTTTCTGGACCTCTGTTTCATAAAGAGTTCCTCTTTATTCCTCCCTGGTGCCTGTACGCTGTGTTGCCTGCCAGTTGGCCAATTACTGCTGAGCTGAGCTTGTCACTTCCTTCTCTCTCTGGATATGTGACGGCTGTTAGAAGTGTAAAAACAGTCGGGGACCAGAGTACAGGAAAGACAGCGGAGCAGGTTCTTCAAACGAGTTCACTGCATACACGGCGTTGACTTGTTTTGAATGTAGGAGCAACTAAATCCTTGATTTCGCTCAAAGCCCTGGAGGTCCATTTTTCCACACAGAGTTTGTTTGTGGGTTAGTCAGTCATCGGAAAGTCAGCAGAACTTGTTGAAATGCTTGAAATGCTAAAATATAGGGATTCAAAGTTTTCCATGCCTTGTTAAAATATAGTAAATGCAACAATTTTCCAATTTTTATGAGCGTAATAGTCTTTGTGTTCTTCAAAGAACCTGAATGTTCATTTTGCACAATAAATATTTAATTGAAGCTGAGGTAACTTTTATAAAAATATGTTATATATTTTTAACAAATATACATATTTGTTAAAACTGTCAACAGCTGGAGAAACAGCTTATCATCTGTTGCAAAAAGACGAGAGAGAATCCTGCAAATGCTCAAATCTGACGCTGTTGCATTTTCCTTTTCATTGTTGAGGGAGGAAGTTGGGTTCAGTGTCTTCAGAGGTTTTTGTGTCATTTCCTTCAGTAATTCTTGGTGCAGCGCCACCACAGGCAACGGCCGGGTCCAGGTTTTGTAAAGGGTTTGGCTCGAGTGAAATCAAACCGCACCGGCTGAAAGTGGAGCAAATGGTGCAACTTTTGGTTTCCCGATCCAGAGGACGATGACGTGCGAAGTCACCCTCAGTTTATGCAAAGTTCTGAATTTGGAAAAAAGTAACAACATGTCAGACAAAAGGAGGGGGGGGAAAAAAAGGAACGTCATTTGATGTGTGGTTTCTGGTTCCAGGCGGGGATGTTTTCATGAATTCTGCTCTTGTTTGCTCTCAGGTTGGTGTTACCCTGTGATGTGGCTGTCGGTGGTGCTGTGTGATATATGAGCTTTCTCATGTTTTCCCACTCTCAGCCGTGATGCTGGAACTGACTGAAATTCCTTCATGCGGTGACAGTCGACAACAGCGGCCGTCGTTGCTGACGCTGACGAGCCCTTCGGGGATTCCGGCCGGTCGCTATAGGTTACGTCGGGTGGCTGGTGATCAATCGGCGGATGTTGTGGCCATTAGTGGCCACCTGCTGACGGTTGGATGACAACTTTTGGGTCATTATCATCGCTTACACAGAGGAATCATCAAGCGGTCCTCACTGCATTGAGCGGTGCTCTTTGATGATGCGCTCCTTAAAGGGCAAATTGACTATTTCTTGAAGAGCAAGCCATTTGGAGCCTTCACTAAACACTCCCTTTTGATCGTGTTGCTATGGGCAACAAAAGGTTGTATTTTGTTATGTGAACTAGATTTGTCCATCTTTTTTCTGTTAAGCTAGCTTCTGAATGCCTCATAGAACCAGTGTTAAATACTTCTTCTAATTGGTGTTGGGGAAATGTGAACCTTATTGTATGTGGAGTATAAAAAAAAAAAGAAAAAAAAAACCCGTTTCCTTGCTGCAGGATGTAATTGCACTGACAGCAAGAGAAAGTCGCAGGTAAATGCAAACAATAAGGAGAGTGTCTCAGATTATAATTGGAACATCTCTTTGAATTTGCGGTGTAACGGGGCTCAAAGGTAAATCCAGGAGACCACAATATTTTCTTAGATTGTTTTTCAAAAGATTGCCAGGATTTATTTCAACTTCGTTTTTACCCTTCTGATATTACAAAGTTACGTTCTAACTTTGAGGATAAAAGTGCTTTTTTGAAGTTACATGCTACTCATAAAGTGCTAGGATTTGACATTTAGTTGGGCTGCATGTAGCTGAGGGCCGGTTTCCAGGATCGATGTATTCTAAACTTTTAAGAGGTCACGTTTCCCAAACCAATATATTGTGCATTATGTCGTTCTTATGGTTTCTGGATCTTTTCACAGCGTTCCAGATGAAATGCCGATGCCATCAGTGTTTCTGCTACTGTGGAACTGAAGTTGCATTCACACCAGCCCTGTTTAGTCTACTTTAACTGAACTGCAGTGTTCTAGTCCAGTTTGTGTGGGGAAGGTGTGAATGAGCAATCAGATTCTGATTGAGACCAAATAAGCAAACTCTGGTCCTCCTAAAGGCCGCGGTCGGATTCGGTTGAAGTGAACTCTGGTGCAGTTCGAATGCACATAGGAACACCAGGCAGATTCCAAAAGTAGGAAGCTGACTGTATCACAGGGCATTCTGGGTAAATACAACAAAAACAAACACCCAAGTCATGGTTCTTTTACCAGAGACAAAAGACAGATCCTACAACTGCTCAAATCTGATGACACTCCATTCATTTACATTTCATAAATAAGGAAATTCTCTTCTTCAGAGATATGGTATGTTTCCCTCAGTAGTTCTTATTGCAGCGCCACCACAGGCAAGAAAGTGAACATGTTTTTTTAAAGGCATTGGATTGTATTTTGTTGCAATTATCATTTAAAACCTGACCATTGTTGGAATATCTGCCGTAAATTCACAAGCTTATGTTTTCACACAAGATGGAACGACAAAGTTCCAGAGAACTGAGTCAGGAAAAGCCTCAAAATTTGACAAAAACAACGCAGAATCCTTCGTTGGTGCAATTTGCACGGCCTCTTCGTCAGCCATTTTGAATCATGGTCAGACAAACGTTTGAAGTGTTTTGTCGCAAGCACACTACCTGAGAAAGTTTGAGTGGAACCTGGGCTGACCGTGTGTCAGCAAGCTCGTATCGTTGAAACAAATGAAACGTCCATAACAAGGAAAGCATGATAAATGTGTGTGTGTGTGTGTGTGCGTGTGCGTGTGTGTGCAGCTTTCCACACAGAGACGCGTTCCGTAGCGCCGCTGCACCTCCTCCTCATTATGTAAAAGGTATTGATGTTCACATTACTGTCAGAGCGCCGAGGTCTCGACGATAGCTGACCCAGATGCACTCTCATAAATGTAATCAGCTGTAGTCAATGTGTCTTGTCATGACCAAACAGGCAGGTGGCTGATGGATTTGCGTAAAAGTGAACATAAACGTGTCACACGAGGCATAAAAATAACATGAGAAAACCGCCTGATTGAATGCGGCAGGCGCTCATGAAACAGATCAGGTCTGTGAAATCTAACGGCTTCAGATTGAGAGAATGACATTAGCAGCGACTCAGCAGGTAAACAGATTTCCCAACGTAAAGAAAACGTGACTGGATTTAAATTCAATTCAGTTCAGTTTATTTACGATTCACAGTAAATTTCTTCTTGAGGACTTCAGGAAGCTTTTCCAGAAACCAGGAGCCGTTTTTAGCTCCATGCATTTCCACTGTCCGTTCAAGGACTGAAAATACTTTAACTATGTTTGATTTGAAAGAAATCGACTTTCTTAAGTTTTATGTCAACTAATGAAGTTATCAATCAAAATTGTATTTGGAGTGTTCCCTTGATTCTTTCCTGCACGTTTGAGAAATCTTTGAGTCTCCCATGGCAACCAGCTATGCTTTGGTCCATTGCACTTTTGGTCCAGCAAAAATTCAGTGAACATGCGATTATCTGGGAGCGAAGCGTTTTCACCCCAAAAGACTGTGCAGCTGAAAGACTTTCATCACATACTGTGTGTGTGTGTGTGTGTGTGTGTTTTCTATCCAATTTAAATATTTCTCGATAAGGATCATGAATGCAAATAATGATAATTAATAATAGGAGGTTGAATTATCTGCTCTCGTCCTGTTGGAGGAGGAGAGCTATTTGTGCGAGTGTTTGATTATTGACCTGGATGAGAGCCACTTCGGCTGATGAGTCAACGAGCAGATGTGTCGGTGGGGTGTGTGTTTGGGGGGGAAAGGTAATTTATTTTTAATGGGGGATTCAGCAGGAAGTAGGCTCTCCGAAGGACCCCTCTAAATATAGCATCAACAAGATGTTCGGATTTGGATTTTTAATGCTCTGGTAGAAAAAAAACCCCAAAGATCTGTCTTTGCACTGGTTCTGTTTGTGTTGGATCTTTACACAGTGAATCATCTGTCGCTGTTTTGTTCTGTTCTTTCTGTCCTCTACGCTTGCAGCTTCTTGCTCTCTTTCGCCACATCCATAATTCGACGTTATTGGTCTTCCCATCAGCTTCCTGCCTACTGACGAAAAAGCATAATTTCACAATTGCAGCGTTTCCATTAAATAAGCATTCCAAAATGAATCACGCGTGAAAATGTCTATTTATGCAATAAAATCATTAAAAATCATAACACCGACGGATGAAAACAGCTGCATTAGATTTATTTATAAGTCAGCCAATCAGAGGCATCAGAGCAACAAGCCCCGCCTACTTCAGAGCTACATATGCAGCATTGTAGTCTGTGACATTCACACATTTCAATATGGTTTAAACACCACCTCATCTGCAAACTCATACAAAAAACACGTTTTTTTCAAACTTAGTGCATTTCCATTTAGCAAATTGATCTGAATTTGTGCAGTTTCATGGTTTATGGAAACACAGATACTGTCTCTAAACCAGACATTAAAGGTCTGTATCAACGTGAATTTTAACTTACGGCTCAATTCGATAACGCCGCGTCAATTTCCCATCAGGTTTTGGGACATAAAAGGATTAGCCAGCAGCCAGGGCGCAGAAGCTACTTCAGGCAGTAGCTTTGAGAGCGATTCATTTTT
This sequence comes from Poeciliopsis turneri, assembly GCA_922788865.1. Taxonomy (NCBI): domain Eukaryota; kingdom Metazoa; phylum Chordata; class Actinopteri; order Cyprinodontiformes; family Poeciliidae; genus Poeciliopsis; species Poeciliopsis turneri. Next base: position 1,811,702 of record CAKLNU010001118.1, on the reverse strand, counting down.
ATAACAGCGCCACCAGTGGCTGGATGACTGAATGGGTTAGACATGGTTTTGGTGACGTTGGCTAAATGCCCACAGTATTTCTGGTTTATTGTTCACAGAAACACTGCGACAGACTGGCGACCTGTCCAGGGTGAACCTCGCCTCTCACCCAGAACGTAGCTGGAGATGGACACCAGTACCCCACAGAAGATGGATGGATGGATGGATGGATGGATGGATGGATGGATGGATGGATGGATGGATGGATGGATGGATGGATGGATGGATGGATAGATGGATGGATGGATGGACATAAACACTTGTTTGACGCTGGATTTTTACTGTTATCAAAATCCATCCATCCATCCATTTTCCGTCACCCTTCTCCCTAACGGGGTCGGGAGTTGCTGGTGTTTCCAGCTGCGTTCCGGGCGAGAGGCGGGGTTCACCCTGGACAGGTCGCCAGTCTGTCGCAGTACTGTTATCAAAATGTGGGAATTAATTAATGTCAACTGCATCATTATTGATGATGAGTTTTGATATTGTTGAAAGCAATTAATATAAAACCCTCTTAAAAAAACAGGGCAGAAAATGTTAAAAAAGCCAACAACTGGGTCAGAATAAAAGACACTGAAGAATGGAAGGAAAGACGTGCGCTTATGAAAGATTTAAATGAACACATTGCATCAAAAATTCTCTTCGCGGTAGGATGGAGGACGGAGGAGAGCTTGAAAATGCAAATAACCCTAAATTTGCTGCTTCATACCTCAGGGCAGTTCCAGAAAATGTGTTTCAAGCCCTGCCAGACTCCTACTCAAAATCTGGTATAATGTTGCCGCTGTGTTGCAGGGATGCAGTTTTTAAATCACTCAGCATTCACCCCGGGTTTATTTTCGAGTTTCACTGAAAAAAAAAAAAGAAACACTGAAAGATCGCTGGCTTCTCCAAAAACAAGAAAAGGTTTACTGTTACTGCAGATTTAAATAGTTTCAATCTGTACACTTAAAATACTAAATGCTGCAATATAGAAAGAAATAATTGAAAAAATAAATACAAAGTATATAAACCTCTCACACGCCTCCCATAAAATGGCTCATTTGTTTTATTCCGGGTGGACTCATTCATGCTGTCCAAGTTGCAGGTGCAATTCCAGTTTTACCTGAGCGGAGAGTGTAAGCACAAGTTCCCTATAGATCCATTATGTGTGTTTGTGAGAGTGACTGGATGGATGTGGCTTTAGAGTCATTCGGAAAGTGCCAGACAGTTTAACTTCAGTCTCTGGTTATTTTCCCATTAAACTTATCGTCGCCAACCAAAAACAATGGCCGACGTCATTTCTGGCCAAAAGTGATTTTTCTCTTCAAATATCACATCATGAAAGGAAAAGAATGACAGGTAAAAGATTCATAGCCTGTGCATCACAAGCTCGAGCATGAGCAGTTAAGACTAAACTCCGTTCAGTTCATCCATTCTATAGGTGATTATTAACTCACAATCAACTGAAGTCAACCCACCGCATTCATCGATGATCTTTGTCTTTGTTTGACTTTGTGATTTCTCGCCTTCAAAATTGGGCCTCTGTGTCTTTAAAAACTCCTGCTCTTTCTGAAACTCTGTCTTTGGGAAGTCATCACAGCATGGCTCTTCTATTAACCCTTTAACGATGTTTTTACCAGCGTGGTGCAGCTGATGAGCAGTCCCACCAGGTGCTTGCTAATTGCTGCTGGCTAGTGTGAAGGAGCAGAGTGGGGGCGTTGTGAGGAAGGGCTGCTCTGCGAGGCAGAAACTTGCAATATGCTGCTCACAGGAGGGGCTTTGTCCTCGAATGCTATGTGCACCCAGGCGTTTTGTATGGCTGAATGGTTGTCATGGGAGATGAAAGGATTTCTCAAACCTGCATGAAAGAATCAAGTCAACACTCTGGGTATGTTTTTGATGAAGAAAGAACATATGTATAACGCGATGTAAACTCAAAAAAGTCAATTTAACATAGTACTGGCCCTTTAAACACAAACCCCCAGGTTGTGTTGCTGTGGGAGACACCCATTGTTAAGCACGGCGGTGGATCTGTGATGCTGGAGATCTTTAAGAGTCTGGGGAATCTTGTTAGACTGAACGGCTTATCACATTGTCACTAAATACAGCACAAGTGCAGTACAAGATTAATAGATTGCTTTTAGCACATTTTTTACCTGGGTTGCCAGAAAACGTTATTTATTTTCTTTGACACAGACAACTTGATCAAACCTACAAGGTGTCTTCCTGTTTTGAGCGTCACAGAGACAAGCCTCCATTTCTTTATTATCGCTCAGTTAGAAATGATTCTGGATCATTATCCTGCTGGGAGCCTTTAACGTTTTGCTGATCTTTTCCTCCAGAGCCACAATGTTATTGGAGCATCTTTGCAAGTGTTGGAGCGACGTCCGTGAGATTTGCTGCACAGGTTTTCGGTTCCCAGGAGGAGGTTTTGTAATCAGCTTGATTACTTGGCTTTTCATCTAACTCCACTTTCATTTACTCCTTCAGTGGATTCTGCCAGAAAACACGAAGCGACACGCCGCTTGGTTTAAGCGTACGCACCGCAACCCGAGGTTTAAAGCCTGGGGTTATAGATGTCATGATGACGCCGGTGTCCTCATGGCCACCAGGGGGCGCTAGGATGGCCCCGGAAAGCAGGAGAGTAGAAATTAAAAACGAAAAAATGTGAAAAATCAAGAAATTGAATCTAAAAATTTTTTTAATCAGAATTTTTTTCGTTAGTCATTTATTATCATACAATCTAAGTTAAAATATTGTTCTGAAATGTTATTTTCTCTCTGATTGGCCGACAGTTAATGTGATCAAGCCTCTTTAGCTAGCACAGCAAGAGCAAAATGGAGACGTTTTTAATAAGAGAAAGAGAAAAAGAGTTGCCCTGCTAACAGCTCCTGGCTGACTGAAAATTAGAAAGTTTGAGGGAGAATTTATGCTAAACAAATGTAATGAATCTAAAAATGTTTTTAATGTTTTAAAAGTGATGAAAACCATTCTAAAAACTTTGATTTTTGTAATATCACTGTGTGGGTTCACAAAAGGTGTCCAAACAAGAAGCTAAAGGTCTTCAGGGGTCATGGCACAGAAAAGCTTGGGAATCAGTGGCCTATCAGATCCCAGCTATGTTTTATTTGTAAAAGCAGCAATTGTGTTTCATAGTTTACCAGTGTATTTCCCACCATTTTGCTAATAAATGCTACTAAATATTGTGACACATTTGCACATTTGTTAATGACCTGTGTCTAATATCCTCTAAAAAATGCAAAGAAAGCTCAATCCTGCAGTCATTTCTCCTGCAAACATCCCGACGTATTTGACCTTTAAATGAGACTTTACTGAAGTCTTTTGCCGTTTGTTGCTGAATTGGAAAAATAGGGCCTTGATTGCCTCTGAGATGATTTAGCAGTTTGAACTTAAGGCTGTTTGTGATTGCAGTCTGACGTTTTCCCCAGAGCAGCTTCTGAATCTTCCCTCCACTTTTCCTGGATAAAGAAACTAACTAGTTCTGAGTGATACCTCCCTGCTCGGTTTAGATCTCCTCCAGCGAAAACTAATATGCGTGTTAACAGCCGCAATTAGCCAGACAAGGACATTTAGGTAAAATGGTGGCGATAAAGATTTCCTTTGGAAAAATGTCCTTTCCTTGTTGCAGAAAAGCTCACTGGGCTTCTAATGGAACAAAATCACCCAGGTATTGATTGCTATGTGAAGATTGCATTTGGGTTCCCCCGGTGTTCGTCCTCAATATCTCTTACCCCATCTGTTTTTATTGAGTTTGGGTCGGTCTTGTGCACCAAGACCTCCTCCATGCGATATTGCCTCCTCTGTCATCATCACCCGGGTGACAGGCCGGCGCTGTTAATGGCGGCTGGTATCGAGGGAATCCACAGCGAACGGGACCCCTTGACACGCTCTCTTGCCATGTGATGGATGCGTTGAGGGGGACATGCCGGCCGCAGAAGTTTTAGGGCAGTAATTTTGCTTAACGACCTGGTAGAATTCTGCTGTAGGCTGGGGAGGGAGATGAGTGCAAAGAGGGCAAGAACCTCCATTACAGAAGACCCGTGGTCACTGTGCGAGACTGTAAGGCTGACTTCTTTTATCCCCCCGACTCCCTTTTTGTGGCAGAAAATAGCCAGCAAGACAGACGGAGACAAACGGCCCTGTTACGATCCGTTCAGCGCTGCACCTGCACCGGGGAAGAATGCTGGGATTGCAGCACCTCCTGCCTCTTCATCTGTTAATCATCAGCTCCACTTTCCATTTGTTCTCCCTGTCTGCACACATCCTGTTGCGTAGCAGGGTCACCGACCTCAACCCTTCACCTTCATTAGTCCTTAATCGAGCTTTTCCTCGATTAGATAAGAGGTGAACAGGTGAGTTGGAAGAACGGATGGGATCTTTGCAGCTGTGTTTTTTTGTTTTGTTTTTTGTTTTTGGAAAGCTGGTCGGAGTTCTCTGCAAAGATTAGCAAAGTTAAATTGACACTTGATTCTCATTATCAGAGTGTGAGCTGGACGTAACAGACAGTTGTATGTTGGGAAACCTTCTCAGAGCAGTGACCGGCGATGATCCCCTCACAGTTAAACAGGATATTTTGATACAATGCCAGGCAGAACTTGGCCTGATTGTGGCCGTTTCCTTCCCACACCGTACCGTTCTCATCTCCCGTCAGCGCTCCGTCTGGGATTTCTTTCATGAAGGTTGATTTCTTCATTGTAACTTTAACTGGACCAATCACTGAGCAGATTGAAGTGTTGTCGAGGATTGATGCAGATTTTCTGCATTGCTTTAGACATAGTTTGGGATTGGTGCACCTTCTGGTGCATTAAGTACATCATACGCGATTGTGTAAAATGTAAAACTTTCAACAGACTCAACACCTTCAGCATCTCACTATTTAGTAGAAGCTCTAGGATACAGGAGCTGTGTTGCCCTTTGTAAATTCCTCTCAAACGTCAGAGTCACTGTTAGCTTTTATCATTGGCGCAGCTAACAAGCGGTATCGTTTTGCATTTCCTTTCATTACCATAGCAGCTGAAAATGTAACAAATGTCACCATTTTGGTCCCTTAAACTTTCAGCACCAGGTTGTTGTTTTGGTCTGGTGAAGTTGAGTCTCTGCTGTAGCAGCAGCTTGAAGAAATGCAACAATTTGGGTAAATAAGAATGGGCCCATTTTTATTGATTTTCATGCAAATTTTTTAGTGTCAATTGTATGAAAAACATCAATTACTTTGACCACTTTAGTTCCAATTCTGTCTGGTCAATCAATCCTGTTCCTTAGATTGTTTTTCATAAAACCCGCCCGTCACGATCAGAGTGAAGCTGCAGCATTCTGATGGAAAGATCCACGATTTAAGCTGACTGAGGTAAATATCTGTGCACAAATAAAATATTTCTATTCACAGTGCATTAACACGCAGCATCCCCTGTTGCCATAGCAACTCAGATTCACTTCAACACACCGATTCCCTTAAGTGCAAAGGAACTGTGGATATTTATTCACTCAGCAGCCTTGAAGGCAGCACTAAAGGAAAACAAAGTTAGTCAGGGTTCCTGACATTTGAGTGTGTTAATGTTGTCATCAGAGATGCAGTGTGCTCATTGTTACATCAAAATTCCTGGCTTTTAAAAAAAAAAAAAAAAGACCTCTTCTTTATGCAGCATAAACAAGTGTGTTGTGTGCAGAAGTGATTCCGAGTCGGACTGGTGAAGTTTTTCACTGCAGCTGCCAATAACAAGATGACATCACTGGGAGAGCGATGCTCTCTTTGCTGACTGTGTACTCGGCTTTGCTCTGCGGAGTGTGTGTGTGTATGTGTGTGTGTGTGCGCGCGCGGATCAGAGAACAACATCAAAGGAGAGTGTGTCTTTCCGCTGCGGAGTCGGAGTCTCGTCCGGTCATAAAATCGCAGAAATGTTGCGTGCTTTCGTGTGAGGAGCATCATGGTGACTGGGTTTAGTTTTGTTAACGCGGTAATTATAAACGGTAGAAAACACCATCTGTTGCCGTGTGTCACATCCACTTTCCCCTTTGTCCGCATCGAATGTGATGTTCATGTTCGTACATCGGCGTTCACCGTATGATTGTTCAGTTCCTTCCAAACTCACGCTTGACTCTTTGCAGACGTTTTTGGTTTATGTCTTTTAGCATCTACTAAACATCAGCAGGTCAAAGTTCAGGTAGGAATTTGGTGGCATCATGGTCGACCTCCCACGATGGCTGCCGTCTCGGGCGCCTGTCTCCCCGTGTCTTATGGGTAGGCAGCCGTGATTCATTCATTCTGACGTTGTTCCCAGCGAGAGTAAACACCAAGTGCATGCGCAGAGACTTCCTGGATGAAAACCTGCTGCCGAGCATCTTGACCTGAGACTGGGGCTTTTGAGTTGTCTATAAGATCTCTAAAGCTTCAATCTGTGAATGTCAGGCAGAGTCCAAACTAGAATCTGACTAAACATCTCTGGAGAGATCTGGACATGGTTGACAGACGTCACCATGCGACCTGATGGAGCTGAAGAAGAGGAATGAAGCAAACGTTCAGAAAGGCGTGAGGTTGTAAAAGCTCCCTGAGGCTCAACAAGGTATTAAGCGAAGGTTGTGAATACTTTTCGGACGCACTGGAAGTGGCACAGCCTGATTTGTTGAATGTCGAGCAGCGACGGCAGAAATCTTTGTTGGTAATGACTCTAAGCAGGGATTCATCTCCAGATGAACTGCTTGTTGTTATCCACCTCCACCTGCCTGAAATCAATCACCATAATGAATTCTAGATCCTTTTCAATCACGTCTACAAAATGACATGCTTCTTTACATCCTGTTGGATAATCTGAGTAGGGAGACGCATGCCGAGGCCCCTGGTGTTCTTCCCTCTCTTCCCTCTCTCTAAACCAAGTGACACTAACTAATTGACTTGCAGGACAGCTTAATAAAACTAAAAGCAGGAAGCGTCATCTAGCTGACTCATTACATAGGCTTAATCCTTTATAGTTAATTAACTTTTTCCCCCTCTGTGTCAAACAAGGGGAAATTTGGAACGCCGTCAAGGGTACTGACTCCGTCCTCCTGCTGGCGCCGCGCAGGCACATCCTTAGGCCGATGACTGGGGTGTTCCAAATGCGGCGGCGTTCACCGCTCTGAAACATTCATGCGGCCCGGGAACACAGAGACGATCATGCATTCGCTGTTTCCTGCCGAAGCACATTTACTGCCAGCCATGCGGCTCGTGCATTTTTCAAATGGTGGCACGGCGTGTGGGTGAATGGGTGTTCCAGCGTGGGTGGTTTTGCACTATGCCTTTGTACGCCGTGTTTTTCTGTCTGTATTTTTGACTCGTGAAAAAGCCCACAGATTGGATTCCAGTGAATGGACCTGAAGAAGACGGATTTGGATCCCGTTGCGTAATAACCCCCCCCCCCCCCCCCGAGTACAATTACGGCTCACGTATAAGGAGAGGAGAGAAGGCGGTGGAAAGGAACGGTGTTGAGATGCTTACAAAGCGGGTAAAACAAATGTAAGATTTATTTAAAGGCGCAGCAAAGGTTTTCTGCTGATTTGCATACCATAAAGGTCTACAGGAAATACTTAGCACTAACAGCAAGAGAGGGACCTGTAGAGAAAAGGATGGAGGAGAAGAGATTAGCTATAAACACACAAAAACACACTTACACACACAAACACACACACACACACACACACACACACACACACACACACCTTGGGCAATTTAGATAGTGGACTGTGGGAGGATCCAGAGTACCCAGAGAAATCCCACGCTTGCATAGAGAAAACATCCAATTTCACACAAATCTTGGAGACATAGTTTCCAAGATCCGTGTGAGAAAGATGCAGAATCCTGTCAGAAAATATTTGATGCATTTAGCAATGAGCCAAAAGCAATATTTGTCATCCGAATTGCACTGGCTGTTCTTAATTAAATATGTTTTCTTTTTAGTTATTTTTTTAAGAAATACCAACTTCATTTCTTTGAGAAGCTGTTGGCTGTTTATAGAAAAGTGGAACTCATTTTGACTCATTAATATTTATTACGGGTGTGCGATACTGGAAATTTTTATATTGATCTAATACTAAATAAATACTGTAGTGCGAAAGCGAGCCACACCAACTGAAAGTGTTTTGAGTTTTGGTCCCAAAGTGTCCATGTTACCATGAAAAGGATGGAAAAAAGTACAATGCTATTCTCATTATCCAACCAGAGGGTTGTATTAATCCAATACCCGCACAGAGATGAAACGATGTGGATTGGTGGGTTAGATAGGTGACCATGTTTTTGGGTGGTTTGACTCATATGACCACATACAAAACTGTGAATCTGCTACTTCTGCATTCATATCCTGACATTCCTCTTTCATTTCCTCTGCAGGTCATGGAACCAAAGGGGTGTTTGAACTTCTGGCAGGCTGGAGGAGAACAAGGGAAAACCTTCCCTTCAAGGAGCGCGTGGCCGACGCCTTCGCCGACGTGATGGTGTGCTACACCATGACCAGCTCGCTCTACATCATCACCTTCGGCATGGGAGCCAGTCCTTTCACCAACATCGAGTCGGTGAAAATCTTCTGCCAGAGCATGTGCGTGGCCATCCTGGTCAACTACTTCTACGTTTTCTCTTTTTACGGCTCCTGCCTGGTGTTCGCCGGACAGCTGGAGCAGAACCGCTACCACAGCGTTTTCTGTTGTAAGATCCCCTCAGTGGAATACTTGGACCGCCAGCCGACATGGTTTAAAACTATGATGAGCGACGGCCACGACCTGTCCACCCACCACGACAGCGTGCCGTACCAAAATCACTTCATCCAGCACTTCCTGCGTGAGCATTACACCGAGTGGATTACCAACACCTATGTCAAGCCTTTTGTGGTCATCCTTTATCTTATCTATGCTTCTTTTTCATTCATGGGATGTTTACAAATTAGTGATGGATCGAACATAGTGAACCTGCTGGCCAGTAACTCGCCAAGCGTTTCGTACGCCGTGACCCAGCAGAAGTACTTCAGTAACTACAGTCCGGTTATTGGGTTTTACATCTACGAGCCCATCGAGTACTGGAACTCCACAGTGCAGGAGCACCTGAAGACTCTCAGTCACGGCTTCAACAAGATCTCTTGGATGGACAACTTTTTCCACTACCTCCGGGTGGTGAACATCAGCGCATCGACCAAGAGCGACTTCATCAATATTCTGAAGGGTTCTTTCCTGCGCAGCCCGGAGTACCAGCACTTTACAGAGGACATCATCTTCTCGAAAAACCGCAACACAGACGAGTACGACATCATCGCCTCGCGTATGTACTTGGTAGCGCGGACCACGGAGAAAAAGAGAGAGGAGGTGGTGGAGCTCTTGGAGAAGCTTCGCCCCTTGATGCTGATCAACAGCATCAAGTTCATTGCCTTCAATCCCACCTTTGTTTTCATGGACCGCTACAGTTCCTCCGTCATCTCGCCCATCTTGACCTCAGGCTTCAGCGTGCTCACCATCCTCATCCTCACGTTCTTCCTGGTCATCAACCCGCTGGGAAACTTCTGGCTCATTCTCACGGTTACGTCCGTGGAGCTGGGCGTCTTGGGTTTGATGACCCTCTGGAACGTCGGCATGGACAGCATCTCGATTCTGTGCCTTATTTATACTCTCAACTTCGCTATGGATCACTGTGCACCACACCTGTACACTTTTGTGTTGGCCACTGAGCACACGAGGACGCAGTGCATCAAGTTGGCACTGGAGGAGCACGGGGCGGCCATCCTGCAGAACACGTCCTGCTTCGTGATCGGGATCATGCCTCTAGTGTTTGTGCCTTCCAATTTGACCTACACGCTGTTCAAGTGCTCCCTGCTCACAGCGGGCTGCACCTTGCTGCACTGTTTCGTCATCCTGCCCGTCTTCCTGACTTTCTTTCCGCCCTCCAAAAAGAGGCACAAGAAGAAAAAGCGGGCGAAGCGGAAAGAGCGGGAAAGGGAACGCGAGCGGGAGAGGGAACGGGAGGAGATAGAGTGCATCGAAGTCAGGGAAAATCCTGATCACGTGACAAACGTTTGAGCAGTCACTAACGTCAGTGATCAGTAACCGTGGCTCACTGGTAGACTCTCAGATGCAGAGGCATCTCTTACGATGCAGGGGAGCGTACGGTGTCCGCCATGGAGTGGTTGCTCGTATAACAGCAGCAGCTAAGCAGACCGGGTTCTAGCGCAGCCCCAACCGGTTGATCATTCAGTCCCTCGGTCCGAACAGTGTGTCTCATTAGCACAAACTGGTTACTTAAGCTTTCCCCAACTCCTAGAAACACAAAACAACTTAGTTACCAAAACTTGCCTGCTAAATCTTTAAAGAAAACTGCAGATTACATGTAGGTGTTGATGTTACCAGCTGTGTGTTCATCTCCTGCAGTCTTCTCTCAATAAACAGATGAGGGTCATAGAAGTTCCTTCAGGGGAGGACACTGAGACGCGTCAGTAAGAGTGATATGTGAGCAGATGAAACAGACGAAGACTCTGCACCTTACATTAACCCCTTCAATATGAGCAACAGGAGACAAAACCAAATCACGTGCAGAGAGAAAAATAAAGAAGGCCCAAAGCTCACTGCATGCTTTCCTGTAGCATCAAAAATAGCTCAACAGCTGAACCTGGCAGATGGCTTACACTGTGTCCTTTACGAAGAACCATCTTCCACATTAAATTGCGAGGATAGAATAGTCAAGGTTCAGCAAAAAGCAGAGGGAGAAAATTCAGTTTGTTCCGGAGTTTGTAGGAATTCTTAGGCAGGGGCCAGAAAATGCTGCAGTGAGCTGCAGAGGGCGAGAGCCAGTGGGAAGGGACTGTTGTGCAGCAGCATTTCAAAGGCAATAAGCCTAACAGCAGAACTCCAGTGTTGCGCATTGAAAACGTTAAAACCAAAATGTCGGCTTATTGGTGGCTGTCAGGTTCGAACGCGGCTCAGTTCCTATTAACGGTGCCAAATAGTGTACAGAAGCTTTTGTTCTCTAGTTTTTTTTGTTTTTTTTATTAAAAATAAAATCTCAGCAAGTTTACATATTCATGAGAAAAGAAATGATCATGAATTGAAAGGCCTTGAAAATGAGGATGCAGGTTTTACAATAAAAAAATGAGGCCAGTAAATAACTATGACCCAGTATTAAGAGAGAAAAAATGACCTTGGAGAAAAATCCCAACAAAATGCACATTGTAATTCTTAATTATTTAGCAGGTTGTTCCTTCCAGATGAAGCAGCGGATTTCTATAAATACAAATTTAATTTCTTTGATTTTTTTGTTTGTTTGTTTGTTTTACATCTAAACCCCTTTAGCCATTTACACTGACAAAACAAGTAGAGCCAAAGTTACAAATTGTTGAGTTACTTTTATACTTTTGACCAGGTAATATTGATTCACGCCATCATTAAAATTTTAAACAGAAAAACAGAGGAAAGCAAGAAAGCTGGCCAGTAAGAACAACAAAGCATTATATAGCTAAACATTGGGCCAGTATTGGTATGACAACATCAAGTAAATATGGAGGAATTCAGGTTATAACAATCCTAATATGCTCATTTTAAACAAAAAAAAAAACAATTAACATAAACAGATTGAATGAATTAAAATAATAAATACTTGAACTATTCCCACTTGTGCTAATATACCACAGTGAATATTTCACCCATGATAATGTGATTATTAT